>JARHVA010000982.1:1102500-1410000 GCA_037957365.1 Torreya grandis | reverse complement strand
GGCCATATAAAGCAGGTGTAGAAGGTGACCGAGATTTTGCGTGAGGGGAAAAATTGGGTCAACAAATTAAAATTGTTGATGCTGGAAAGTGCACCCAGTGGCAGGAGAATGGATTCCTTCCCTCTCCCCGCAATATGGAAACCCCTCTCTCACTTGTGGGACGACGAAGCAGGAGAGGAGAGTCTCTAGATATGGGCTAGTTCCCTCTGATGTATCTTATTTGTTTCAGGCAGTGCAAAAATATAGGTATATAGATATACTGGGGGGGATGAAAAGGGAGAGAGAAAATGCATGAAAGCAAATAGCCTACTCTAAAAGAGGTGATACACCAAAAATGAAAGTGACCTTCCCACATCCACACTCAAGATCAGACAAAAACATACATACACTTAGATCTGGTAGAAAAGACCAAGTCTCTGGGATGACAGGGAGGTTCTTATGAAAAGCACAAGAAATAGGGACTCACCAAGGCACTGAGAAATACACACTATAAGTGACCTCACCTATTCTATACCTCCAAAATAGAACTCTACTCCTGGCAGCAGCAGACAGTGGCACTTTGTAGATCATAGGTTTGTTGGTGTTGAACCTATGAGAGAATCAAGAGACAATGACTGGACACAAATTAACATTCAAGGCATACTCTGCACAATCCATCCAAATAGAGGTAAAAACTATCTTTTATTGATTCAGATGGAAAATTTGGAGAGCAGTGCTCTTTACAAAAGTGTGAGAAGATCTTGATAAATGAACAAGTCTGCCCATTTATAGGGAAAGAGTCAAGAGGAATCAAGTGGCAGCTTGAGTCTCCATTGGGAAGAGAGAAAACACTGTAGATGACATCACAAGTCTGCCAAGACCATGCTTGTTGCCTCATTTTGCGTGTTGGTCTTCTCCTCTGGCGACTGGGTGGGCTTTTCCCTATGCTCTGCAAGTGTTTTTTGCCGCCTGATGTTGTGGGCAGCAAATTTGCCACCCGCTATCATGGACTTCACGTGGGACTTCTGCCGACATCAGTCGATAAGCTACCGACTGTGACAATTTTGTCAACATTGGCCGATGTTAACGGCCTCCTTTTTTCTACCGGCTACTTCACGCGGTAATTTTGCTTCCCTCTGCATGTGTGTAGGTGGTCTCCTTTTACCCACCAGTGTTGTGGGTAGTGATTTTGCCACCCTCTGCATTTTTTTTGCCCTTCTTTCACCTTAGTGTTAAATGCCCCATCTCTTTTCCTCTCCTCTTGTGTGAACGTTTGAAGACTCTGCCTTTCACTATCGTGAACGTCAACGAATGAGGCCGATGAACCAATGCTCTAAAACGAAGTTGTTAAACCCTGAAGATGGACCTTGCAACCTGAAATGACTAGCCATGTAAAGCAGGTGTAGAAGGTGACTGAGATTTTGCCTGAGGGGCAAAATTGGGTCAACAAATTGGTGACTCATAGGGTAAGTGTGCCTGCTATGCTTAGGACCCAGTTGCCTCTAAATATCCATTGGGTGCGGAGTCAGATGGCGACTTTGAAGAGAGTTCTCCACAGCTTTCGAGATCCTAGAATCAAATACACAGAATTTACCCCCAAACGAAGGGAAACACACAAGGCTAAAAAACAACTACCTGTGCAACTACACTTAGGGAAAACAGGGAAAACAATTGAAAGCAAACTATTATATACAGCTAACCAGGAATGTTCGCATCCCTCCTGGATCGAAAGGAAAAAAATTTAAGTCCCTTTCCTGGTGAAGTGACTTATCGTGATAGGCAAGTAGCTGAAAGAAAAAGAGAGATGGTGACCTGCTCCCCCCGCCTGTCACCTGAGTTGGCTGGAAACCAAGGGAATCAAAATCAAACATGCCTCTAATATATGCATATTCTAATTATCCCTGGAGGCATGTTAAATGTTGGTCTTTGATATTGGTGCTCCTCACCAAGAAATCAATTGTTGTCGGCTCATCGCCATAAGCCTTCTGATCTGCACATTCCTTCTGCAATGTATCATGGTCTGATTTGTTTCCTTCTGTCTCGCTGTAAACTTTGTCAGACTCATCCTCTGCTTCCTCTTGGCCTTCTTGAAGAAGGAAAAATGTGGCAATGTCTAAAAGGGGCTCACAAAATGATTGCTCATCCCACAAGACTTCACTTATCTATTTAAATTTTAGTTCTTCAAGGTATTCTTCCATGAAGATAGACTTCTCCTTTTCCTCTTTGCTGATCAGGTTCTCTAGATTTTCAAAAATATTCTCCTGATCTTCCTCTAACTCAAGCTCTTCAATGTAGTCATCCTCATCAATATAGCAAGGAAGTTCATCAAACTGAGGGGAAGAGAGCCTACTATGCATTTGTTCCTCCTTGAATTGCTGGAACATCTGCATATATGCAAGGCCTGCATCTTCTCCACTGCTGATAAGTTCTTCACAAGGGGCATCAATGATGATTTTTTCTTCGTTGTCGCTCATGACAACCTCCTGAAGGACTACAGATTGGATCTTTTGTTCCTCTCCTACCTCTTGCAAAACAAGGTCTTCCTCGAGAAGGGATGAAGTGGAGAAAACATGTGGGAGAGGGGGCAGCCCTTGAGCTAGAATTGGATGATTCTCCTCCCTCCACTTGGTCAACACTTCATCAATATTAGGGGCAGCCTGATAACTCTCTTGGAAATGTGTAAGTGGGGTGTGTTCAAACATAGAATGCACTATTTGGTCTGAACCATCCATCACACATTGGTTGAGGGAACTCTCTCTGAATTCCAAATCTGCTATTTTTCTACTCAGATCCTCTTATAAAAGCTTTTCTTGGAGGCTGCCAGTATCATCATAGGCAGGCACAGCGTCAGCTTCTTCAAGGTTTTTAGAAAAACCTTGCTTTTTTTCATTTATTCTATCCCATGATTCCACTATCTTCCCCCAATTCAGGATCTCTAAATTCAAATTTTGCTCCTGTGAACAGCCAGCAACTTCATTTTCCATAAGGCCCTGAGGCTCTTCCGCAAGGTCTAAAAATTTTATCTCTTTTTCAAGAAGCAATTTCATCTTAGCCTCTAAGTTTTCAATCTGTCTAGTTATGTTTTCTTGGAAGAGTCTTTTTTAGAGGTGGCTAGCATGATCCTCTTCAACGCTCTGAACTGGTTCCTAGGATTCCTTCCTCCAATCTGGAATCTGCACACTATGATGGAGGACTTGGGGGGTTTGGGGAATGTGAGGAAAACGTTGTTGATGCGTTGGATGAGGGACGTGCTGGCTAGTGGTACTTTTCTCAATGGAAGATTCCTGATCTAAGGATTTGAAAAGATTGATCTCCATGGGAGGTTGCTCTGATGCCATTTGGTGTTGGAAAGCCAGGCGCACGGGATTGGGAGAAGCTGTATTCGATGAGTTGGAGTGAGCAAGTGCAATTTGATAAAATGGATTTGGTGTAAAAGAGGGGGTTTTCTTCAGGGTAGGAGGGGGCACACAAGGCTGGCTGCCTTGAAAAGATGGATTTGTCCATTTTGGCACCTCTTCCTTCATGGATTGTACGGCCTGCACTTGCCTAAACAAGCACTCCTCTTTATACATCAGCTCCTACTGATATTTGTACTGCTCTTCCAGCCTATCAATTTCCATTGTCTGTCTCTCAAATTCCATCGTCACCTCCCTTATAGTTGCAGGGCAACTAAGAGAACCACTTGAGGGGATTCCATAAATATCTAAATTATGATCACACTCATATGAAGGAAAACAAGATCCATGATTTTGAGCAAAAGAAGTATACATACAAGAAGTGGATGATTCTTGGTGGCACCAGACTACTTAACCAGTGGATTTACTCAAAGTCGTCAGATGCTGAAGAAACTTTATTTGTTGTAATAGGACCAGCATCAATCTTAAAACCTTATAGCATTAAAAAACTTGTCCCACCGGGCATGCCAAAACTATTGACGTGCACGGTGCTATATTGGTGGTTCCTCTACTATAATAGGATCAGCGAGTAACCCTGCAACTTCTCTAATTAAAAACTTGGAGTCCCACTAGGCGTGCCAAAACTGTTGACACTGGAAAGTGCACCCAGTGGCAAGAGAACAGATTCCTGCCCTCTCTCCACAACATGGAAACTCCTCTCTCGCCTGTGGGACGGCGAAGCAGGAGAGGAGAGTCTCTAGATATGGGCTAGTTCCCTCTGATGTATCTTGTTTGTTTCAAGCAGTGCAAAAATATAGGTATATAGATATACTGGGGGGATGAAAAGGGAGAGAGAAAATGCATGAAAACAAACAGCCTACTCTAAAAGAGGTGATACACCAAAAATGAAAGTGACCTTCCCACATCCACACTCAAGATCAGACAAAAACATACATACACTCAGATCTAGTAGAAAAGACCAGGTCTCTGGGATGACAGGGAGGTTCTTATGAAAATCAAAAGAAACAGGGACTCACCAAGGTGCTGAGAAATACACACTATAAGTGACCTCACCTGTTTTATACCTCGAAAATAGAACTCTACTCTTGGCAGCAGCAGACAGTGGCACTTTGTAGATCACAGGTTTGCTAGTGTTGAACCTGTGAGAGCATCAAGAGACAATGACTGGACATAGATTAACATTCAAGGCATACTCTGCACAATCCATCCAAATAGAGGTAAAAACTATCTTTTATTGATTCAGGTGGAAAATCTGGAGAGCAGTGCTCTTTACAAAAGTGTGAGAAGATCTTGATAAATGAACAAGTCTTCCCATTTATAGGGAAAGAGTCAAGAGGAGTCAAGTGGCAGCTTGAGTCTCCATTGGGAAGAGAGAAAACACTATAGATGACATCACAAGTCTACCAAGACCATGCTTGTTTCCTTGTTTTTCATGTTGGTCTTCTCCTCTGGCAGTTGGGTGGGCTTTTCCCTGTGCTCTGCAAGTGTTTTTTGCCGCCTAATGTTGTGGGTGGAAAATTTGCTGCCCATTGTCATGGACTTCACGCGGGACTTCTGCCGATGTTGGCTGATAAGCTGCCGACCGTGACAGTTTTGCCGACGTCAGCCGATGTTAACAGCCTCCTTTTTTTCACCGGCTACTTCACGCGGTGATTTTGCCACCCTCTGCATGTGTGTAGGTGGTCTCCTTTTACCCGCCAGTGTTGTGGGTGGTGATTTTGCTGCCCTCCACATTTTTTCTGCCCTTTTTTTGCCTTAGTGTTAAATGCCCTAGCTCTTTTCCTCTCCTCTTATGTGAACGTTTGAAGACTCTGCCTTTCGCTACCGTGAACGTCAACAAATGAGGCCGATGAACCAATGCTCTGAAACGGAGCCATTGAACCCTGAAGATGGACCTTGCAACCCGAAATGACTGGCCATGTAAAGTAGGTGTAGAAGGTGACCGAGATTTTTCCTGAGGGGCAAAATTGGGTCAACAGTACTGTAGGAGGGTCTTCCTTCATCATGCGTGAAGTTAACTATGTTGTAGGAGGATATAGAATGGATGTAGGAATAGTGTTCCTATATTCTCTAACATAATATGTATGCATCTACTCAATTGGATTATTTTAAGGTGGGGACTCTATAATAACATGAGGTCTCCCATATGAAGATGTACTTGGGCTGGTAAGCTCAGTGACTCTATAATATCTAAATAGTTGATTATCTATAGGATAAGTGTATACATATCCATCATGTAAAAAAATTGTGTATCTATGTAAGGTAGAGGGTACAAACTCCATAGCTTATATCCAAGGTCTCCCAAGTAATAGTATGTTGTGAAAATGATTAGGCATCACTTAAAACTATGTAAGTAGGGTTTTTGGCCCAATCATACTATCCAATGTAATATAACCCAATGTTTGTCTATAAATGTCATCAAAACCTCTAATGTTATTATATATCTTCTAAATAGATGATATATCAACCCCCATAGTCTATATAAATGTGATTTTACATATGTTAAATTCTAAACCACTATCAAATAAAACTCATTTAACAATGGTGGTATTGATTTGTGCCTCAATGAAGAGCAATAGATTGTAATCAATAATTGATTGAGATGGAAAATCCTAATTAGAAAATTATATAACATCCTCAATGTCCTTGATAGTGTTCATGATAGATGAAAATTAAGTTGGCTCTATGTCATGAGGTAAATATGTATGATTGAGTGTTAAAAAAATAATATATTTGAAAATATTTGCCTATTGAAGTAATTTTAATATGGATATCTTAGTCAGTGTGTTTCTCAACTAATCCACAATATCAAATTCTATACGTTAATCCCTAGGTCCCATTTTATTGTTTTGTGGATGAGGAGGGATGGTGGGGTTACATTATTCCTATATAGGTTGAGGAGGCATCTTGTTATATCTAGTAATAGCTTGAGTCATAGGATCTACTTTTTATCGAGGACAAGTAGTAGAGCTGAGATATGAGCGAAAGAAATCAACTGGTCTAGGTGAAGGCAAAACAAAAGGAGCCCTTTGAACACTCTGTCTTCAAGTATTAAATGGAGGTAACTCAAATTTATCCATGTAAAAATTATCCTTATAGAAGGTGGACTCAAGATAGGGTGGACCAATGTGTAAAATAAGTTGAGTTCTAACATGGTCCATGAGAGGAGTGACATACATGTGCATATTTCTATAAATGATGTGTAAGAGGCATATAATACAAACCATAATACATTGTACCAAAAATCAAAAAATGTCATCCATCATGATAATCATGATGATATGTTGTAAATTAAAAACTGAGTATATTCTAGAAATAAGAAAGAAAACCCTAATGGTGCACTAGTGTTTGAAATAATGTGCTTGAAGTAAGTTGGGTTCACCAAATAATTTTTTTTAAGGGTTATGGATTTTAAGCCCTAAGTTTTTAAATGGGTTGAGTATATTAAATCAAGGTATAAATATGCAATAAATATAGGTACTAATTTGTAATAAAATTGACCTAGTTTGACCTTTCTAAAAATAGTAATAAATGATGTAAACAAGTACTTAGCTAAACATTGATTGAGATAGAAGATATGGAGATTGTAAAGTAGGATAGGAGCTGATATAAATGTTGTCTATAGGATGTAGGTGTCAAAACCCTTCTTAGATAGTTGCACTTTAAGTGGATAATATTGTCAATAGTGCTAGTGTCCTTTCAACACTAGTGTCTTATGTACATAACTATTATGAGTTTTTAGGTGTACATATGTCTAAGTCTACCAAGCCTATTCTTATGTGCATGATTTATCATTCCCTATCGATGACTTATTTTAACTGATTTTATAGTTAAACCCTAGACTTACATGTTGTTAGGGCATCTAATTGGAATAAGTAGTAAAGTGTGATGTTATTATGGTAGGTTAGACATTCTCAACACCCTATGGTGATGAGAATTGCCTATGTATTAATACTCTTAGGAGGGATCAAGCCAAATTTAGTTCTCCCCACCTAAATTTTGGTGCAAGAGAAAGTGAAGCTAGTTTTATGTTGGTTTGACTGATTTTGAGTGAATTTTTGTTGAGATCAACATACCCCCATTTTTTAAAAATGAGGACCCTTGTTTAATTTTGCAAATTGCATTACAAAATGACATTTTAACTGATCAAAATTGCATTATTAAGTATCATGTTTACTTTATTTACATTATCATGTCAACATATTTTCCTTATTTGACTTGATTTAAGATTGCTAATGTTTAACTTGTTTGTGTATGTGTTGTAGGTTCAATGGAGTCCCAATTGTGTGAATAGTATCCAGGTTTTTATAAAATAATGTTAATTTGAACCTTTATTCTAATCAACCCTTGGTCTCTTATTGATTAATTGAATATATTTTTAAATCATGTTAAAACCTTGGTCTAACATATTTTATCCTAGGTCTTTTTAAATAAGATTCAAATTTGCACAGGTCAAATTTGTACAGGAACATTTTGTTATGTCCTAGACTTAGTTTAATTTTTGTCCTAAGGTTTTAGTCATGTTTATCAACATGACCAAAACCTTAGTCTAAAAATTTTATGCTAGGTCCTTTATGTCCTGAGACCCCATCTAGTCTACTTCATTACTCACATAGACTAATTAAATGTAGGAGCACTTTACTATATTTTAAACTTAGTATAAAGTTCTATCCTAAAGTCCTAATTGTATTTATTAATACAACTAAAACCTTAGGATAGGACTTCATCCTAAGTTATTTATATTACTTGAGCCATAACTTTGTCTATTTTCATTGCCCATAGGAATGAATCAACATGAAGGCACCACATGGAGAGATCTTAGAGCTCAAGTAAATTATCGATGATACATGGGCACCCATCCTAGTCAAAATGTCAAAGAGCTCATATCAAGTATGATAGTGACAGGTGTCACCATCTTAGAGGTAGCTTGAATATCTTATGGTGAGTGAAGAGTCAATAATTCAAGTAAAGTGGAGAATAACCAATCATGTTCGACCTCCCAGATTGAAATCAATGGAGTGCATTGAAGCATACAATGAAGATCCAATGTCATGGGGTAAAGTTAATAATTTAAGGTTATGTAAAGAAATCCAAGATTTAAAAGTGTCATAATCTCCATGATTTAGCTTGAAATCACTAGTCCAAATTCAATCAGACATAATCAAAGGGATCAAGATCAATGTAGCACATTGATCTATACAAAGAAGATCTAATGGTGCAAGATGAAGATGACTTTTCAAAGATGGCAGGCTGAACATGGTGATGACATACATCACAACTACAATAAATTAAATGAAGATCAACCAATGGCATTCAACCTCTTGGATTGAGATCTATGGTGAGTGAATATTTGACAATTCATCAAACCCAAATCTAATAAGAGGTTGCCATGTAGCATAAACTCATTAAGTGATGGTGTGTGTTTGCAAGGAGCACAAAAGACCCATAGAGCTACCAAGTGGCATGATCTTAGAATTTCAAGTCAAGATCAATGGTCTATAGTAAAATTTAATATTATGGGACCCATAAAAGATCAATAGAGCATCTTTAATCAGGCTATAAGAGAGCATGATATGGTGACATATGTCCCAAAATGATAATTTGTCATAATTTAGATATTAATGAATAGTTTAACATGGTAATGCCACATACGCAAGACAAGTTAGATGGAAAGATCTTGTGGACCCACAAACATGAAAGGTTTGAATACATGATCTAAGAAAAATCTAAGGCATGAAGCTCATAAGTTCAAACTTAATTGCTACCATTGAAGCTCTACATAAACCTCCGAAAAATCCTTAAGTGTATGGATTTCCCTAATTACCTTTGTATTCACTGTAATTGAACCTAGAAGAGCTATACTATTATCTATAATTACATAATTCAATCAAATGATTACCCACAAGCATGTTTCAAAGGAAGATGTGGAACTATATTTAACAATAGATGCTAAGGGACATGTTTTCAAGGATACCAAGTTCATTGCCTCTGCTTTAAACATAGGAGACAATAATTGGTTGAAATTATTCTAGACAATCAAGAATCAACTAGCCATTACTAGGGAAGAGGAGAAGAATATCTAAAAAAAGAGGCTATACAATGACATTGTTGTAATTCAAATGACTAACCTCCTTTATACAACAGTGAAGCCTGAGGTACTCCATTGCATTGACATTCTTCTCCTATCTTCAAGGAAACTAAGATAGATAAGGGCATGATAATTAATGAACACAATCTGAGAAAATTTGTTTATATTTATACTATTGCATTTGAGTCATATTAAAAACTACCTAAACCCCAAATTGACCTAGCCTCTATCAATTTATAGGCTAAGGAAAACAATTTTATGGATACCCTTGCCATATGGCTAGATTTTGGAAACCAAATCTTTTTAAACCTTAGCAAGAATATTCCTATCAACCAATTCAGACCTAGAATTAGGATTATATGACAATGTTGAATAGATTGTGTGGGGATGTAACCACAACTTATGTAAATCTAATATGGGTGCCCATATTTTACTTCATTGTTTAAAAAATGATGGTCCCCCAACTAGGTGAGATCATTAGCATATCTTTGAGAAGATAAGTATACGTAATTAGGCATAAAAAGAAAACTTAGTTTTTCATGATGTCTTACCTCTTATATGTCTTATGTGCAATAATAAAAATTCCAAATTAAAGGGAATGGTCCCCAAATGGAATGTAGATAGTTTCCCAATATTACTCTAAGCTTCACATTTATAAATATAGAGACCGCATTCAATTTATATGTGATTGTGTCTACCCTACCCTGAGTGAAGCTATAATTGGCATCCCAATGATAAGAATTAACCTACTGACTAGGAAATATGTTGAAACTATGGGGGATATATGGTTATATCCATACTATACAGTCATCAATATTAAAGGGACTCAAAATTATCCTCTTAAGCTACTTGTCCATGTCCTTAATAAGTTGATTGAACAAGAAGTGGCATACCAACTATTCCATGGCATTGATGGTGTATGTAAGACCAATATAAAGGGGCTCCTTCATAGCTTCCCAATGATAATTGGAAAGACTATATTTAGATAGTGGGATAGTATTGAGGTAACCTCAAAATATAGATCATCTTTCAATCTATAGATTGATGAACTTAGATATTAGGACCCCTATGGAAAATTCAAAGAGTATTTAAAAATCAAAGGGATCTTGAATGTGACCTATGATCATGAGCCTAAGGCATTTGACCCTATATACACCAAGGCTTCATCTTCATTTGAAGTCACCAAAATAATGAAGAAACACAACCTGAGTCTTAAATCAAGACTATAAAGAAATAAAAAGGTGGATGACAGATGTGTTAGGAATAAACCAAAAATTGATGCAGAATAATTTCATAGAATAGCAATAATAATAGATATCAACAGAGATGCATAAAGAATAGAAATAAACATGCACAACAAGAAGATCAAATTTAATATGGTTCACCCAATGTGGGATACATCCACCAAGAAACACTTTCTCAAATTTTATTACAAGCCAAAAGAGTATAATCCACTCTCATATTAATCTTCTCATAATTACAATGCACAAATATTATTTGGAGCTGCACTCAATAAATCCTTCTAAATTCACACTTGAATTCACACACTCTATTCTTCCTTCTCAAACCCTTATTTTCATGATGTATTACCTACTAAATATCCATCTATATATAATACATTAGCATAGAAGTTTTACAAAATAATGGGTATCAAAACCATGGGCCAAGTCAACCCAAAACCATTGCCCATTAAGGGGGGTCCATAAAAAAATTTGGGGCTACCACACCTAAACCTCAGAAAGAATACATAAAAAGTGTAAAATGTATTTTAAATGTACAATATTTGAAATACATTGTAATTTATAAATAGGCTCCACAACATAACAATCTCCCACTTCGAGACTGATTTCCTCTGAGCAGGTTTCTTAACCCTTCACTATCAACTATGAAGGCCAATAGAAATTAAACATAGATTTAGTTTCTCCCTTGTGACCACCTTGGTGATCATGTTTTCAAAATTTTGATTGGTATGAATCTTCTCCAGCTTCAACTTCTCTTCCTATGAAGTTATCCTGATGAAATGGTACCTCAACTGTATATGCTTCATCCTAGAGTAGAAAGCATAGTTCTTTGCTTGATTTATAACACTTTAACTATCACTATATATCTTCCCTTCCTCATGATTATGCCACAAATCTTCAAGTAACTATTGTAACAAAATCATTTCTTTTCTTGCCTCTATAATAGCAACATACTCAACCTATGTGAGCCATAAGTTTTTTGTAGTTGTGAAATCTAGCTCACCGTTATGTCACCTGCAGTAAATACATATCCTATTGTACACTTGCTATCTAAATCTCTAGCCATGTTTGAATATATGTAACCATGTAAAGTGGTGTTTAATCCACTATAGGTTAAAATTATCCCCATTGTCCCTCTTAAATATCAAAGGATCCACTTCACTGCCCAATAGTGTTCTCTACTTGGATCACACATGTACTTACTTACGTCTCCCACTACATGGGCAATATATGGCCTATTGCACACCATGGCATACATAAAGCTACCAACTATTGATGAGTAAGGTACATTTTACATATGTATTCTCTCCTCCTCTATCTTGGGACATTGCTCCTTTAATAATTTGAAATGGTCTACCAAAGGAGTTTCAACTAGTTTAGCATCCTGCATACTAAACCTCTCCAAGACCTTTTTAATATACTTGTCTTAGGATAAATTCAAATTTTGTTCATTCCTATCATGAGTTATTATCATATTAAGGATTTTTATTGTTTCTCCCAAATCCTTAATAGGAAAGGAATTACTAAGTTCCTTGAATACCTTTATTTCCTACATATTCTTACTTACAACCAACATGTCATCCACATACAGACATAGGATAATGTAATCACCATCATCAAGCTTCTTGATATATATTCAATGGTTTGAGAGACCCCTAGAGTATCCATGTTCCATCATAAAACTATCATATTTCTTGTACCACTATCATAGAGCTTATTTCAATCCATACAAGCTCTTCTTCAATTTGCACACCATGTTTTTCTTCCCTGTGACCTCATATCCCTATGGCTACTCTATATATAAGTCCTACTCCAAATCACCATGAAGGAACACATTATTCACATCTAGCTACTCTAAGTGCAAGTCTTCCACTTCCACTATCCAAGAATAATCTTAATAGAAGTTATCTTTACCACTGGGGAAAAACTCTCATCAAAATCAATTCCCTTATTCTGTGTAAACCCCTTTACCACAAATCAGGCCTTATACCTTTTATTACCTCCATCATCTTCTTTAATTATGTAAACACACTTGTTTTTCAATACTCTCTTACCTTTGGGTGGGTTTACCAAATCCCAAGTCTAATTTTTCATGAGAGACTAATGTTCCTCATCCAATGCTTACTCCCACTTCCTCCTAACATCTACCTACATTGCTTATTCAAAGAACTTTGGCTCTCCATTTTCAATGAGAAATAAATAATTAAGAGATGGATAAAAATGTTTAGGTTCCCTTCTTACCCTAGAAGACCTTCTCACCACAAGAGTTTGGGGTTCATGTGGAGTAGGTGTCTAAACTAATCACTTGGACACTTTATCATCTGCAATGTCCTCTAACACTATGTACTCTTTTTTGGAATCCTCTTTTTGATCCTACAAATAATGTTTATACATGAATTTTTCATTAAATAAAACATCCCTAGATGAAAATATTTTCTTGTCCTTAAGACTCCAAATTTGGAAAACAAAATCATCCTCACCATAACCAATAAAGGTTCATTTTTCAAACTTAGCCTCTAACTTGGTCCCATCATCCTTATCAATATGAGCAAAGGAATCACATCTAAATATTATAAGAAATTAATAATCAGCCTTCTTACTATACCAAGCTTCCTTAGGTATGCCTCCATCCAAAGAAGATGAAGGTCCTCTATTTGTTAGATATATAGTCATGTTTATTGCTTCTACCTAAAACTAAAGAGGTAGTCCTACATGCAACCTCATACTCCTAGCACACCTCATGATAGTCTTATTCATCCTTTCTAAGACTCCATTCTGCTATGGAGTTATTGGAACCATCCTTTATCTGTGAATTCCATCCCTTGCATAGTAATCAAAAAAAGTCATTATTGTAATATTCCCCACCATTATGTGATTTGAGACATTTCAAATTGAGACTTATTTCATTCTTAACCAATTATTTACATCTTTTAAATGTGTCAAACACATCAAATTTTCACCTAATGCCATAGACCCAAACTTTCCTAGTTGCATCATCAATAAAAGTGACATAATAAGATGACCCACCAATAGAATATAAATGAGTTGGCCCCCATACATCTGAATGAACTAGATCCAACTTATTCTTCTTTATCATAGGTCCAACCTCGAGAAACTTTACCCTTTTCTATTTTCTAAACACACAATATTCACATAAATCTAAATCAGACCCTTTCAATCTGAGCAATCGATCCTTCAAAATTTGCATGTCCTTTTGGCTCATGTGACCGAGCCTATTGTGCCATAAAGTTGCATCTACATATACAACAAATAAATTACAATAGTCGACACTAATTGATAAATATAGGGTACCAACCTTCTTACCTCTTGGTACTACAAGAGCACACTTGGTCACCTTCCAAGAATTTGCTATAAATGTCACCATATAACCCTCACTGCCTAGCTATCCTACAGATAACAAATTCCATCTCAACTTAGGCACATTCCTAACATCATTCAGTAGCCAAGTGCTCCTATTATACATATTGATCTGAACACTTCCTTTTATTACTATGTTACAAGGCTCATCATCACCAAGATAAACATGTCCAAAATCCCCTTGAACACAATCAATAAAATAATGCCTATATGGGGTAGCATGAAAAGAAGCCCTTGAATCTAAAACCCAAGACTTGATAATATTATCAATGGAGAGAATTAATGCATCCTGAAAAACATTACCTATTGGCACATTCACCCCCTTGGTATCTTCCTAATTTTTATTCTTGTTCTAAAGAGACCAATAATCCTTCTTCGCATGCCCAGTCTTTCCACAATGCCAGCATACCATCTTGCTCATTGATTTTGACCTTCCAGGACCATGTGACTTTTCACACTTTCTTTTTGCTCTAAAATTTTATCTCCCTATAATCTCCACCACCAAATCATCACCTAAATTATAATTCTCCCCAAAGTTTTTCCATCACATTTCCTTATTAAGGATTACTCTTATGACATCCTCAAACTTCAACTTAGCATTATTAGAGACTGAGTTACTAACAGCCATTACCAGGGTATTCTAACTTTTTGGTAAGGAACATAAAATAAGAAAATCTCTAACTTCATCATCAAAATAAAATTTTACAATGTTCAATATACTAATAATCATATTAAATTCATTTAGATGATTAGCAGCTAACCATTTTTAGACATCTTCATATTAAATAACTTTTTCATTAAAAATATTTTATTAGAAGTAGAGGGTTTCTCATATAAATTCCCTAATGCAATCATGATACCTTATATGGTTTTATCTTGAAATATATTAAGTTTCACCAAATATGCAAGGCATAACCTAATTTCCCCAAGTGCTTTCCTATCAATCAGCTCCCAAGCCTCATCTATCATACTCACTAGTTACTTTACTTTTCCTCCCAATGGAGCATGGAGGTCCTTCTAATAGAGGTAATCCTCCATCTGCATCTTCCATAGAACAAAGTTCTATTCATTAAAAAATTTAACCTTTGATCTATGATCATCAGCCATAGCTCCCACTCGAACTAATAACCCTTCATGTGATTCAACACTTCAGCAAATACAACCTGAAGCTTTGATACTAGTTATTAAGAATAAAATAGAAATTGATGCAAAATAATTTCATAGAATCATAATAATAAAATATATTAATATAGATTTATAAATAAAAAAATAAACATGCACAATAAGAAGACCATATTTAACATGGCTCACCTAATGTGGGCTACATCTACCAAGAAACACTTGATTAGATTCTATTACAAGCCACAAGAGTATAATCCACTCTGAGATTTGTCTTCTCATAATTACAATGCATAAATATTATTTGGTTTTTCACTCAAAAAACCCTCCTAAATTCACACATAAATTTACACATTCTATTCTTCCTTATCAAACCCTTATTCTCATGATGTATTACTAAATATCCATCTATACATAATACATCAACATAGCAGTTTTACAAAATAATGAGTACCAAAACCATGAGCCAAGTCAACCCAAAATTATTACCTATTAATGGGAGTCCACAAAACAATTTTGGGAGCTACTACCCTTGAACACCCATTTTTTAGGAGGTTGCCACCCTCGAACCCCTGCTCAGGTCTCGATCTAGTCTTAAACCTTGGCAAGAATACATAAAGAGTGTATAGTATATTTTAAATGTATAATATTTAAAATACATTATAATTTATAAATAGGCTTCACGATATAACAAAATTGTAATTGGGCCCAATATAGTACCATTTGATTAGTGGGGAACCTTATAGACCCCCAATAGTTAGTGCATAGGCAGAGATGCAAAAACCAGAGGAAAGAAGGCCAAATGAGATTATTTTTTCATCATCAAAAGTAGAGGATCAATAATTTCATCAAGAATAAGTTATCATGATAGACCTTGACCCTAATATTACTATTTAAGATGCATTCAAAACTCTATCCAGTGTTTATGATTCAGATGATGAAGAATCCCAGGTTGAGGAAACAAAGGAAGAAAAGGGAAAAGAGAAAGTATTGGACTTAGTTCTTGTTGACACCCTTAAAAGGAAGGTTGATATGGCCATTGTTCCTAAACCAAAAATACCCAAAGTGACTTTCACTACTCCCCTAAGTGAACTCAATCTATTTAGTGAAGAAAACTTGTTATATGGTCTACCCATTCCAGAATGGTTCTTGTATGAACCTAGATTATAGAAAGTGCCTACTATGCATCATCCTTGGGCTATGATATAGGCTATCAAAATTCATGTGCATCAAAAGCTTAAACCATGGATCATTTCACTATATTAAGAGGAAATAAGGAGACTAGCTACACCAAGTGGTTCAATAACTCCATCACAAATGGAGGTTCATATACCATAGGAGACCCAGTCCTCATTTGGGGTTAGGTTTAACCCCAAGACTATTGTATCATAAAGGGTGATAGAGAAAAGTATCATGATAGGAGGAGAAGAAATTGTGTATCAAAAATTGGATCCATCAATTAATTTGACTTAGCAGTAAAGATAGAAGCCTGGTGAAGATCTAATTTGAGGAGGATGTTCCTGAATTAGGTCAATCACAATCAGAGTAGTTGTAAGTACTTATCAAAGGCTTGGAAAAACAAAGGAAGAACTTGAAAGAGCAATCTATTTTATATGTTCTTTGGGAGATGATCAATATGTTTGAATCTACTTTATATGATATGTTCAATTCTTTGAAATCAATAAGGTCTAGACATGATGTGATAAGCCAACAGAGTATTGTGGCTATGAACCAAGTGACTCAATCCTAGGATTCATGCAATAAAGTGAATGACTTGATCAATATTTTGATAGAAGACCAAATTCCTAGATTTAAAACTATTGTCCTATCCCATTTGAATATGACTATGATTATATTAATAGAGAAAATCAAAGGTCTAAGTAGATGGTCCAAGAGCCTAGAAGATCTCTCTGAGGATGGCAAATAGTTAGAGATTAGAATGAAGCATATATTGGGGAGTTTGATCATAGACCCAAGTGCACTCAGTCCTATTGACTTAATCATTGATGAGGAATCCAAGCACAGGGCTACTCAAGTGATGTAAGAAGTAAAGAATTAGATTCATGGCAGAATAGGGGAAGACAATAGTAGGATATTAGACATGATCCTATCAATTAAAAAAATATTAGTGATGTTCTAAGCATCAAGGAAGCCTTAGACATGAATGGCAAAGACTTTAAAGGCCTGGAAGATGAATAAGATGAAATTTTTATGGAACTTATCATCAACATCAAGTTGATTGATGGACAACATGATAAGGCAATGAAGATCATGCAGGACAAATAAAAGACTGCAACAACAAAATAACCCCAAAGTCAAATTAGTTTACTTAGGAATATTCTCTTGTATAGGAAAATGTACATTTTGAAACTAAATATTCTTTTGTAAAATCATGTGTAAATTTGTAAATCACATTTAATATAGGTCAGTCCTTTTAGAAAGTGTCTATTTCTAGAACATTTTAGAAGGATAGTTGTCCTGGACACTTGTACAATTATCATTTGATAGGATTGACTAACATACCTCCTTGATATTCTATAGAAGGGGTATTTTCAATTTTAAAAGTAGAGGGAGTTCTTGAGAAAGAAAACATTGTGAAAAGTTGGAGCAATTAATATAAGTAGATAATTTTGAAAATATTGTCTCACTTTGTTTGTGTGATTGCTATTATGGCTACTCTCTCAACTAACTTATCTAATTTTTAGATTTGAATGTTTTATATGGATTCTTGATATGCACCTTTAAATGCATAGTTATTTATTTGCGCATGTGCTAGATTGATTGAAGGATCTTTGGTTCATTTAATTTTATTTATTGTGCTTGTAGATGTGTTTATGATATTTATTTGTAGGGGTAAATCTTTAAATTGAATATGGTTCTTATTATCATTCATTCTACATTCCTTAGATGTTTTCCTAATGTGTGATAGTATTTGATCTTAAGCTATTTTATGTCATACATTAATTTTAAGTGCATGTTTGGATGAAATTTAAACTTTGTCATAATGTCTGGATTGAAGATCAGAATCATCTTTCTTCTCTACCCTACCCTTCCTTTTGCTCCTTTTTTAATAAATTCTCTTTAGCTTAGTTTTCATTATGAATATCCATTTTATCTTATATTTTAGGCTTATATTTTGATCATAATTCACTTTAATTAGTTTAAATTACTCTCATTTTCACAAGTTAGCTATTAGGCCATGGTTGTTCCCAATAACTAAACAATTGAATTATAAATTTTGTGAAATAGTTCATTTGCTTTACCTCTATTCCACCAAAGATATCAATAATATCACAACCTAAAACTCATGTAATGGGTTCTTTGAATCCAAAAATGAGAAGTGTTCTTAAACACTCTAAACCACCTATGATACACTTTCAGGCATTAATAATTTTGAGACTGAAAGTCTATGTATTCTAAGCTTGGGATGATTGTAGATGATTGTATGCAGAAGTAGGATAGAATAGGGATTGATAACCTTGATTGTGTACAACTTATTATAAGTTAATTTGTGTTATTTGTATCTCATTTCCATATGATGAATAAAGGGTCAAAAGTCATGTATATATAATATTCTAGTGCTTATGTGGGTCTTAAAAGAGGTCTAGGCTGACCCTAAGTGGTTGTTGATTTTAAAAGATATCCATTGGTGATAAAAGGTGGGAAAAGGACAATAGTGCCCAAACTAGGACACTAGCCCCATTGGTGTTATTGTCCAAGTTATGGTACTAGTGTTAAGGTGGTAGAACCTAAGGCATTAGTGGCTAAGATGCCAAAGTGAGGATTTGGTAATACGTTAGGGGTGTTTATGGATGTATGTATCCCACAAAAAAATTAGATAAATTTTTAAATAATCCCTAAAATAGGTTTGGGGCTAAGTTGTGGATGGGTGATCTTAAGTAACACTCTAATTACTCAAGTGTCATTTTTAGATGATTAAATAAATGCTCTAATGTTGGGGTCATTAAATTATCTCCAAAAAAAATATAATTCTCTAGGTGTATAGTTTTTTAAGATTCCATCTACACCATTTAATAATCTAGTTTATATTTCATATTTTCCACCAATCATATCAACCAATATGTTTAATTTCAATTTTATTCTATTGGGAAGGAATGTGTTTATACATGAAAGTGTATCACAGGGTTTACATAGTGTTAAGAAATACCTCTCATTTCTTGATTCAAGTAATCCATTGCATGAGTTACTAGTTGAGATATTCTTGATATCTATGGTGGAGTAGCGATGAATCTATATAACTCTTTCATAAAATGAAATTTAAGTGGTTGTTGGGAGTAATTGTGGTCTTGAAGCTTATTTATGAAATATGAAATTAATATGAACTAAGCATAGTGAATTATGATCAAAACCTAAATATTAAAATCTAATCTAGCATGAATATTTATAATAAAAACTAAACTATAGTGATTTGATCCAAATAAAGAGCAAATAGGAAAGGTAGGGTAGAAAGAAGGTGAATATTGTTGATCTTCAATCCAAAAATTATGACAAAGATTTAATTTCATTAAAGACATGCACTCAAACCAATATATGACATGAAATAGTCAAAAGCACAAATCCTATCATATACCAAGTAAATGTCTAAGGATATTTGAAATAATGCAAATAAGAAATCAGATTCAATTTAAGGATTTACTTCCATAGGAAAATTACATATGCACATCTTCAAGAAAAGCAAAAAAAATGAAATGAATCTAATATCTTTCAATCAACCTAGTAAGGTCAAATTGACAACTCTGCATTAACATGTGCACATCTAAAATCCATAAAAATAATTCAAATCTGAATGTTAAATCAGATATTTGAGGAAGCAGCCATGATAACAATCACACAAACAAAATTCAGACAATCTTTACAAAATTCCCTTGCTTGAATTACTTCTTATAAACTTACATAAATTTTTTTTATAAAAACATCCACCCTTTATAAATGAAAATACCCCCTTTTATATAAGACCTTGAGGTATGTTGGTTAATCACTATCAAATGATAATTATCCAAGTGTCAAGGACAGCTATCCTTCTACAAAATTCTAGAATCAGACACTTTACAAATGGACTAACCTGTAAGCAATGTGTGTTACAAAGTTGAACATTCTTTTAAAAAATATAATATTCCCTTTTTAAATGATGTACATGTTTTATAAAAATATAATATACTAAGTCAACATATTTGACTTTGAGATGTTCCTCTAATTATAGCCCATTACTTTTGCTATAGGATCTTCATTGCTTTGTCATGTTGCTCACAAATTAACCTAATGTTGATAATAGGCTCCATGAATAATTCTTTTCATTGTCATTTCAACTTTTGAAGTCTTTATTAGCTCTATCTAAGGCCTCTTTAAGGCATCTAACATTACCTATCTTCTCTTTTGGTGATAAGATGATATCCAATATTCTCTTATTATCTAATCCTATTTTACCCTAGATTTTATTCTTCACCTCCTACATGAATTGAGTAGCCCTATGTTGGAACTCCTCATCTGTTATCAAGCTAATGGGACTAAGGGTAGTTGGTTCCTTGATCAAGCTCCCTAGTATATGCAACATTTGGTTCTCTAATTGCTTGAAGTCTTTAGAAAGACCTGCCATGCCCTTAGACCATTTGTTCATATCCTTGATCTTCTATATCAAGATCACCATAGCCATATTTAAATGAGATAGTATGACTATTTCAAACTTAGGAATTTGGTCCTCTATCAATATATTGATCAATTCTTTTATCTTATTGTATGAACCCTACCATTGATTCACTTGGTTCATAGTTATAGTACTCTCTTTGCTCACATCTTGTTTGGACCTTATTAACTTTACAGAGATTGATAACTCATATATAGTGGCTTCAAACTTATTAACCATATCCCCTATAACAAATAGAATTGATTGTTCATAAATGTTCATCTTTTGTTGATTTAGCCCTTTGATAGCAGCTTGTAACATTTTTTACTATGATTGTGCTAATTTTAGGACATCCTCCCCAAAGATAGTATCTTCACCTAGCCTCTATGCTTTCTTATGAGTCAAAAGGGTCAAAAGCTCTATATTTAGAAATATAATCTCTTCACCACCTTCTATGAATTTTTTCTTGATCACTCTTTGCAAACTAGTAGTACCTGAATCAAACATGATCCCAACTAAAGATTGGGTCACATGTGAAACTAGGTCCTCTACTTATTAATGGAATTTTGACTGATTTGGAATAGCCAATCTCCTTGCCTCTTCTTCTTGCAAAGTAATAATCCAAGGTTTCAACTCTTTTTGCAGATGGATGTTAGTAGCTTTCACCATAGCCCATAGATGATGAATAGTGGGAAGATTTTATAACCTTGGTTTATAAATGAACCACTCAAGATAGGTGGTCCATATAATATGTTTTCTTCACTAAAATAGATGGATTCACTCAAAGGAGGAGTGATAGTCACTTTAGGTTTCTTATATTTTAAGATTATAGTAGTCTCAACTTTCTTTTTAGGAGTGTCAATAACCAACAAGTCCAATGACTTTCCCTTATCCTATTTGACCTCTTGAACCTTCTCCTCTACATCTAAATCTAACTCATATATCATAGATAACATTCTAAGTGCATATTTAACAAATTCATTGGGATCCAATGATATCATATGAACCTCCTGCTAAGGTAGATCTTGCTTTATTGTTCTCAAAGTTCTAGGAACTGATGAACTATAAGAAAATTTCATCTATTATTTTCTCTTTTTATCTATGCTCTATTTTTACCTCTATTAAGGGAGGCTTGGAAAAACCAACATCAATCATATGATATTATATATGGCCTAATTACCACCTATCCTCCATATTTTGATCTATGTTCAATCTGGAATAGGCCTTATGTTTTATTCTTTTAATCTTCTGGTAACTTCATAGCTTGAGGATGCTTTAGTGTATATCAAATCAAATGTACTGGGCTCATTTTTATAAGGCACATTCAAAATGCCTTTGATTATCAAATGTTCCTTTACCTTTTTATAAGGATCCTACTGTCTAATATCATTAATTTGAAAATTGAAAGATAGTCTATGATTTGAGGCAACTTCAATGTGATCCCACTGTCTAAAATTGGTCTTACCAATTGTCATAGTGAAACTATGCAAAAGTCCCTTTCTCTTGGTTTTACAAATTCCATATATCCCATGGAATAATTGGTAAGCTACTTCTTGTTCTATTAATTTATCAAGTACATGAACTAGTAATTTAAGAGGAGCATTTTAGATTCCTTCAATCCTTATGATTGTAAAATCAATATATAACCATATGTCCCCCATTACTTCAATATATTTCTTGATTAAAGGGTTTACTCTCACCATAGGAATACCAGCTATAGCTTTTCTTAATGTAGGATAAACATAGTCACAAATAAACTGGATGTGGTCTCTATACTTATAGAAGTGCAAGTTTGAATAGTATTGGGATATAATTTGGGTGCCATTTGGAGACCATTCTCTTTGATTTGGGATCTTGGTGGTTACACACAAGGCATCCAATAAATAGGACATCATGTAAAACTCAATCCTCTTCTTATTCTTGATTGCATATATTTGTCTACTTAGGGAGATGTTGATTATCTCACCTAATGGAGGAACCATTACCTTTTCAATGATAAAATACACCATGGACACCCACATTGATTCTACATATGTTGTAGTTGCACACCCATACAACTTGTTTAGCATGGTCATGACCATCCTAAATCTAAGTCTAAATTGATTGATAGGGATGTTCTTAATAGGATCCATAATAACCTGGTTACCTACTTCCAATCACATAGCTAGGGTATCCATCATGTTGTGTTTTGCTTATTAGCCCATGAATTAATGGAGGTTAGGTCAATCTAGGGCTTAGACAATTTTTAGTAAGAATCAAAGGCAATTGGGGATATCTAAGCAATTTTCCTTATATTATGTTCATTAATCAGCATACCCTTATTTATTTTAGCTTCTAAAAAATTTGACCAAGAACATCAATACAATGAAGTACCTCTAGTTTAGCCATAGCATAGTGTAGACCAATCATTTAAATGGACACAATGTCATCATAGAATCTCTTTGCTGGGAAGATATTTTCTCATTCTTTAGTGATCATTGGCTTGTTCTCAATTATCTAGAATAGTTTAGAGCAATTATTGTCCCCTGTGTTCAAAGCAACAGCTACAAATTTTATGTCTTTGAACACTCGACCCTTGACATCTAATGTTAAATATAGTGTAACTTCTTGATTTTTAACATGTTTATGGGTCACCATTACTATAATCCTAATTGAATTATCCTTTTACAAATGATAATCTAACCTCTTGTCTCAATCACAATGAATCTTGAGATAAATTAGGGTTTTTTATACATTCTAGGGCTTTTGGAGGTTCACACAAAGCTCTAATGGTGGAAAGTAAGTTTAAAATATGTGCTTTGGTTATTAATATTGCATTTGGATTGCATATTTATACCTTATGCATGCTTTCATCCATAATATCTTCTAGTATGACATGTTTTACCTATGTGACACTACCATGAAATATTGTTCATTTATTTTTAAAATGTGACCATTTGTCATTTTTTGGACACATGTCACCATTTTTTGTCTCCTAAATCTTAATCTAATTCACATCATTGATCTCTTTTAGAGTATTATAGCCTTGACTTCACTAAGGTTATCGATCTTTTGATTGGGTCATGAGATTATGCCATTTTTCAACATCATGTGCTCTCTATGTACCTTGCAGACAATCTCCATCACTTGAACACTCTTATTCCATGTGGTGGTTTCTCATTTAATCTAGGATATTTGAAATGTTAAATTGCCTCACACCATTGATTTCTTAGATACATGATACAATGTGGACCATTGATTATGTTACTTATTCGTACGATCAAGTATAGGATATTGATCTACTTGATCATTCATCAAGATTGTGACACTTGTCACTCTCATGTTCTACCTTAGGATCCTTAACTTTTTGATCTTTACTTGTCATTAGATCTTTTATCTATATTCAATATCATGACACTTGTCATTCTCAAATTTGATCTTATAATTCTTTAACATATTGATTCCATGCTCACCATTAGATTTCATTACACTATTAATGCACACTATTTATCTTTGGGTTTGACTTTTTGACTCCAACTTTGCACATATATCATTTATCTTCACTTCAAGATCCTAAGATTTTTCCACTTGGTGACACCACATTTAATTTGTTCTTATGAACAATTAAAATCAATAAAGTAAGGGTTTGGATACATAGAGACTTAAGATAAATTTTAAACTAAGGTTTTAGATGTATTAATAAACATGATTAAAACTTAGGATAAAATTTAAATTACGTCTAAAATATAATAAAATTATCCTGCTTAAATATAAGTTCATTTCAAAATAAAACTTAGGATAAAACATTTAGACTAAGGTTTTAATTTCCATCCAAACATGGATTTAATCAATCGACTAAAAACTAAATGTTAGCAAAAGGGGTCAAATTGATCATCAAAGCATAAACCATGAATACTTTCTCATCTTAATGAGGGTCTATTAAACCTAAAGCATGGAAACATATGAATCAAATGTTAGAAACATCAAATAGATTTAAACAAAGCTTATGAGCTAATATGCCACTAAAAGCTAAAGTAAAACATGATGTTTAATAGTGCATTTTGATCAATTTGAATGTCAATTTATAACACAATTTGTAAAATTAAACTAAGGTCCTCATTTTTCAAAAATGGGGGTATGTTGACCTAAATAAATGGTGACTTCTGGGGGAAACATTAAAAAATTTTAAAACTCAGATACTCTTAGTTTAAACTAATAAACAGACCAATCATTCCACATGATCAAGTACCATTGTTAAGATCAATTCATTATTAAAACAAGTTTTATAAATGTATAATTAGATTCAAACATCAAAACTCAGTCATGTGGTGTGTGTGTTTTGATACATTTACTGATTGCCATGGGATTTAGAAGACAACTTCTAGATTTCATGACCTTAATCATTGACATAGACTTGTATCATATTTAGCTATTAATTATGAATTATTATTTATGAAAAGTGAAGGCTTGGGCATTGTTCTACTACCAGCCAAGCATCCATAGCCTTGATAGAGATACTTTTGGCTCTACTCTAGGCCTTGTTCCACTGTTATCCAAGCATCCATAGTCTTGATGGAGATTACCAGAATCACCTTTGCTTAGAAATATTTTTCATTTTTAATAAGGCTCTTGTTTTTGTATTTTCAAATATATTTATCTTTCTAACAAAGGTTGGGAACCAGAATTAGCTAGGTTTTAGGATTTTTGTCAAATATTTGATCTTCAGATAATCATCCTTGGTCATAGACTTCATCCCAAGCAATAATATTCTTTAAGTGCTAACATGACTTTGCTCTAATAATTTAAACTTTCACTCAAACATATGCAAACCTTATTAAAACTAGACTTAGATCAGAACAAGGTTTAAGATTTCTAAGGAATAACTAATCTAAGTATCAATTTTCACCAATTTATCAAAATCATAACATTAATCTCTAATTTCCAAAATCTATGATAAACCAATGTTTAAGGTTCATACCTGCATTCTTGATTTAAGAAGTTTTTTTGACCATTTAGGATGTATTATAGCTTTAAAAATATCTTGGAAAAGAATGATTAAAAGCAGAGAAAAAAGCAAAGAAAACAAACACACAACAAGAAAAATAGACAAGTAAACAAATATGTACAAACACTATTTAAAAATAAGGGATATGAAATAAAACTAATCTAATCCTACCTACACTAAATCTAAATATTCTTACAAGTTACTCTATAAAGACTTGATGTGGGATAGTAGAGAAATAGTGATTGAGGTATTTCCAATTATTTGGTAAAGTGAACTCTACTCCCTACAAGTATTTGAGCTTGAAGGTGTTATCTCCCAATGTCTCAGCAATTTGGAAAGGACCAATCCATAAAAGAATAAATTTTCCATGTTTTCCTCTTGGTTCAGATGCTTTGTCCCATTGGAGAATTAGGTCTCCCTACCTGAGCACCTTGATCTTTGAATGCTTGTCAAACCATCTTTTGACTATGGTTTGATGTCTGCTAAAGTTGGAAAATGTTTCTTCATTTTCATCTTCCATTTGAATGATGTCAAGTAACCTTGAATTAGTATACTCTTGATCTTCTTTCATATAGTCTTACATAAACATGTAGGTTGGAAACTTGAGAGTAATTATAAATATTAATTATTGACCATACACTAAAATAAATGGTGATTCTTTCAAAGCTTGTTTTACTCTAGTTTTATCTTCCCAAAGAGCATATTTAAGCAATTTATGTCATGTTCTTGGTTCCTAAACTACAGCCTTTTTGATAGCTTTCATCAAATTTTTATTTGTTGACTATGAGACTTCGTTACCTTAGGGATAATGATTTGATGAGAAATTAATAATTATGATTTTATCATAGGCCCACTCAATAATTTTTATAGATAGAAAGGCTGATCTGTTATCACAAGCTAATGATACTGGTGTCCCAAATCTAGTACAAATGTTCTCTTCCAAGAACTTGATTACATCTTCAATTCTACATTATTTTGTTGCCACTGCTTTTGTCCATCTTATATATTAATCATTAGTATTAAGAACATATTTATGTCCTTCTAAATAATTAGGGTTAATAACCCCCACAAAGTCTAAACCTCATTGATCAAAAGGTTTGTCAATTAACATTGGCATCAATGGCATAGCTACTTTTGGTTCTTTAGTATTGAAAATTTGACATTGATGACATTCTCTAGCATGCTTATGTGCATCCTTGAAGATTTTTGGCCAATAATATTCTACCCTTAGGATATTGTAAGTTGTTTTCTTTCTATAAGGGTGTCCACTCCCAAGTTTTTCATGAAAAGTACTCAAGATTTTAGTTGCTTCTTCTTTTGAAACATATCTCAAGTATATACTTTCATAGTTTTTCCTATATAGCATCTCATCCTAGATCAAGAAATGAGTTGATTTGAGCCTCAAAGCTCTTCTTTGCTCTTTGATCATACCTACAGGACAAGAACCATTGATCAATAAATGAATCATAATAACATACCAATCATTTGGCTAGAATTGTTGTTGATCAACCTGTATGATATTCACTTTAGGATTAGTGTTAGCAATTAATTGAATCAATCCATGACACCTCATGAATTGAGCATAGTTTATTTCTAGATCATACTCTTGGATTATAGACATCCACTTACCTCTTCTTTCTCCCAATTCACCTTGACTAAACATAAGTTTAGTTGTAGGGTCTAGTAATATTGCATGCATTTTATTCCTAAGAATATAGTGTCTAAATTTTTTAACTACCTTAATTAAATCAAATGCTTGCTTATCAATTAGAGAATAGTTTAACTCATAATTATTAAATTTAGTGCTCATAAATTCAATTGTATGATCACATTTATCTATTTTATGAGTTAGAACAACTGTTATAGTATGTTCAGAAGAAAAATAATAAAGATAAAAAACTTTTTTAAAATCAGGACTTATCAGCATAGGTGCTTGTCTTATTGCTTCTTTAATATCCTTAAAGGCTTTCTTTGTCTCCTCATTCCATATGACCTTTGCATCCTTATTAAGCATGTCATTTAGTGGCTTCACAATCTCTATAAAACCAAAAATGAATTTTCTTACAAAATTGATTTTCCCAAACAAAGACTTTAATTAGTTTCTACTATTAGGGGTTATATCTTAGATATGGCATTAACTCTATTTGTATCTACAAAAATCCCATATTTGGTTATAACATGTCCTAATAACTTCCCTTAAATTACATAAAATATGTTCTTCTTAGGATTAAGGGAAATTCCATACCTTCTACAATGTTCAAATACTTATTGTAAATGCATTATATGATCTTCCCTATTTTTGGAATACATAGTTAAATCATCCATGTATATAATGATGAATTTACCTATGAAACCTTGAAAAGCATGGTCCATAGCTCTCTAAAAAGTAGCTCCTATATTGATGAGTCCAAAAGGCATCATTTTGTAAGCAAAAGTGGCCCATTTATTTGTAAATACAGTCTTCATCCTATCTTCCTTATTGATAAGTACCTGATTATATCCTAAAAACCCATCTAAAAAAGACATCATGGCAGAACCACTAATAATTTGAATCACTTGGTCAAGAGATGGTAAAGGAAAATTATCCTTTTCAAAACATCTATTTGAATTTCTAAAGTCTATGCATAATCTAATCTCTCCATTTTTCTTTCTAACTCGTACTAAATTGGCTAACCAAGTAGAATGTCTAATTCAAAAAACTATTTTTGCATCTAATAACTTCTTGACCTATTTATAGATTAATGGCTCCAAAATAGGGTTGAAAAGTCTTTGATTTTATCTAAAAGGTTTAAAATCTTCCTTTAATAGAATGGTATGGGTAATGACTTTAGGATCAAAGATATTCAAGTCTTCATAGGATCATGCAACAACATCTTTGTACTTGGTCAACAAGTCTTTAGCCTTTCTATATTCTTCATTTGTGTATGCTATACCAATGTTTACTAGCTGAGGTTGACCTTGAGTTCTTATGTCAACCACATTATAATATTTCCCACTTAATTTGGGAACTTTAATAGTTTTAGGTAGCTTGTCTTGATCAAACAATCTTTCTAAGGCAATCATGCCTTTGAGAATTTTGTTGTCATTTAATTATATCATTTTATCATTAACTTTGTCTTCATCAAGAGAATTCTCATTAACCTCATCAATGATATGAGACTCAAATACTCTTAAGTTGTTCATAAATTCTATGATTTATTGATAATCACTAAATACTTGAAAATGATTAACATTGTCAAGAATTAAAGGACATGGAACCAATTTAATGCTAAGATTTTCCCATTTGGAACTTTGATTTGGCATAAGGTTGGCTGTAGTTGGAGCTAGTTCATCGGTAGGCTAATTTTCTTCTCTAGTATTGAAACAATGTTGAAAGCATCAAAATACTCCATCAAGTCCCATACTCTAAACTTGTATTTCTTAAGATAAGATAATTTGCATTGGTATTTGCTTCTAACCTGATTGACTATTAGTTCAAAATCACCATACGTATTAGTTATTTAACCTTGTGTTTAATAGAAAATTGTAATCCCAAGATTAATGAATCATACTCTATCAAATTATCAATGCAAGGAAATTAAATTTTGTAAGAAGTGACATATTCTTTCCCAATGGGTTTGATTAATACTATTCCTACTCTAGATCTATATTTACATTTAACACCATCAACATATAATTTCCAAAGTTTAGGCATATCATGAGAGTCTTTAGAGTTACATACTTGAGGAGTGTCAAAAGTGTAAACTCCTAAATCAGAATTAACCATGTTGACCTTTTCATTATTTGCATTAAACTCAATGATCATGTGCTTAAAATTTGGTTCTCTTTTAATCCAAATTTGATTAGGAACTCCCCTCCATGATAGCCACATGTGAGAATAGTTAGTTGACATGTATCCATTTAAATATTTGGTCCAATCTCTACTAAGTAACATCCTATAATCATCTATAATTTCCACCACTTGAATATCTATAAATTGTTATATCATTGGCTCTGAAGCAAGTTGCATATGAACATTCAATAATTCACCAATCAATTTAACTCTAGATTTATCTAATTGAGTAACTAATCTATTAGACTTAATTGGAGTTAAACCAAGCTTTTCACAAATACTTTTTGGCATGATATTTGCAGATGCACCTACATTTAACAAATAATTATGCAATTTTTTACCAAAAAATCTAATTGTTAGTAAGAAAGGTGGAACCTCTACTTTGTTCTTGTACATCACTATATTAGCATTTGAAACTTTGTGTGATTTACTAGGTTTTTTGCTTAAAGATTCTAATAACAAATCTCTTTGTTTAGTAATTTGAGTCAATTCATGTAAAGTGATGTTAGCTTTAATATTCTTCATATCTTCAATTATATTATATCCACTCCTAGTATAAGAATTAGATGATTCAACATTATTTCTAGGGTTACTTCTCTTTGGAGGTTTTGGATTGTTGTCTACTTTAGGATCAAAAGGAGTATCAAAGTTGTTTGGTGGAGTTGAACTAGTCAAAGGTTAATTTTATTATGTATTCCTCAAGGTATAAGTATTTTTTAGATATTGTTGAAAAGCATGAATCTCCTCTAGAGTATCTTCAAGTTCATTCTCGTCTTGAAATGGAAAGTCAAAGGTCTCCACCATAAGAGTTGTGTCCATAGATTTAGATGACTTTAAAGAACCATATGTACCTACAAAATTATCTTTGTTAGGTCCACCTTCAAATGTATCTAACTCATCTTGAAATAATTCAAAAGCATTACAAAATTCTATACAATCTAATTCATCATGCTTTGAAGTGTTATGAACTCTATAGTATTTAGTTAAAGCTACATTACAAATATTTATTTTAGGAATGTTCTTATTTATAGATGACTCATTGTTATTATTATTGTGTTTATTTTGAAAACTATTTGTAGGTCTATTGAACCTCTGATAATAATAATTTTTATTAGAGCTTTCCCCAGTGTTACCTACTTGTCTTTGAAACCAAAGAAAATTAGTGCTCATTTTTTGAACCATTTTGAGTATGGAGTCATTTTCATTCTTAGGTACCTCTAAATTATGAACTTGAGTACTACTACTATCTATTTTAACCATATCTCATTGATCTTGTGGATGAGATCCACTTACAGTGTTATTTAAGAATCCTAGGTTTTGACTAAGATGATCATGACTCAAAGGTAATTGGTTTAAAACTAATGTTTGATTCAAAAAAGGCATGTTTTGATTATCATTTAGAATTACATTAAACATAGGTAAATTAGGATTGACATTAAGAATATCATATGCTAGTTGACCATGGGGTTACAGTTGATCACTAATTTTCATAGCTTCAGCATAGGCTAAGGCCAATATATTTATAACTCTAGCATATATTTTTTAGAAAAATGAAATTCATTGGATCTAAAGCATCCTTATAAATCTCTAAAGCTAAAGCTTCATCACGTCTATAGGGAGGTATGGTTCTACTAAACATCTTCTAAAATCTAGCATTAAAATCTCTAATAATTTCACTTTAATCTCTTTTTACCGTAGTGAATTATTGATAAAGGACACAAGGACTAATGATCTTTCCAAATTGATCCATGAAAATACTGTTGAAATCATTCCAATTGGTAATGTAATTTTCAATAAGGTTAATAAACCAATCATATGCAACATCTTTGAAAGTAAAAGGAAATAATCTACAAGTAACATCTTCATGAACAACATTTAATAATCTCAAATCAACCTTAAAAGACTTGATATGTTCTTCAGCAGTAACCACACCCATAGGACTGAAAGAAGGCAAATATTTCTCAGGATTTCTAGGAAAGTCATGTACTTGACCAAGCACATTGATGGAAGATCCACGTAACCAATCCATACTTTGATAAGGATTTAATGTAGGAGTACCATTAATAGGCAAAGTAGATTTAGATTTAGAAATCCTATGTTTACCTTTATCTACTCTTATTTTCCTATAAATTTCTAAAGAAAAAAGAGATAGCCTTTTTTCAAACCTTGACCTAGTCCTTATTCTTGGTAGTTCTAGCTTGTAAAATCTAGATCATGTTCACAATATAATGTATAAACCTTATCTTTTTCAAATAATAATGATTAAATTTATATGTTAAGAAAACTTTGCAGAAATTCATAATATTCTTTCAAAGAACAATTATCTTTAACTGAATTAGCTTAAAGATAACTCCAAACTAGTGAGTATGAGTGATCTTTACACTTCGAAGTTCAAATAAATCTAAATTTACAAAGAATCAACCAATATTTAAACAAATTTTCTATCACTAACATCAAACATGTCAGATTTACAAACCTTAAGCTACTTTTTCAATAATATATCATAAATCTTCAAAGAATATCAATATTTAGTTAAATAAGCCTAAAGACCAGTCTAAAACAGTGAATGTCAGTTATATTTACATAATTAAGCTAATAAAAACATAATTCCACAAAGGATAAATTGATCTTTGAACAAAATTCACTAAAATTAGCTAAGATACTTCAAATTCACAAAGCTTTAGCTTAATGCCCTCCTTCTAGCATCAATGAAACTCATTTGTTGATGCATTAAAGTGTATCATATGGTTTACATAGTATTAAGAAACACTTCTCATTTTTGGATTCAAAAAATCCATTGCATGAGCTTTTGGTTGTGATATTCCTGATATATGTGGTGGAGTAGCATCCAAGCTATATAACTATTTCGCAAAATGAAATGTGAGTGATTGTTGAAAGCAACCATGGTTTTGAAGCTTATTTGTGAAAGATGAAAGTAATCTGCAACTAAGTATAGTGAATTGTGATCAAAACCTAAAGTTTAAAACCTAATTTAGCATGAATATTTACAATGAAAACTAAACTACAGTGATTTGATCAAAATAAAGAGAAAATAGAAAGGGTAGGGTAGAAAGAAGGTGAATATTATTGATCTTCAGTCCAGACATTATGATAAAGCTTGAATTTCATCAAAGACATGCACTCAAACCAATATATGACATGAAATAGCCAAAATCACATATCCTATCATATACCAAAAAATGTCTAAGGATAGTTGAAATAATGCAAATAAGAAACTAGATTCAATTTAAGGATTTACTTCCATAGGAAAATTGCATAAGCACATCTTTAAGAAGTAAATAAAATGAAATGAAACTAAGATCTTTCAATCAACCTAGCTTAAGCTCAAATTGACAACTCTATTTTAATATGTGCACATCTATAATCCATAAAAACAATTCAAATTTGAATGTCAAACCAGATATTTGAGGAAGCAGCCATGATAACAATCACACAAACAAATTTGAGACAATCTTTGTAGAATTCCCTTGCTTTCATTACTTACTCCAAATTTACATTTAAAAAAATATATAAACTTTCTCCCTTTACAAATGACAATACCCCCTTTTATGGAAGACCTTGCGGTATGTTAGTTAATCACTATCAAATAATAATTAGACAAGTGCCAAGGATAGTTGTCCTTCTACAACATTCTAGAATCAGACAATTTACAAGTGGGCTAACCTATAAGTAATGTGCATTACAAAGTTTCACATGATTTTACAAAATATAATATTCCCTTTTCAAATGATGTACATGTTTTATACAAAAATAATATACTAAATCAACATATTTGAGTTTGAGATGCTCCTCTAGTTAAAGCCCATTACTTTTGCTTCAAGATCTTCATTGCTTTATCATGTTTTTCACCAATTAACCCAATGTTGATAATAGGCTCCACAAATAATTATTCATATTGTCATGTCAAATCTTTGATGTCCTTATTATCTATGTCTAAGGCCTCTTTAATGCTTTTGGCATTGCCTATCTTCTCTTTTATTGATAAGATCATATATAATACTCTCTTAATATCTACTCCAATTTTGCCCTAGATTTTATTCTTCACCTCCTGCATGAATTGAGTAGCCCTATGTTGTAACTCCTCATCTATTATCAAGCCAATGGTACTAAGTGTAGTTCAGTCCTTGATGAAGCTCCCCAGTATATGCACCATCTAGTTCTCTAATTGCTTGAAGTCTTTAGAAAGACCTACCATGCCCTTGGACCATTTGTTCATATCCTTGATATTCTCTATTGAGATCACCAGATGGTTGTTTTTTTAATAGTATGACTTGTTTTTTTAATAGTATGACTAGTCACAAAATGAAAGATTGTAACAAGATTATATATTATTTTTTAGATAAATTCACAGCTTGCAATAGAATTTCAAATATTGTGTCTTTGTTGTATTTGAGGGGAAAAAAATTGTTTCATAGTTATGGTCCAAAATCTCTAATATTGTGGCTTTTTCCATTGCAGACAATGGGAAGTTGAATCTACAATGAGGATTTTTATATTTTTTACAAGTATTTGGATGATTATGTGTTTGGATTTTGACCAACTTTACATCAAGCAATGTTGAATCATAAGATATATACCTATCTAAGACCTTTTTTATTTCATTATTTGAACAATGTTCATATATTGGTGTGCCATGTACCGAAACCATGAAATGATTGTGCTCATTTTTTTATTTTGGAGTTATGTTACAAAAAAGTAATCCAAAACTTTACTAAATAATGTTCATTTTGTAACATCATTTTCTTATATGCATTAGATCTATGTCTAAAATAATGAGTAAAAAGAATTAGATTCTTTCTAACCATAATATCAATATTCTATTCTTCAATATTTTCATTAAGTTTTTTCTTATTTATGTGAGACATCTTTTGTAAGGCTTGGCATAATGGCTCCCAAAAGTGTTTAGTTATTTTTAATGTGAAAAAAAAATTGGTCATCCCAATTTCCTTATCATAGAAAAATTATTTTAACTTGAGTTTTAAAAATAGTCAACCAATGTTTGAAATCTCTATATCATATTAGATATTTAAAATTTTGTCTAGGTTTCTTTCATTTGTCACATATTTGGCATAAAGATTGTTTCCTTTTAATTCACCTTTTTGTATACATATCTAAGCATAATTAGAAACATGATGCATAATAATTTAATAGATTTGAAAAAAATATTAGTGATGTGGGTTTCAACATCATTGTATTGATGCAAGAGCCCTAATTTTCTATTTTTTTGACATGAGAATTCTTACATGACATCCTCAGGACCATTGCAACCATAGTACAAATTTAGGTAGTTCATTTCTTTTGAGAACTTTTTTTCAAAGATACCTAATCATTTGAAACCTTCAAATGGAATAATATCAATAATTTCATCTTCTAATTATTTTATTATATGGAATTTTCTAAATCCATGCACAATATATTTATTAATTGGTTATGATTTAATTTCATGTATATTAGATTCATTGGCTTTCATGGGATCAATATCATTTATTACGTGTTCAATTTTTTTGGAAGCTTTTTTTCTAATCATTGTCAATAGAAATATTTATTTCCCATATATTGGGGTCTATAAAAGGTTTTAAAATACATCCATGACACATATAGACCTAACATATTTTTCACTTTAGCTTCATTTCAATCATTTCAATTTCATTTAGTTGCCTAGGAAATGCTTGTTGAATCTTACTAAAATATAAAAGAACATTTATAATTGTTCTCGTGAGGAAAATTTGTGATATTTTATATGCAAATTATTCTATTTGTGTAAATTCAAAAAATACATTAAGGTAAATGCATAAGATCACATTTGTAAATTCCTAAAATACTCTTAGGTTTAAATTTCATCAAGTTGCCTAGGCAATGTGGTATAAAATGATATGATATTCCTAAAATACACTAAGGTATAAGAATAAAATCACGTGACCTTGGGAAAACATTGGATGCCCATATATGCCTTCACATTTTGATATTAATATATGCTTTGTTAACTAAAATCATGGATTAGTTTTGGTGACCTTCAATATTTCCTAAAACCCATATGTACCAAGTTTCCATTATTTATTTATAATTCTATGATTAGCCAAGTTGTCTCATAGAATTCACATCTCATATATATATTTCATAAATAGGACATTGCTATGATTAAACAATTACAAGTCTAAATTAGGATTAAAAACTAATTCCGATAGTGAGGTTATATGCATGTCAATTATAACCATGTCATCAATCCATGATGTATCCCTAGAACATGATCAAAACCATGCTTTATCAAAAAGACCAACCTTCCAAAGTGGTTTAATAGCCATAAAAAACTTACCATATATATTGATATTAATACCTATCCAAATGGTAATTGACTACTTAACGTGGATATAGGTTTTATTATCCTAAGTTAAATTAACATATAAGTGTGGTATATATATTCTCAATCTCATGGGATATTATTTCAATACATAATTATATTAATTGATAAACTTCCTCTATTATTTTATGGTTGATCTTAGAGATCCTCAAACACACAATTCCCAATGTGTCATACTATGATTTTCAATTTCAAGGAAAGATATCATTTTTTCAAAGAAATGATGGTTATAAATCAACCAAGGAAAGATAAATAATGCCCAATTCAAATTACAATTCCTATGTTTATTTAAATATTATTGTCATCCCAACAAGCATCTATATATATCATAAGGTTTAACATCAAAATTATGATTAATTTGTATTTATGTATCATTAACCTAAAACCATGATTTGATCATTGGTCAAGTCTCAAATTTAGTGAAGCAAGTTTAATACCCAACAAAGATTAATAATCCCACACATAATTATTGATGCCCAATTCTTATCATTCAAATGTATTATATTATTTAAGACCAAAACTAAATTTTTTGTATCTTAGGATTAACTTAAGTAAATAAGCAAAAATGGAATCCTTTGATCTAGTGATAACACCATACTTAAATGTTCCTCTCCATTTATGAAAGTAAAATTAAGAGGTTCTATTACACCTAAACGAGGTTGTAAAATCTTGTGAGTACTAATAAATCATACCCTTATGTTTGCCCAAGATTTCATAACTCAAAATATGGTGATGAATTTCAAAATTAAGTTATCTTCCTAACTTAAAATTATTTCAAATACTTCAATTCATGATTCTAATCTATTTATGATCTTTAGATTATCATGATCAAAGTCTAGGAGTTTCCATAGGTTATGGGTTCAACAAAATGTATTAAATCCTTATATATGTATAATTATATGACTTATAACCCATCTCATTAGTGTCTTATACCATTTATAAGGAGCGTGGATAGCATAATACTAATGTAAGGGTTAGTACCACAAAAAGGTTTCAACTAATTTTTAAAGGTAAACGAGTATGTGTACATACTAAATTTTGATTTTATATGACATACTAGTCTTTTACACTTGACAAATACCAAGCATAGCTCAAGCCTTCACTTTATGAACTTATTGTTGCTAAAAGGCTCACATTTTTCATCCCATTGTGCTTAATGGCTTATCTTATAGTTTAACCCTAACATTCTAATGGCATACACTAGTTATAGCCTACAATCTACATAATACATTATTTCTATCCTATACTAAAAATTATAGATCCTCGTCATCTTTTTGCCCTTCAAGACACTAGTGTCCAAATTAGGACATTAGCATTGAGTCCCAAATATGGTGTTAGTGTCCCTGCCTTCCAAATAGTCAAATTAAAAATATTCTAATATGTATAGGTTAGCCTATTTTTCTTCTTTAACCCTCCCCCATGAGATTATTTAAAAAGGTATGGTATAAATATAAACCAAAGCTAATTTATTATGAATCTAGAAATTACCTCTCAAGCTCACACCACTACTAAAAATCACTCTCACAATTGAGCTATATTTCTTTATTCTTCCCTATTTCCATTTCAGTCATATGATCAATATTCTTACAGGTGTGAATCATTCAAAGAGTGGCCCATGATCAGTTTATTTCAAGTTACAATCTAAATCACTAGATGCATTTATGTACATCATATTGCATAATTGTTCATTCTTGTTCACACACAAACCCACATAAGGGGGAGAACTACATCAATATGAAACCATATTAAGATTATATGGCTATGTAGGTAGTGCCTATTGATAAAAGGGTCTTTTAGGTTAACTCAACTTCACTTGAGCCCATTAACCCATGTTTTATAAGGTGACATGACCTAATTGGAAAAATATTTATTTTTTGAACATGTGCATGTGATATGAATTGATAACCTGCAAGGTGACAGTGAACCTTAATAAGTGGAACTGACTATTCTAGAAAAGGATATATATGTTGATCTAGGTAAAAGCATTGATGTTAGTATTTACAGTCTAACACTAGTGTATTAGCTAATATAAATCTAATTTCTAGAATCTGATGAATCAAGGTGAATCATCAGACTATCTTCTTATGTACTTAAGCCTGATAGATCTTCTTATGTATCATTTCATAAGGTAAATGTTATTTCTCCTTTGCATTGTTACTTTCATAATATTATTTAGATTTGTACTTTTCTATATTTAGCTTATTCTCAATTTCATTAAATTTATCATAATAGTATAAATCTAAATTATTTAATTAGCATGATTTAGAATAGCTTATTCCATAATTTATTAGGTTATTCCCCCTACCTAACACAAAAAGGGTTAAACATTTCAGTGAACCTAACCTATAAGTCTTCTTGTACAACCCTAGCTTGCCTTAGGGTTATCAGCGTTTTAGGATCTCAAATGTAATTATGAATTCCTTATTGCATATTTTTTATAATTAGTATGTCTCTCTTTTACTATTCACATCTTAGTCTTTGAAACATTTACAATGGATAAAAATGAACCTCTTCCTCCTCCTAACCCTAAGGATGGTGATATCTAATTTCCCTCTAACCAAGTCCATGTTATCACTACTCCAAGAGATAAGATATCCCATCTTATAGTACTAAATGAATGTGAATGATATATCCTTCCTCAACCCCCTCCACATCCCACATTTCCTCTAGATAGTGTGTGTATATGCATATTCAATTCGAAGTACCCAAGGTTTTTTATTTTGAATCCCTCAAGGATCAAATCATCATTATGAGCAATTTTGTAGAAGAGTTTCAAAATAAAAATTTGTATTTCATTTCAAAGATCACATCATTGTAAAACTAGGTCACATATGCAATGAATCTAGAATGTACTAGTGTTAATCATGTATTTATATCTTCATCTAGCAATGTTATGCCTAACAAGACTTCATATCAAAATGGAAAGCTATAAAAAAATACATCTATAAGTGATTCAAAAATTTAAAAAAAAGGCTAATATTAATTCAAGTGAGATTCTAAGGGAAATTTTTAGAAACAAGTTGATCAAACTACCTCTACAATATCTACAAGATCAAAATACTATTGTGCATATTATAGAAAGCATGGGCATCATATAGATAGTTATTTGGATTTGAATAAAAAAATATAAAGTACAATTGATATTGGAGATCTCATAATAGATAGATCAATCAAGCAACCCACTCACCTTATACATGCATATTATACAATAGAGTGAAAAAAGAACTAATATGTGTACAAAAGGATAATTCATATCAAAAATAATTGCAATTAAACAAATTAGAACAAAAAAAGATTCAAAAGGCACAATTAGAGCAAGAAAATATTCAAAAGGTAAAAGTAGAGCAAACAATATTACAAAGGCACAAGATGAAAAAGATCAATTATAAAATTAGCAATTTAAAAATCAAAGGTTACAAAAGATAAAACATGAAAAACTAAAATTACTAAAAGAGAAGTTGGGAAATCAAATTTAAGGTAAGTAAACAAGTATGCTTAAAATAGGGTTTCTAAAAAAAGAGGTCCAAAAAAATAGATGCGTGAAAAAATTAAAGTTTAAAATATGGTTGCAAAGGAGGAAATTACAATCTTTTCCTTGTATCAAGACACTTTTACCATCATTTCTCACATAGATGGCATGAAATTTAAAGATATCAAGGTTAAGGACTATAAAGATTAAAAAAAATGTTCTATGCCATTTCTTAGCTCTCATGGAAATAAGCATTAACAACTAGATCAAATTAATATAACTATAACAAGTGTGGGATAAATTCAGTTAAGATTTTTATTTTCTTCAAAATAATTTTAGCTTACTTTTCATGTTATTTATAATCCAAGTGTATAAAAGTTATGCTTGAAAAAACATGGTTATACTAAATAGGAGCAATTATTGATAAAAACATTAGTTGCATATCATTTGATCATGAAGGTAAGTTCACATACTTTCCCAAATAAGGATCATCTTTATAGTAAAAACATAAAAAAATAAGACATTTTCAGTTATTATAAAAATAGATACAAGTAATGGCATATCAGCAGAGGCACATGACACAATTAATATTGTAAAAGAGAAATTAGAAAGGCCAATCCCACAAAATGGGTTAGTTAGTTATTCATATCCAAATACAATATAAGACAAGAGTGGCATTTCATAATTTTGATATCATAATGATAATTATTATAATACTCCAAATTACTATGACTAACATGATACTGATTATGCAAAAGATAATTGGAATGACACAGCTAATACGTAGGATGAATATGGCAATCTAATTCATGATTATGACACACATGATATAGGGCCTTCACAGACGCATCCCATTGATGACATATTGGGCTTCTTGTATCATATTTTCCTTTTACATAGCACATTTTTAATCATACATATATGTAAAATAAAAATAAATAAAATAATCAATAAAATACAAAAACATTCAAATAAAGCAAAAATATTTAATATTTACATGTTTAATAGATTATATGTATATGTTGTTTAATTTATGTTAGTAGATAGCATATCATTTCCTTTCTATACACACACATGTTTCACAGCTACTTGAGTGTGATATAGGTACACACTAGATATATGATACATTTACATACATATGTTGGACCTTTTCCTCCACTTGCATTATACACTATGTTAGGGGAATTCGCTACATTGATCATGATTTATACATGTTAAATTTTTTTATGATCACTTTAAATTATCATGTTGTGCTTTTATACTAATGCTTACACATGTATATACTCATGCTAACATCTTACAAAGTGCGTTGGATATGTTATTCTACAAGACATTTTGATCACACATGTATGCAGAGATTATTATTATATGCTTATGTTGGTTACTTATCTTTCACTTACTCATCTTATCACATGGATTAATTGAGTTTACTTATTATTTTCTACCTTGTTTAGACTATGGCACATTTGAACATGTTCCTTATTTTTTGGACACAATGCCATTAAGTGTTGTCTCTTAGGTGTGCATACATTTTAACATGTCCTCCCCTTGAGTATGTGGAATTTTAACATGTCCCTTATTTGTGGTCTCCTTAGACCCCTTTTGTGTGATATTGAGTGTTCTTTTATGTGTGATTGATTGTTTGTTGAGCTTGAGCTTATAACTCCTAAATATTGCCACGGTCCATATCATGCATCTTAGGGATTATTGTGATTAGATATTATGAGCTTTATTGATACATACACTTAGACTTGATACCATTATATGCTTCATTACTACATAATTGATATTGATATGGCATAATTATCTTACCCTTTTGTGATAAGGAGAATACCAGTTACATTCCCCTCATATCAAAATGGGGGGCATGTCATAGAGACATGAGTCCACACACACACACAATTGGAAAAATTGGTAGAATTTGATATAATTTACATGATTTAGATATATAGTTGGGACAAAATATTGTGCATTTTTCACTGATTTTCACAAATTTAGGATGAATTTTTTTAGATTCAAGACATGTATTATGTGTATTTTATAAAAAAATGTTACATTTTGATAGAGACTTCAATCTGAGACATATTAGAGGTGTATATGCCATGAAAATACACCAAAACATATATATGTATTCAAATTATACATCACTTACAACAAATTTGATGAAGGGGCACAAATAGGGTTCATTCATTTCTCACCACACACTAATGCACCAATTTTTCCAAGATGCATTGATTGATATTTTACCCATCTATAACAATTACCTCCCTTGAGTAGTGTGATTAAGACTCAATACCATTGATGGTCTTTGCACTACTCTCCTTTTCAAGTTGAGATGGTTAAACCACTTGACCTTCGCTATATTGGCTAGATTATGTCTATACATGAGATTATGTCTACACATGAGTTATGTGATTGAGATTTAGTGCTCAAAATGGCCTTGGCATAGCTCACCCTTTCACTTTATTTGGGGCATGATCACACTCCAATTACCCTCTTCACATATCCAAGGTTTAGTTGTGAACCTCTTTCTCCAATGCTTCGACAAATAAGCATCATCACTAAATCAAAGTACAAAGAGAAATATGGTTACATTGACACATGTGTATTATTTCCTTGTGCTATTTATTTTTAGGCATTTCAATTATTAAATTTTCAAATTATATGCAATAATTTCATTATAACATGTTCTTGGTTATAGGTAATACACAAACATTAAACGCAAATGGAGTTCAAGCAAAAATAAGGTGTGTTGTAGACACCAAGGTATGCATTTCTATCCTTTAGCCTAGTAATTTAATCTTTATGTATTACTAGTTTAAATCGGAGCAAATGTGGATACTAAAATCTAATTTTATATTACATACCCATCTTGTAAACTTGACAAATACCAATCATGACTCATCCCTTTAGTTTATGACCTTCCTATTGTTGAAAGGCTTGTATTCACCATCTTATTGTGCCTAATTGATTATCTTATAGTCTGAACCTAACATTATGATGACACAGATCACGTGTAGCCTAATTATCTTATGTAGATGTTTATGATCCTTAACATATTTTTACCCTACAGGACACTAACTTCTAGATTATGACATTAGCATCGATGCTAGTGTCTTAAATTTGACGCTAGTGTCCATACCTTCCACACAATCAAATTAAAAATATCTTGATATATATGGGTAAGCCTATCATGACATTATTTCAAAAGGTTTGATATAAATATAAATTAAAGGTTTAGTCATTATGAATATAGTAAGCACCTCTCAAGCGCACTCCACACTACTAAAAATCACTCACACAGTTGGGATATATTGCCCTATTCTTACTTATTTCCAAATCAATCATATGACCAATCTTCTTACAATTCAGAATCATTCAAAAAGTAGCCCATGAGTATTATTTTTCAAGTTATAAGATAGATCACTAGATGCATTTACATATAGCATATTACACAATTGTTCACACACAATCTCAGATAAGGGGAAGAACTACATTGATTTGAGGCCCTCTTCAGAATATATGGCTATGTAGATAATAATCAGTGATAGAGGGATATTTGAGGTTAGCTCGACTTTAATTGAGCACACTAACTCCTATTTTTCAAGGTGACATGTCATAATTGGAGGACCTAGGGTTTTGAGCAAAAGATTGATTTTATAAAGTTATGCACACAATCTACATTGATAACTTGAAATGTGATAGTGAAACCTAATATGCACAGCTAATTATTTTATAAAATGATATGTATGCTAATATGGATAGAATCAATGACACTAATATCTACAATCTGATGCTAGTATCCTAGCTAACATAATGCTAACTTATAAAATCTAATAAATTGAGATGAATCATAAGACAATCTTCTTCTGCATTTATGCCTATTAGATCTGCATATGCATCAATTCATAAGCTAAGTGTTATTTATCATTCACATTATTACTTTCATAATATTGTTTGACATTTTACTTTTCTATATTTAGCATATTATCAAATTCTGTATATTTATCATAATATTATAAATTTAAATTATTTAATTAGCTTGCTTTAGAATAGCTCATTTTATAATTGATTGGGTTATTCCCCTTACCCTTAACTCTAATAAGGGTTAAACATTTTGAAATCCCACATCTTTAGCATGATTGAACCACACATCTATGCTTGTATGAGATTCAAGCTTCTGTAAGCAATATTCAATTTACCCTTGGAGTTCCCTAAGAGTATAATCCTATTTTGTATCTAAGTGTAAGGGTATCAAGATTTTATTAATACATGAGGACCCAATTTGATTACTAATTATTCCATAATAACATCATCATTATTAAATATTAAAATAAGCCCAAGCATGTAGATTGTAAAAAAAATTGTTTGACATTGTTTTCCCTTTTGACTAGTTAGGGATCTACGCATATAATGTTCCACATTCGATAATTTATAAATAGTAGTAAGAAGTGTGTGTTTTGGATTGCACTTACGAGCATATAATACCATTCATTAATAGATCAATATCCATCACTTGATTGTATTCCTATATATCCTTAAATAGAAATATGGGTGCATTTGTTTCATAGTTGAGGTTTCTTTTAAGACAAAATGCTTTTGAATCAATAATCACTAAGCTAGCTAAATCTCAAAGGGTTTTCCACCATTGATTGACAAATGAAGAGTTATACCAAGATTTAAAATTGTAAATGATGTCAAAGGATACTTTATAAATTATATTAAATGATTAGTTGGGTAGTTTAATAATATGACTCCCACAATTGTTTAAGAAACATAGATCTTGTTGGGTTTTAATTTTGTGTGACACCTATTATTAAATTGTATTGATCCATCTAAATATGGGTATTTAAGGTAAATATTGCATGTTTCATCCAACATCCAAAAGCCTCAAGTCTTAATACTATCACAACATGAAGGCACCAATTTAAGAGTGTTTGACCCATTGAATGTATTAAATATCTTTATGTTGATAAATACATTATTTCTTATATTTGATGTGGTTCAATTTGTGATGACGGTAATAAATAATAGGGTCATCACTTACATTTAAATTCCAAGTGAGAATGACAAGAGTATGCATATAGGTACACTATTGCACTCCTATAGATAAGGATTATATATGATGGCCATATAGTCGTATTCAAATTTTGTAAAGTAAAATCAATTTGATTGACAAGCTTATATTAGATACAAGATAACCTTTCTAAATAGACCATCAAATATATATATATATATATATATATATATATATATATATATATATATATATATATATATATATATATATATATATATATATATATATATATATAATTTAATATTTCCTTTTTCAATTATAAATTTTAATTTCATTTTAAGTGTCACATTGAATAAGTAATTGTCATCAAATAACTTCATGTTAGGTAAGATAGACTTATCAATCTTAAAACCTTAACTTTGAAAGCCAACTTTCACCATGTTTGGAAGCTTGGTGGGTGTTCAATTGATAAAATAAGATTATGGATTTTGAGAAAAGAAACATAATTACAATGCTACTTAAGTATTGTTGGAAATAAGTTATACCTGGACTAACGATGGGCTGGTCATAGAGGAACCAATAGCTTAATTGGTAGAGCACTCCAATAGCAAATGGAAAGTCCTATGTTCAAGTCCTAGCTAGTCCATATGAGTTATAGTTCAATATGAATTGTAGCTCACCAAGTATAAGTATCATCTCAAAACATTCTACATGAATATTCTCTCAAAACATTAACAAAAACATATCAATTTGCTTTTGCCAACATAATCCCGAGTTTTTTATAATCCCAGCGTGTGCCAAAATAAGAGTTTTTATCAAATAATCACAGCCTGTTGCCACAATAATGAGCTTTTTATAAAACACATTGGAGCATCTCGAGGAATCTGAATACATATAATTTTTCAACTGAGGAACAAAGGTTTGAATGGATTCTAAATAATTAAACCGATTACTAAAATGCCAATACATAGATGGCATACTTCTTAATTTACACGTAGTGTGAAAAATGTAAAGCATAGTTAAATCACTGGCAAGCTATGTAGTTTACCCAATTGGAATGCAGTCCAAAACAATTAACAAAGTTTATATAATGCCATTTTTTAAACCTAAATACAAAATTATTGTCTTTTAAAGCTAAAATTCAATTTCCCAAAGCAATTGTTGTTTGGCCGCCTCCTCAATGTGCCCTCTGTCCTTAGCAAGAAGCTTGTAAATGACATGGTAGTTCTCACAAAATTCCCATGAATGCATTCAACCATTTCATTAATTAAATGAAGGGTGAAACCTCCTGGTGGATTAGGAATTTCTCGCTGAAAGAGTTCTGTTCAGATGCAAATTCTTTGCATTTATAATGGACTGCCCAGCCCATGTGTCAAATTAATGTTGATTTTGGTTATGACAATTCGTAGTCAAATAAGGGAGAAAAAAATCACGTTTTGAGGACAAAACTTGGTGATAGAATTTATTGAGGTACAAGTGGATTTAATGACAATCCTTATTTACAATCAGGGCATGGCAATGTCATGCCATACTTTACCATGCATAAAGTAGACAAAGTTAATGCCATTTGGCTTGAATGCCACGCCATCCTCGTCCAATCTCATTATTGTTTAAATATTCATGAAATTCAACTCATTTATTTTTGTATGTTATTAAAATGCACAATTCAGTGTTATCATACAATTATTTATTTTGTTAATTATTAAGGTAAAATATTTTACTCGACATAGATTTTATAGTGTTATAGTCTCAAAAATGTTATGTGATCACAAATAATTTTTATTAGGTGGGTTTAATTATTTTATTAAACATTATTTATGTATGGGTGTCCACTCAATAGAGGTTGTAACACAAGATAAATTGAAAACTCGATTCTATAAATTTTGATTGATAATATGGTCAAATAATTACATGTTTTTAAATGATTATTGTTGTTTAATTTCAATAGTCTATTGGGTTATAATGTAAGAATTTTATAATCGTAAAATAAAATGAAGCCTACCAACAAGACTTATCGATTAAAATTGTATTTTCTATTCGCTTAGATTAAATACTAGGACATAAATCATTATAAACATATATTGAAACAATGAGTACATGCATTTCTGCATAAAATGATATGACTCCTAAAAACATTTAATAAACACATTTATAACTACAATATAATCTAAAAGACAAACCAATGTTAAATAATTTATTGCTTAATTCATTACTGAATGTTAATGACTTACATTAATAATTTTATTACTAAATCATTATAATTAATTATTTGTACTAATTAATTATTTATTATTAAATTTTAAAAAAGGGAAAAAAAAAAAAAAACCATCATTAAGAGAATAAAACAAAAGATAAAGCATGCTCAGGGCAAATTTAGATAAAAGAAAGCCAAAAACTCGAGAAAATCAAAAAGATCAAAAAAATCGTTGAATAAAAATAATAAAAAGGGGCCAGCGTTATAGTAAAGCACCGTACTCTTTAAAAGGGAGAAGAAAAGAGAAGTGTGACGCAGCATAAAGGAGAAGAGGAACAAAGGTGCAGAGGACTAAATGGGAAAAGAGGAGCAGTGTGTTGAAGAAGTAAGAGATCAAAAATCAAGCGGAGGACTTCCGATCGTGCCATTTCGATACAGAAAGCCTTTACCAAGTAGGTTATGTCTTTGAATTATGAAACTATTTACAAATCAACTGTTAGAATATATATGTCTATGAACTAAAAATATATGTCTGTAGTTTGAAGCAATCTGTATGTTGTAATGTATATAAAGCAAACAGGTATAAATAATCATGCATATATAGCCATCTGAGGGGTATCAAATTATTTATAATGATATAGAGAGGGTGAACTAATTTATCAGAGTTAGCTAACTATATAAATAGCAGTGATATATATATAAGATCATCTAAAACTATAAACTCTTATACCTCTATAAACTCTTATACCTCTGTACGATGCAGTGTTGTTCCAGGAACTGGAATAATACATATATATATGAACAGGATGTGGATTTGTTTATTCCGAAACTGTAGAAAGTAGGTAATAACATCTTGTTTTCTGGTTATATAAAAACAGCGATTCATGGTATAATCATGAAATGAGATGGATTTATATCCATAAAACAGTGATCTGATTTATATCAATGTACTCATATAAATATATACTTGAAAAACAGATTTCTAATGGAATAGAAATATATCGATGCACTTAAATTACTAAATGAAGTCTAAATTACTAAGTATCTGATTTAAATTATTAAATGGAAAAACAACGATCTAAAATTACTAAGCAGTGAATTTGAGGTAGATGTAGTATGAAATCTAATGTATGCACTAAACAGATCGCAATATATACCTGCGTTTATCATAGTTAAATATAGCACAATAGCAAATAAATGAATATACCTTAGTTTATCGCAGTATTTTAGTTTAATGTGCATACAGCGTTTAAATATATCACTGTACTCATGACTATGTAATTACTATATGTTCAATATGAATCATATCGTTGTACACAAGACTATTTAAATGTAATGATGATTATACTAATGTAAATCAGGATACTAATATGTAACGGCTATTTAATAAATGACTGTATATGGTACTCTCTGCAATATTTCATAGTATTTGGTATTTGTGCAATATAACAATATGTTAATATCAGTAAGTCGGTAAGTCGGTAAGTCGGTAATGTTACTATATCTTATCATTAAATAAAACCTTGACACCCAGTTTTCATTTGACAATTCGCAGAGCGTCTATATGTATGTCATGCGAACTTCTTGGCATCAGAATATTGTATGGTATAAAGTTACCATATAAAATGGATGATGCATGGTATCGTATTCTTTTTATTGTATTTGAGTCATTATATACTGTATACCTCACTGCTATATATATTGTAGATACTCATACCGTGACTAGAAATATGCTTGAACAATATACAGAAACCGTCTGGTAGATATTGAGTATAGCGACCTGAATTTTATACATACATATAGTATAGCGGTCTGGTAACAAACTGATTAGTATAATTTTAGGGGGTAACAAACTATTTAGTGATGTTACATTCACATCATTCCATCTAGTTGGGCACTATTGTAGCTGACTGAAAACATTTGGCTGAGTATGTACGGAGATTATATATATATATATATAGTAATAGTATGTATACCAGCATTAAAAGTAGTGAACTGTATATGCATGTATATTCGATTCTATACTATATTCTTTTCTATAGTTTGACATGTATAGCTTTTCTATTGGACGTAATAAAGAAGGTATCATTGTTTACTCATATGCAAGTCTGAATGTAATTACATTCGCGTTAACATGTATAATTAGATTCTGTTATAATTCATGTGAGCCATTAAAATTGTATACTTGTGGTATAATACATAAACCTGCATGGTAGTGGGTTTTGTTATGGTGGTGCAAATTATGTTGAAAAAAAAATCGATTTATATAAGTTGAATATGTGTGTGGGGGTGGGTGCGAAGTTTTCAATTTCATCCGAGTAGGTCGAATCATATATATATATATATAATTTGAATAGTGTGATATTTAAGATTTTGATTTTTATTTAACAGTTAATAGATGGCCTTAAGTCAGATTATACAAAATTATCTGGTCATGTATATAACACGGTGAAGAATGGTCGGTCTTGGGATTGTTACATGTATATGAATAGCCAACGGAATATTTATAAGGATTATTTTAGATAATATGGACTTATCAATAGTTCAAATTTTTGAAAACTATCAGAAATAAATTGGACTATATGAAGATTAAATCGGATAGTATCAAGATTAAATTGGATTTATTAAAAATAAATCACATATGTCTAATAAATTTGTGATAAGTCCAAATTATTTAAAATGATCATAAATAATTAATAGTTGAAAATTATCAGAAATAAATTAGAATTCATCAAGAATTAATTGGACTTATTACAAATAAATTACATCTATATTATATATTTGCAAAAGTCCAAGTTATGCGGCCATTCAAACTGGTTCAAAGACCATAAATTTATAGATAATAAGATTTGGTGGTTTATTTCTTAAGGAAAATAATTCATACATCAATCGGGCATTCGGGCAATATATGATTTAAAACCCTTGGGATGATTGGGATGCCATGTATCATCAGTTGATTGGATCATGAACTATTGTTTAATCTGATTCAGGTGACATCCTCGTGACCATCAAAGTTTATCACGTATTTGTGTACATGCCATGTATCAATCACAAGTGTTCTATTATTATATTATTTATATAGTCTCCCACATAGTCAAGTTACCGAGATTGTAACACGTGTTGCAATCTCAGCGGCTCGCATTGTTTAGGACTTTTGTTTGGATTGCTTATCCTTCCACATAGCCGAGTCATCGATATTGTGCCACGTGCCACAATCATGGGTGCTTGTACAAAGTGTATTTGAAAAATTGAAAAGCTAAATAACATTTATCGATACACAAATGCCGAAGAACAAATCTTAACCTACAAGTGGGACATTCTAAGGTGTAAACCTCGAAGATCTTTTTGCATACACAAGAATGCCGAAGTGTATTTTTCAAAACACAAAATCCCAAGTGTAAATTCTCAGATGTGAAAATTACTAAGACCATTTGCCGAAGACCATTTTGAAGGATGCAAAATGTGAAGATTAATTTGAAAAAATGAGAATCTGAAGAGGTTTTTTTTATTCACAAAATGCAAACTGGATATTTGAAATATGCAAAAGCCGAAGACCATTTTGAATCACAACAATGTGAAGTGGATGTTCCAACAGTCAAACGCTATTAAATAGATGCACAGTTATCGAAATATTGAATTATCATAGTAGAAAATATAAAACTCAAATACCAAAATTTATTTTTCAAGACCCAAAATGCGAAGTGCCACTAGAAAAAAATATAAATAAATAAAATAATAAAACATTATATCTTCTCAAAAAATGAACTAAATTTTGAAAAAAACATTCATATTTCTCATTCTAAAATTAAAGAAACATTATTTCAATTTTTTTAATATTTTTATCACTATTTTTGTTAGTGCTTAGTAGGACGATGAATTCAAATAATTTGTTACAATGCCTTTCAAAAAATCAGTGAAAACAAGTGTATGACCTCTCCAATTTTTTTTGGTTTCCAAGCATAGATGATATTATCTATGAGTATGGATGGTAAAGATGTATCAATTGGGTTTGACTTCTATTTCTTGTCCAAGCAACCTGAATAAATTTTTGCTTCTACATCTTTTTTTTCAGCATGAACTGGGATGAACCAAACTACATTGACCCTTCGTTCTATATCCCCGTTTGTTTTTAGTATCTCAATATTAATTTTAGCTTTAGCAACCCATACTATGTAGTCCACTCCTGTAGAATAATCAAGTCTAACAAATAACATATCTCTGATTTACACATATTGAGCTAGATTAAATGCAATTTTTGTTTTTTTGCTTATTGGACCAACATATGTATCTGTAGATGCCACTCCAAAATTAAGGGTCCTATCATTAACCATTTTATACAAATCTTTATGCAGGGGTATGTTGTGATGAGTTATAGGCTAAAAATCTCCTGTGCATTCAACTTCAGAAGGGAACATGTCTTCTTTCATTATGTCATGGATATTTTGGAAGTAATATGCTAGATCTTTCTACTTACTATATCTGATCAAACCAAATTCATTAAATTGTTGTATATACTAATTTAAGTTATATTTAATTTATTTTTCACTCTTTTTTTTACTTTTATCTAAGTCTTTTGCAATAATGGAATCTCAATACATTTCTCTATTTTTCAAGTCTTTGAAATATATTTTTGTCAAATTACCCTCTGGAACATTTGGCTCACCATTTGCTTTTGTTTCCCATAATGTAATTGGGGAAGATCAATTTCTATCTCTTATAGAGTTTTTGCACTGCATAATGAACTGACCTTGCTCCATGTGTAGAAGAAATTATTGACCTTTTGTCAAGCCTACTCTTTCATTTCTTCCCTTCAGCGGGTAACTATTAACATACTCTTTAAAATCCACCTCTTCAATCAAATATGGCATGAAGATTCTTGAATTTTCACATGTCCTATAAGTGTCTATCATCTTTACCACACTCCATACATCTTTCCTCTTTATACATTCAAACAGGTTTCTAAATGTGTCATCGATGTTCTCATGGGTATGTCTTACAAGGAGAAATCTAACTTCAACATCGAGGAAAACACCTTTGTAGATAAGTAGAGATAAATATTACAACACATACTTGTACAAAAAAATATGATTTTGTGAATTTGTAAATGTAACATTAGTTCCATATAAGGTTTGACATTTTTTAAATATAATTATGGATGGACGTACGTGTTCTTATTATCCCCACAATAGTTGTCTAATTGAAGGTATAGACTAGAAGGAAGTTTCTTGAAGGCACCAATTGATTGTGCTTTTTCTCTATATTTCTTGCATTCATGGTAGCATTATTAGATAAAAGTGCATCATACAATGGATATTTTGAAGATTCAAGTTTATATAGTAAATATCCATAGGTGTCTAGCATTGTTATTTCCATATCCCTGAATCACTTGTTCAATGAGGTGATAATAAAGTTAGACCCTCCAAGAAGGTACGGTAAAAAAATGCCCATATCTTCATGTGCCATGACCATATGTTATAATCCCTTTCATTGACAACTCTAATATTCTAGTAGTAATTGCTTTGCTTTTTATCATTGTCCTTGGCATTAATATTTTTTGATGTTTCACCCTAGCATGAATGAAATTGAGGCTTTCTTTAGGGTATTGCTCTAACATTAGTTGATGTGTGTAATACATTTGTCTTGTAAAAAGTATTTGATTTGATTTCATCATGAATTCTTGATTGATACGCTCTTTTTGATCTCTAGAGAGGAACCCAGAGCATTTTTGTTGAGTCAACAAGATGCATTTTTTGTACTTAGTGAATTCATGAAGCATGGTAATGGTCACATCATGAAAATTAGTTCTCTACATGTTATTAAATTTTGACTAGGACATTAACTCATATTACATATCTGCTAGTTGTGCATTGATGTGTCATTTCATAAATTCTTAAGTGAAAGATGCTAGAATATGTCAAAAAAAAATTCATGATCCATTTATATCTACCTTGCATGTTAGTCGTGGAGAAACATCTGTAAAATCATCCACCAATTGGTCCAACAAATCTTTAGTTGTCATTGTCTTATTTTTTGGCTTTTGTCAAAATATCCCTACATGGAATTCATTTTGTTTCCCATTGTTATGATAATTTCTGAATGTCAAAAAAAAAAATTCTCTTCAATCCATATATTTTAAGCCAAGCTTCCAAATAGATATATGTACCCTAAAAAACAATGCTAGTTTTATTTTTATTTTTCTTAAACAAATCAACATAAAGGGCATCCAAAAGATGCTGCCTCCTATCCGTTGTGGTGGAATCAATCAAATTCATCTTTGCAGATTTTAGAATCTCAAATGATAATCCTAACTGAAAATATTTTGTGATGAAACATTTATCCACATACATTATTGAAATCCCATTGTCTATGCTTTCATCAAACTCCACTTGGCTAAGTGAAGTGTTTGGCTGATTTTTTTTCAGCTCGAGTATTTGTAGGCATGATTTAATTTTTTTGGATGCCTTTGCACTAGGAATATTAGGCAAGGAGTGACTTCATTATCCACTACATCCCAAATGTTTCCAATTTATTTCTCCTTTGGTGTCATGTATGGTAAATTGATTGCTCTACAAGTCTCAGTGTCTACTATTTTGTTGGAAGGCCATCTAACAATAGATGTTTCAATTACCTCTGTACTGCAAGTCTCACAATATTGTATAACTTGTCTTATGTAAATTTTCAATTCATTTTCTAACATTAGGATAGGAATGCAACCAAAAATCTCCCCTGGTTGTGTAAATTCAACATAAACAAAAGCAATTTTTTCATCATTTACAAGAGTTGTACATTTGTGAAACAAATTTACCCTTTTCCAAAGAAAAGTTTTTCTTAGGCTTTGAAATGTGGTAGGATCATCGATATATCAAAAAAATGAATCCAAGCAAGGGTTATTTTATTGCAATGGTTGTATATGTAGAACTGAACTCAAATTATTTTATCTTTATTCTATGTCATTATCTATAGAAAACTTGTCTATGATGTGTTGCATCATTCTTGTGCTAAATATAGTAAAACTATCAACTACATCCCCCAAATTATCCACAAAAGCTACAAAAAATGGAAGCAATAGAGTCAGATCAAAAGCTTTAGTCATAGTAACACTTACACATTCAATAGGTATTTCTTCATTATGGCATGTGGAAGTGAGATTTATGGGTTCCAGAGATTCAGCATCTAGACTTGCCACTTTGTTTATTCTTATTTCACCAACAACCTTACCATTATTTATGAGAGAAACATAGTCTCCACAATGGAAATCCATTAACGTATAATTTTTTAGCCTGAACATTTGTAAAAGACATGAGGAGAGTTGTTAATCAAGGTATTTATAAAATAATTCCAATTTATACCTATATGTAGGAGATAAAGTTATATTTATACTAGAACATAAGCATGGAGATATGTTAAAACCTTAATTAAAAAGGTAATGTATAACATTTTTTTAACAACACGACTTATGTCAATCCAAAAAAATAATAGCTTTTAATATCATATACTACATATTTCAATTCTTGCTTCACCCTACTTTAAAGGTATCTCGTAGGAGATACATTTCAAACGTGCATCAGAGCGGAATAGCCACATAGATAAAAATAGATAATTAAGTCAATATTCAACCACGTATTTAATTATAATAAAAAATGATAATGAGCAATGGGAGTTTTGAGGAAAATTATGGAAAATGATTAGCTTCTTGTATTTGGATATCTTATATTTGATTTGAACCTATATTGTGGACCCAAAAGTTTGAAGGTATCTCTTAGGAGATACCTTTCAAATATGTGTATGGGTAACCTTGAAGGTTTGAAAGGCCTTGTAAGACTTTATTTTTCAATATTCAAGGACATATGGCATGCGCGCATGAACCTGTGACATTTCAACACAAATCCCCCGATATAATTCCTTTGCCTTATGAACCTACCCTTTGACCTTTTTGAAATGATCACTTTTGTCCTAGATCCCTTTACCTGACTAACTTACCCTTCGGTGTTTTTATTACAGTCATGTTGGCCTAACAAAATTGCTCTTCACCCTTTTTGAATTGCCTTTCAGCTTTTTGAAATGGCCATTTCCCCATCAAAACATACCCTTCAAACTTTTATCTTAGACCATTCTATCTTACAAAGTAGACCCTTCGAGCATTTTTTGCCATGAAGTAGACCCTTCAGGGCTTTTTGCACTTACACTTTGGGATAATGGGCATGGACCTTTGCCTTTAAGAACCTACTCTTGGGTCATTTAAAAGTTCCCTTTGGCCTTTTGCAAAGACCCTTTGAGATTTTTGTCATCTCCACTTTACCCTTCGAGACTTTTTTCCCAGGCCCTTTACCCTTCAAGGTTATCCTTTGGGACATTGTCCTGGGCCTTTATCCTATGAAGTAGACCCTTTGAGGCTTTTGTCACGGGCACTTTGCCCTATGAATTAGATCTTTTAGATTGTTTCTTGATGAAAATGACCCTTCAAACTTTTTGAAATGACTCTTCGAGATAATCACCTCAGACATTTTGCTCGAAACAATTTTCTCAATGATATTGCCAAATGATAGGCTTTTTGTTGTAGGTCTCTTATAAAAGATCAGTCTCTAGCATAAACTTGAATACCTTACTACCAAGAATAATATTATCCCTTTGCCATACTTAGCCAAAATAAAGTTAAAGTGTCTTCTAATGATATATACTAAAGACCCCACCAACTTGAACTAACAAAGTATGAATTATACAGGAATATAAAAGCAAGGTGAAAATTAGACATTTATGTCGTATGAACTAATATTCAATGAAAAATTCTATATATGTGATATGTAGCCATTGGAAACCTTCATTGCTTTAAATCAAACTTACATTTGAAGTCTCCTACTCCTACTATCCTCAGCGATAACGAATCCTAGCTACTATCTCAAAGAGCACTATGAGTAAAACAATGATTAAGCTAGAGTGGAGTGGATCATATAGCATACATAGCACCTAGAAGGAAACTACAAATAGTACAAAGTGTATACTACAATGGAACCTTCATCTAGTACATTCAGGGGAGCAAATCCACCATCACCATACTCAATCAAGGAATCCATAGAATTCATAGATACAGTGTTTGATGCCACCATATTTGAGAATAGGTACACCAACTATTTAGAGCTATAATATGTAGTGGATTTGATGGACATATTTTCATTAGAGGATGAGATGACACTCGATGATAGGTGGTTTTTCAAATAATTGTTGGACTTCAAATGCTAAAGGTTACATTTTATTGTCGTCATGTCAAAGGTGATGCCATGCATCGACATCCTATGGGATTTGTTCTTTTCAGGAAAGATATTATAGGATACCTTCTTTATTTATTCTAAAAATAAAATAGTGGTCACATACATTTTGGGATCCAACTTCCAAAGATACCTATCTTTGAACATACCTGATGCACACTACGATAAGCATACATTATTACAATTCAGTACAGAGAGTTCAATTGAGAAGGCATTATCTTCATGGTTAATCCCAAGCTAGACCATTTCATGGAAAGGGAAGAATACAAAGGGGCCTATTTCTAAATACAAGTTCACAATGGGGATTTGCATCGACATGGCTCTATTTAATCGACTCTACGGTATATTGAGTATTCATTTTATTAATTTAGACTAGGTTTCCTTGCTTTACATGATTCTCACCCATGATGTTGCATATGTCATGGAAAATATAATCATCTTCCACCTGAGGGAGTAAATAATTCACAAAGACAAGCATCACATGCCTTTGGATAATTTATATATGATGTCATATTTGTTAGATGTTGTTATGGGAAACTATTATAGAGACCTCAAGGAATTGTGGAGCCCAACCATGAACTGCATAAAGAATATAATTTGTGATCATTACTAGTTTATGCACATATATGCCTACACTAATAACATGGTTGGGATAGCCTAAGATGTCTATCCATAATTTTGGCAAGCCATTCATGGCTCACCCATGCCCAGAATTGGATAAAATATCATAAAAAACCTAGAAGGTAAAGGGGATTGTTTCCTCTATTTGAAATTCACAGTTCTAATGATTTAGAGAATAAGTTTAATCCTTTGTGTCTCCCAAAATACATTCCAAACAAGTTGGCAGAGAAATAAACTGCTTTCCAACTATGGTGGAGTGTTGAAGAGGACCTATCCAGGTAGAAGAAAGCTTTGTTCTTTGGTCACCATATAACAATTGAAAAAATGGTTTACATAATGAGGAATTATTTTGGAGAAGTGGGTGGCAAGCAAAAGATTTGTCATTTCCCCATGCTTCCACATAGATATTGAGATCTACATGGGCTTATTCAAAATCAAATATAAGGATTTAACATCCCCTACATCCATGTTCCCTATTCATATGATTTTCTATTTCGTAATGCAAAAGATGATGTAGATGTGTTAGAAAGTGCAAGGATTATTGGATTTTAAGAAGATAATTTAAGAATGATCCAAGATGATCCTTCAGTCACAGTAAGGGAATTAGATAGCAATAAGGCTCTATACAAAGGATAAGAGCATTCTGATTTCTAGAGAGGATAGTCCAAGGAGCAAACCAAGGACATGGCGGGTCCCTTATCTCAATCCATCCCTTTGAAATTGAAGTTGAAGACTATCAATAAATATTATGGGTTTTATAAACCTTAAACAAGCAGGTGAGCACAGGCAGGGGACCCCATTAATTTAGATTCTACTAAAGAGGAGAGAACACAAGAATAGCCAGTTACCAGCACCATTCAAGTGACTACTACTATGCCCTAGACCTAGACTACCACATATGTTGGGATATCAACATAAGAGGTAGCGACATCAACTTAACAAGGCTCCCTTACATGGATGAAGACCCCTCTAGTTTATAGGAGGAATCCTAGGACTCTAACAAGGAGTCCCACAATTGAATCATCACAAATCTTGCCTACTACACCTCCACATTTAGAACCAATAGAGGGAGAGGTTGTGATAATTAATTACATTAAGTGTGACTCTGATGAAGAAGATAAGCTGGAAATAGCTAAGGTCATGAGTTTTCAAGCAAAGCCTGTATCACCAAGTTCCTCAGGTACTCAACCTTTCATGAGTATTCCTTTATCTTCTATGCCCTTTTTTGATGTGTTTTTATTTATTTTGTGTTGAGGACACCCCAAGTGGAAGTGCCTAATTCCACCTGCATTAATCCCTTCACCCTTACCACATTCACTCAGTTTTCTCTTATCACCCCTAAGGTGTAAAAAGATGTTACTATCACCACCATGGCCATTCCATAATCCACTTCCAGCCCACTTACCATACCTACCTTCTCTATCCTTTCTGGCACCTCCACCATCAGAGCCTTAAAGAATAAGAAGGTATCCAAAAAGGTACATACTGCATTAGCCACTCCACAATTTCATGTCTAATCCACTCAAATTTTCCCTTCCCATACCATCCACCACCTCCATAGAGAAAATCATTGTGACAATTTATATAAAGGGAAGGAAGTCGAAGGCTCAATTGATTATAGTCCATCTACTCCCTCAATTTAGAGGAGTGGATTGGTCAAAAATTATTTGGTCTGCCCTGCTCAATGTCCTTGTCAAGGCTCAGAAGAAATAGTAGGTTTAGGAGGAGGCAAAGAAATAGGTTATGGTTACAACCTTAAATTCATCTCAATTGGATATTCCTCCATGGGTGACGGACTTGAGAAGCAAGGCAACCCAAATACCTAGCTTTAAGATCACTAAGCTTCCCTCTGTCTCCACTCTATTTAACCCCCTATCTAGTAGTATATAGAGAGTGAAGAAGAGGAAGTTGGAGGATGACAAGGGCACATAAATAATTCTAGAGGAAAGACACAAAGTATTCTCCCTCACTAAGAGGCATAATAGACAACCTAGATAGTCTCCTTACATTGAAAATATTGTAGACCTAGACCAAGCCCCTAAGGATGCTATAGCATCTATCCATGAGGGAATAGAGATGGCTTGATAGGAACTTGAAGTTGAAGTTTAGGAACTTGAATTTGAAGTTTATGAACTTGAGTTTGAGGTTTAATAATTAAGGGAGCAAGCGAAGACTATGCATATCCCTGCATGCACATAAATTGAGGTGCAAGAAGTAGCTTCTCGATGCTACAACTCTTTGGAGGAAATGGAATTCATGAAGGCTAAAATGTCCCCTCATGTAAATAATTCCAACCAATTATATAATTCATTGAGATATGATAGATATAAGTTTAAAATACTAGTTACATATATAGATAACTCTTTATATAGTCATCTAGATTTATTAAAGACATTAGAGACATCCAATGCCTTAAACTTGGTTGTCATAAGACAAGAGGAAGCATGAGAATGGTTACAAGTAGTTGGGGATTTAATCCTAAAATATCAAGTGCATGAGGCACAAATCCTCTAAATTTTGGATGATTTGAAGTTGTTAAAGTTGAAGGATGCCACAGGGGAATTGATCAGTGGGATCAATTTTGATAAACTCATTCAAGAGGTAGTGGATGACTTCAAGTAAAATTTTCAAGGCTTAGTACTAGAAGAGATAGAATCTAAGTTAAGTACAACTAGAAATAAAGTCACAGAGGTCAAGATTTTTAATAATAAGTTTCAGATTATGAATGAAGAGCATGAAAGACTCCTCAAATAAGTTAAGAGGATACATTGACCACCGCTATTAAAATTGAACATCATACGATAGTAGCATGATGTGGCATATAAATTTTATCAAGAGAATGAAGTCAAGAAGAAGTAAGCTTTTGGAGGTGCATCGACATCTAAAAAAAATTTAACTACCACCTCAACTACCACACCAACCAAAGTACATGTATCTATCTAGATGACTCAACCTTGATAGGCTAAGATTTTATGCATGTACAATGTTTTAGATGGCAGATATAGTCATAGTTTTATTTTAGTTAGGACTTTTCATTGTAAAGTTGACTTTATATTTTTTACACATACACATGATTGAAAAGGTCAACTTATCTAATTTATAACTATAGGAATACTCATACAGTTTTAACCACAATTATAACTACATGTTTTAATTGTCACATGTAATGACCTTGCATGAACTTGGAGGATGAGGTGACCCCTTCCCCAAGTCTATATAAATAATTTTAATCCAACTTGGATTTTTGTCAGAGAACTTTTGAATATAAGAGTAGCATCAATTTTTATTGTCAATGAAGTGTTTGAGTATTTTCTTTCCAATTTTTGTGTAATTAGTTGTTACTTTTTTCGTTAAATGTTTCAATAATCTTTAGTGTGTAATAGCTACGAATAGATTCTTGACTGTCTTGATTGAAGCATTGACCTGTATATGTGTAATATATATTGAAATACTGGTAAATATATTGATTAGGATGATTAATTTCAAATTGATTCATATTTTTGAATGTGTACTTGTGATTTCTTTGATGTAGTTTTATCTATGTGTGTTATAGCTGCCTCAAATATTTCACTAGGTCAAGCTATAATCTCCTGAATAAGAGTGTATAATAACTCCTCTAAAAGGAGCAACCTTTATCTAAGGCTTGTGAAATTCATGCATTAGTATAGGGTTGTATGGGGATGAGTTATAAGGGATAAGTTATATGGGGATGAGTTGTAATTTGTACTAATTAGACATAAATGATACATGATACAAAATTATAGCTATGGGGAGGTAGAGGGATGAGTTGTAAGTTATAATAATTGGACATAAATGATACATGATACAAAATTATAGTTATGAGGAGGTAGGGGGTGCCTATGGTTAACCTCTAGGAAGGATTAGGGTTGTTAACCCCTGTGTGTCATCCCTTACAACTCATCCTCTATGATTAGAATTTTATTTCACTTTTGGTTAACCTTTATGAAGGATTAGGGTTGTTAACCCCTGTGTGTCATCCTCTACAACTTATCTGTTATAATTGGAATTTGTTTTCAAATTATCTACTAGGGGATTACCTTAAAGGGCCTTGTATTACTTTCAAAGGGTCTCCTCATAGATACCTTGAATATGCACACAATTGGAATTTTCTTTCTAGGTACTTCCTAATCGATACCTTGAACATACACATGATTGGAAATTTTTTTTCAAGTTATCTCTTAAGAGATACATTGAACATACACACAATTGGAATTTTCTTATGAGATATCTCTTAGGAGATACCTTGAACATGCACATGATTAGAATTTTCTTTCAAGGTAACTCCTAAGATATACCTTGAAGGGCCATAGAATACCTTCCATTTTGATTTAAAATGTCCTTATAAGGGATTTGATATTACCATGACACATTTTCATTTGATAAAAACCCTAATACACATGATTGGAATTTTCTTTTGAGGTATCTCCTAAGAGATACCTTGAACATGCACACGATTGGAATTTTATTTTAAGGTATCTCCTAGGAGATACCTCAAAGGTCCTTGGAATACCTTCCATGTTGATTTCAAATGTCTTTTAAAAGATTTGATATCACCATGACAACTTTTTATTTGGAAAGAACACTGATACACACTATTGGAATTTTCTTTCGAGATATCTCTTATGAGATACCTTAAACATGCACATGATTGGAATTTCCTTTCAAGGTATCTCCTAGGAGATACCTTGAAGGGCATTGAAATACCTTCCATGTTGATTTCAAAGGTCCTTGAAAAGTATTTGATAAAACCATGACAACTTTTTATTTGGCAAGAACCCTGATGCAAACTATTGAAATTTTATTTCAAGATATCTCCTAAGAGATACCTTGAACATGCACATGATTGGAATTTTTTTCAAAGTATAGTTTAGGAGATAACTCAAAGGGACTTAGAATACCTTCCATGTTGAGTTATATGAGAGCATCATAACAATATTTGGTACTCCTTCTACTATTATTTTGGATAATTCTCTTGCTTTTATGGGTGCTTAGATAGCTGACTAGGCAAATAGCAATGGTATATTCTTGATCACTTCATATAAATATTACCCTCAAGGTAATGGGTTAGTTTAATATACTAAGAAGAACCTAATTAGAATCATGAGGAGAACCTTGGAGCATAACCAAAGAGCTTGGCATGTCAAATTAAAGATAGCCTTATGAGCCAATAAGAAAACTCCTAAGAGGTCAACAAGAAATTATCCTTTTGTGCTTGTCTATAGAAGGGAAGTCAGATCATCTATCTCTCAAGAGCTACCTACCTTAGAGTTATCACATCAACTAGATTTACTTGAGAACACTCCAATTGAAGTGAGATTGATATAATTAATAGAGTTACAATAAACTAGAGGTAAAGCTCATCAGGCCATAGAGCATCACTAAGTATTGATGAAGAGGTCTTTTGACAAGAGGGCAAATCTAAGATCATTTCAATAAGGTGACATAGTCTTAAAATGGGATGAATATAGGCAAAAATAGGGAAGCATACCAAATTTGATGCCCTATGGAGCAGATCTTATGTCATCACCAAGTGCAAGCAAAGGAACTCCTTTCAGTTAGCAAGGATGAATGGGGAAGAACCACCTATCCCTGTGAATGGGATACATTTAAAACCCTACTATTGATATTTTAAGGTCTATTTTATAAATATTAGGTTAGGTGTGTGTTTCCTTTCTTATCCTGTTGTGTTTCAATAAGTACTCTTGAGGCACAAGTGTGTCTTTGCTTAGTTTCTTATCTTGTGTGTTGCTTTTTATTTTTCTTTTCTTTTGTTTGGTGCATTGTAGAGGAAGTTTTTATGTCAAGCCTATATACTTGTGACTCCATAGACCAATGGATAATATTAGGTAACTAGTCATGGCACAACAAGCATGCCACCCTTAGGAAATTGCCAAAGATGTTGACCATTTTTTTCCATAGGCCAAAATAGATCAACCACTTATAGTCAAAATCTTATATAGGGGCATTTTCTAATGTCATAGTGTATGTTGCAACTCAATCCTTGTATCATTTGGTGTCTTAGGGGCCATTTTATAATCATACATACAAGTGGAAGGTTTTCATGGTACTGAGCAGTTATAAGAACAAGTTTGAAAAATCCTAAGTTTGCACTTAGGAAATATTTCAACTTTTGGTTGTGTTAGAGCATTCAGAGTTTTCTCAGATAAATTATTCCATACATTGTCCACAATAAAATTACAATGCATAATTCCCTCAAAGATATTATTCCACTTTATTTGGTTAAGTGTTGGAATTCTTTTGAAAAATTTGTTTTGGATTTTTGGCTTAGCATCAGGAATTGTTTTGGACATTTTGTCTGAAATAAAAGGCCCAAAGACAAATTCTTGCAGACATTTTGTCCACGGTAAAATCCTAAAGGTCATTTCAGTCAAAAAAAAGTTCAAAACACTTTTCCTGAACAATCATTCTTTGACAAAGTGGAGCAAACAAAAATCTTGAAAGAAATTTTTCAAGCAAAGTGTCCTATATAATTTTTATGAAGGGTCATTTTTTGAGAAATGGTCCCAAGACAAAGTTCTGAAGGGTCATTTATTCAACAAAGGGCCCAATACAATTTTCCCAAATGGTTATTTCTTTCGGTAAAGTGTCACAAACAAAGTCTTGAAGGGTCACAAATATCATTTGAAAATAAAAAGCTTGAAGACAATAGTTCTGACAAAAGCTACAAGGGCATAACTTCTTTCAAAAAAATTATCTGGGATAATTTTCCCAAAGGTAGAATTCTTTCAAAGAATTTATTATGAGCCAAAAGACTATGTATGAATTATTTCAGGAAAAATGGCTGAGCAAAAATCCCAAAAGCATGAATTCTTTCAAACATTTTATTTGCAATAAATTATCCAAGGCAAAGATAAGGTAGACTTAATTCTTTAAGGAAATTATCCCATGATAATTTCCCTAAACATTTTATCCAATTCAAAAGAGCCACAAACAAATTCCTTCAGAGAAAGTGGCCAAGACACAAAGCCCATAACAAATGTCCAGCAAATGGTCTGAAAAAAATATCCCAAAAAATTTATGATCCATAGATTGATGGTTACACAGACGTTATTGACATTTCTATGGACATCAATTGACGGGTGCATGAACGTCAAATTCAATCCACAAAAAATGACCATTGGATTTAAAATATCCTAGTGATAATCTTTTAGACATTAAAACGTTCATCAAGATGTCAAATATGGTTATGTAGCTGTCAAATTTGAGCTTGTGAAGTAGTTGTTTGTTTTTAAATAGTAAGTTTAGGTAAATCCAATGGTTTTTGCTCATCTATACATAAGATACAATGATGAGTGGTGATTTTTGAGTTAATAGGCTCAAATAGATTAATGGCTCATGTTTAATCATGGATTAAAGATCAATGACATATGAGAAATTGAAGGAGGTAGTGAACCCTGAGTGTAAAGGTGTGATTGACAAGTGGCACAAGCATGTGAATCTTGGAAAAGGATCTATGAATCATGTTCATTCATATTAAGTAGATAAATGGAGTGAGATGATTTAATATATTAATTATTTGAGATATTTTTTGATGACCAACCAAATGAAGGTGAGCCCAGGTGACTTAGATGAAGGTAAACAAAGCAATTTTGATAGGGTAAGGTAAATAAAAGGCATGGAACTGAGTTTGATCATGGTCTAATTCAAACCAGAGCTAATATTTTAAAGGGTGCCATCAAGGCAAACATGTAGACTTCAATATTTTTATCTTTAATACTAACTACATGAAAGGGACATTTCACTCCACTATTGTACATCACAGCGAATCAATGAAGATCAATTAGCACTAAGATAAAGCTTTAACAGATTGATCCAATTATTCTAACCACATTGACACTGGAACCTAGATCATAATAACTTGATCCCATAATTACAATCATGAGGGAAGATAAGGGAGGGAATAATATAACTATGGAAACAATTTAAGTGATCTAGATCAATTAAAATGTCTAAATGAGCATTATTTGTAAAAGCAATTCTAATTGTAGTGAGGTATCTCTTAGGAGATACCTTAAGCATGCATATGATTTGAATTTTCTTTTAAGGTATCTCCTAAGAGATACCTAGAAAGGCCTTGAAATACCTTACATGTTGACTTAAAATTTCCTTTCAAGGGATTTGATATAACCATGAAAACTTTTTATTTAGCAAGAACAGTGATGCACACTATTGGAATATTCTTTCAAGATATCTCCTAAGAGATACCTTGAACATGCATACAATTAGAATTTATTTTCAAAGTATATCATAAAATATACCTCTAATGGCCTTGGAATACCTTCCATGTTTATTGAAAAGGCTTTTTCAAAGTATTTGATATAACCATGACAATTTTTTATTTTGCAAGAACCCTGATGTACACTATTGGAATTTTCTTTTGAGATATCTCCTAGGAGATACCTTGAACATGCACACGATTGAAATTTTATTTTAATATATCTCATAGTAGATACCTAAAATGGCCTTGGGATAAATTCCATGTTTAATTCAAATGTCCTTTCAAGATATTTTATATAACCATGACAACTTTTTATTTGGAAAGAACACTGATGCACATTATTGGAATTTTTTTTCAAGATATCTCTAAGGAGATACCTTGAACATGCACACAATTAGAATTTTATTTCAAGGTATATCTTTTGAGATACCTATAAATTCATTAGAATACCTTCCATGTTTATTTTAAATGTCCTTGAAAATTATTTGATATAACCATGATAAAAAACAATTGTCAAGAACACTGATGCACACTATTGGAATTTTCTTTCGAGATATCTCCTAAGAGATACCTTGAACATGCACATGATTGGAATTTTATTTCAAGGTATCTCATAGATACCTTTAAGGGCCTTGGAATACCTTCCATGTTGATTTCAAAGGTCCTTTTAATGTATTTGATATAACCATGACAACTTTTTATTTGGCAAGAACCTTGATGCACACTATTGGAATTTTCTTTTGAGATATCTCCTAGGAGATACCTTGAACATGCACACGATTGGAATTTTATTTCAAGGTATATCCTAGGAGATAATTATAAGGGAATTGTAATACCTTAAATTTTTATTTAAAATGTCCTTGAAAATGATTTTATATGACCATGATAGCTTTTTATTTGGCAAGAACCCTAATGCACACTATTGGAATTTTCTTTTGAGATATCTCCTAGGAGATACCTTGAACATGCACATGATTGGAATTGTATTTCAAGGTATATCCTAGGAAATACCTTTAATATCCTTAGAATAACTTCCATTTTTATTTATAAGGTCCTTTTAATGGATTTTATATAACCATGACAACTTTTTATTTGGCAAGAACACTGATGCACACTATTAGAATTTTATTTCAACATATCTCCTAGGAGATACCTTAAACATGCACATGATTGGAATTTTATTTTAAGGTATATCTTAGGATATAAATAAAATAGCCCTGTAATACATTCCATTTTGATTGAAAAGGTCCTTGAAAAGGATTTTATATAACCATGACAACTTTTTATTTGGCAAGAACCCTGATGCACACTATTGGAATTTTATTTCAAGATATCTCCTAGGAGATACCTTGAACATGCACATGATTAGAATTTTATTTCAAGGTAACTCCTAGGAAATACCTTGAAGGTCTTTGGAATACCTATCATTTTTATTTCAATATTCCTTGCAATGGATTTGATATAACCATAACAAATTTTTATTTGGTAAGAACACTTATGCACACTATTAGAATTTTCTTTCGAGATATCTCCTTGAAGATACCTTGCAAATGCACACAATTGGAATTGTATTTCAAGGTATATCCTATGATATACCTTGAAGGGCCTTGGAATACCTTCCATGTTGATTTAAAATGTCCTTGCAAATAATTTGATATAACCATGACAACTTTTTATTTGGCAAGAACCCTGATGCACACTATTAGAATTTTCTTTCAAGATATCTCCTAGGAGATACCTTGAATATGCACACAATTAGAATTTCATTTTAAGGTATCTCCTAGGAGATACCTCTAAGGGAGTTGTAATACCTTAAATTTTGATTTCAAAGTTCCTTGTAAGGTACTTGATATACCCATTACAATTTTTTATTTGGTAAGAACCTTGATGCCAGCTCTGATTGCTTACAAGAATGATGCATGGCACTTTTGAAACCAACCAAAATTAGAGGGGATCACCCAAGAACTCAACACAAAAACAAATATGCCACATGGCACAATATATAAAAGTCATCACACTAAGCTACATTTCAAGATCCCCTAATAATAATCATAAGGTGACATCTGTCAAAAGGTGGCAAACTTTAACTTTAAATCTAAAATTAATGGTGAATCAAAGTCAAATCACTGTTAAATTTGAATTATAATGAAATTGAATGCCAAAACAAATAGATCTAAGACATTCCCCCATAAGACTCTTACAATCTGGGTAAAACTAAAATCATAAAGTGGTAGGACATTATAGTTGCTATAAGGCATATAAATTCATATGTATTGCCTAAGGATGATTTCAGGGCATGGTACCCCAATTATGTCATTACAAGTCACTTATTCAAATTTAATAAGGATGTTATTATGGAATATAAGCACCAAGAAGAGGTGCATGAATGGATTTATAGGGATGTAATGAATGATTAGGTGGTCCTCAAAAATGTTGCAAGGAAGAATATCGAGCTAGAAATGAGGCTTGATAGAGAGAAGAATAAAGAGGATATTATGAATCCCTATCTCCCACCAACTCATGGGGGCATGTTCAATGCCAACTATGAGGAAGCACAAGAGGAGGAGGAAGAAGACAATGTTCCTCTCATTAGGAATAGGCCATGCAAACCTCCACTTCAGGCTACTCCAAGTGGACAAAGCCTACCTCCACACTCTGAGCAAGGGGAAGCTAGCAGCCAGCTTGGCCCCTCTCAAGGTCATACTCTTGTCTCTACATCTAATGAATAAGATTCCATAGAAATCCTGGATCAACCAGATCTAGATGTCATTGACCTCAAGGAATCGTAATAAGGAATTGAGTTCTCAATGGAGGAACTATAAACATTGGCTGGTAGGAATATAGAAAAAGATTACATAAGGAAGAAGTATCCCAGAACTACCATGAGAGGAGCAAAGCCTTACACTTATATAAAGTGATGAATAAGAGGCATGCAGATGAAATCCATCAAGACAAAGTGGTCATGAAAGTTGACTAAGCAGTGCCTTACACTTATATTTTAGCCACATGGTTGTATTTGGGCACCTTTTGTGGGCCCACGTAAACTTGTCTTAGGAATTTTTTGAGCCTATAAATAGGGGTTTCCCCTTCATTTATAACCAAAAAATAGTTTTTACTAGAATTAATATAAGGAGCCAAAGAATTTGAGATTTTGTCTATAGTATTCTCTTATGTGTGTTCTGTGATTTTTGATTCTCACACTTTTAGTTAGCTAATAGTTTCTTTTCTGCAAGCTAATTTGGTAATAACACACATTACATGCATTTGTTAGCTTGAGTTTAACACTATGTTGACTAATTTGATAGTATACTTGCTATATTTTTTTCTCATTTATAATTGAATGTGCCATGTAATTTACTAGGAGTGAGTAATTTTCATGCAAAGTATGTTGTTAAACATATGCATTTCCTTCCTTTGAAGCTTAAACTGCATTTATTTAGCTTTGAGCATTATGCTAGAATTAGTAGATGCTAGTTTCATGTGTTTTTGCCTCAAAAGTTAGCAGAATTGGTATCTTTGATCATCTTAAGTACAATCTCTTTTTTTCCCTACCCTACTCACTATTAGATCCATTCATGAATCACTTTAGCTTAGTTCATGTTGTAAATATCCATTGTTCGTTTACCTTTTGGGCAATAATTGGCAAAGATTGAAATAATTTTATAAATATTAGGGAATAAGTGTCACTGCATAACCATATGTTGTCCCTATATCGGGGTATGATAGCAAAATTTTAAAGTGCTGACCACATCTCTACTATTTGTGTTATTTCCAGTAGTAATTGTATAAACAACTCAAGCCCTAAGTCTTCCAGGACTTAAAATTTTCTTACTTTCCCCTTATTCCCTAGTGACACAGGGAGCACAATAAGTCCATCAACAATCCCAATAAATTAGCCTTTAAATAATTAATCAAGTGTCTTTGAGACACTTACAAGCTTGGTTTCAAGTCAAAATATGTTATAGTTAGGGTTTTGGTAGTCTTAAGACCTTTTCTAGGCTTGTGGAGGCTGTTTGGACAATCAAATTCATGAAATATTGAGATGAATAACCTCAATATAGAGTTCAAGAAGGATATATGTGAGGTTCAAATAGTGTTAAATAAACACATATGTACATCTACAACTAGCTTCAAGAGCACTACTATAGTCAAGTGGGTGAACCATGCTTAATGGAGACTTTAAGGGTATAGACTTTCAAGTAGGGTAATGAGATTATTAAGAGATCATCATACATAGATCAACTCATGGGTACTTTGTGTATTTTCAAAACTCCCGAAGCATATTTATACCCTATCATAGTTCGTACAAAGGACATCACATCATGCATAGTGGTCTATATAGAGAGGTTTGTTTTCATAATGAAAGAATGGTGAACATGTGAAGAAGATAAAATTCTAAAAGAATGCATTAAGTTGTGGACTTTGGAGGAGACCTCAAGGAACCAAACTCAGTTGAATATTTAATTCCATGAAATCTTCACCTACAGCTACTTAAGGGACTCAAAAAATATGTTAATAGTCAAGACATTGAAGCAATAAGGTCTTGCATATTTTCAAAGTTCATAGGATTGTGTTATGTTTGAAGAATCATTTTAATTTCTTCCTTACTCTTTTCATCCCAACATCTAATAGGTTTATTAAATGATCCTAAATTCATATATTTAGAGTAGCTAGCCTCATAACTATAGGTCTGGTCTAGATATAGGCATCCCACAACCTTAGATCATTCCAATTTTAGTTTAGATATGAATCATATCTGAGCAGTCTTAACTCAACTGGGTGTTATCTAGGTTGCTAACAAAAATCAAAGGAGATCTACTGGTATTTGTTGTTACAAGGGAAATTTATTTTTTGTCCTACCTTACTCCCTCCTTTTAAACTTTTTTAACATGAATCACTTTATAATAATGCATGTTGTCTATATCCATTTATTTGTTTAAGATTTTGGGATTATATTGGAAAATACAAAGCAATTTACATCATAACAAATTCAGGTAGATTGTGTTACTACCATATTCTTTTTGTCCCTACAGTAGGGTCTACTTGTAGACTAGAAGGTGGTAAGTTGTAATCATATAATATCTCCAACAAAACTAAGTAAAGCCCCAAGGTGTCACTACCATATTCATGTTGTCCCTATAATCTGAGAAATGTTGTTCAGATGTTTGCATTACATCTTTGACATAAACACACATCAATAGTCTAGAAGGACCTGAGTATAAATCTGAATATTATCAACCTACTATTTCCTATCATGCACTTTTAGGTGTTAGTAATCCTCCAAATATTAAGTGGTCAATTTCCTTAAGAAATAGAAGTCAACTACATTTATTTACTGTGGGAGTACACATAAATTCATCAATAGTAAGTTGGCTACTCGATTGAACTATTTCATTTACCTGGATCTATAAATTCAAATCCTAATTATAGGTGGGGGTATAGTCAATTATTCTGGTAAATGCCATAGTATAAAGCTATGGGAGACTACCTATTATATTATCTTAAGTTTTCTATTATCATGGATGGGGCTAACATTTTTTTGGATTATAATGGCTCACCACTTTATGCACAATTGAGATGAATTTTAATTAACTATTCATGCTCATTCATTTAGAAAGAAGGACATTTGAACCGCATGGTTTACTGGCTAAATCTATGCAATTGGTTAGTTTTCACCAAATGATGAAGATGATCAAAAAAGGTACAAAGTAATTATGATGTGACTATTTTCCATAGAATTTAAATCAAACAAGGAGTATACCCATATTGAATTACAACTGGTGGAGTCTACCCATTTTTGTCTTACACACCCACTTGACTCCTTTTACCTCTTTTCTTTTTGTACCTGGCTTTATAGCAGGACTCACTACTACCTAGGCCAACCCAAGGCCTCCCTGAGCTTGACACATATTATCAAAAATTGTATTATTTTTTATAAAAAATTGATTGAAGTATATACAGGTAGAGTATTTAGAATTATATTTATTATATTTTTTTATAAAATTTTACTGTTACAATTTGAATTTAAAGCAGGGCTCACTACTACCTAGGCCAAGCCTGGGCCTCCTTGAGCTTTACACATATTATTAAAAATTATATTGTTTTTTATAAAAAATTGATTGAAGTATATATAGGCAGAGTATTTGCAATTATATTTATCGTATTATTTTATAGAATTTTAGTGTTACAATTTGAAAACTTTGTTTGCCCGAACTATAGTTATGTGCATGCTCCTTCAGCAGAAGGCTCGCTTGTTAGGTGTGGAGCCTAATTGTCTTCTAAGATCAGAAGTTAAAATATTGATGTTATTTTAGCTAGGTTTGGATCCCATTCTTTGAATCCCTAATATCACACACCTCAAAGAAATTTTTTATTAAAATTGCCTTGTTAAATTGTAATTTCATAGTCAATCTAGGTTGTTGATTAAAGTTTTCTAGATCTGATGGTAGAGGTTATGTTTAGGTGTTTTTTACCTTAAAATGTATTGATATATGGCTGATATATATGAGTGTGAATGATAATGAAAAATTGTGCATAGAGAGGAGATGAAAAAGGTAGAGAGGTGTAACAGGGTTTGTTACAAGATTATTTTTTTCCTTTGTATTACTAGAAATAATATACTAGACAAGTTTGGTGAATGTAGCCCATCTTGGGTGAACCATGTTAAATTTGGTGTCTCCTATTATGTATTTATGTTTATTTTTAGAATGTTTGATTAATTCATTTCATAGTTTCTTTTGTATGTGATTTGAGGATAGATCTGGGTTTTAATTTACCTTGACATCATTGACATCATAGTCAGGTGTGCTCCAATAGAGCCAAAAATATTAAAATAATCCAGGTAGACTATTTGAATCTTAGAAATTTCATAACATAAAGTGTTAAACAATGAATAAAAAGGCCAAGTCAACATAAACAAACCACACATTTTAGATAGAGTAAAAAAATACATTGAACACTATTAAGATTAAATACCTAAAAATAAGGATTTGTAAAAATGATACTAACAAATATGGTCAATGCTTCAGACAATCTTCAACCTACTCTATTATGATCTATTAGCACTCTATAGTTTATGTTCAAAAGAAACTAATAATATGTAGGAATAAGAATATATCAGGTCAGACCTGTTGAGTAGTTTTTGTTCCTTTAAAAAATGTGTGAAAATTATACGGACCCTATTTTTCAAAGTAAATTTGAATTTTAATTCATTGGGGAATCCCACCTATTTTTGAATGCAAATGTACTTCAGGAGTAGTCAAGTCAAATTAAAGTCAAGTGATATATTTAATATATTAAAATGATATTTATATATATTATATTAAAATATTAATATTTATTTAAAATATATACTAAATATATATATTATATAATGTAATCTAAGGTCAATTAAAGCTCCACATCCTCCTTGGAATAACCTCTTTGAGCTATTATGGTTATGAATTTCATCAATTTACCCACTAGTGGACTAAAATTTGGTTCTTAAATTGAATTATCCTTGCACAGACAATAATCCAACTCTCTTTGGCTTAATTACAATGATCACAGGGTTGAATTAGGGCTCTCATACTTGCTAGGGCTTTTTTGAAGGTTTATACATATCTCTAATTGTTGACCATTTTTGGTCCTGCAGGCCAAAAATCGGTCTCCCTTTTCTTTCCTTCTATCCCAGTCTTTGATGCTTTCACCTTGTTGTAATCATGGTTTTTTTCCCTTTGTTGTAGGCATGTTTCATGAGTTGAGTTATTTAACTCCTATAGGTTTTTAGGTTGATCTGGGACTTGTTTTCACTTCAACAAATTTCCTTCAGGTAGGCCTTTTATTAACAAAGGAAGGAGCTAGTTTCAAATAAATACAAGTCTTTTACAAGGCCTCAAAGGTCAAGTGCCCTTGCATAGGTAGGCTGGTTATAAATTGGACCATTCAGCAGGCTCCGAAGGGTAACTTCAGACCCAAGGTGCCCTTGTGGAGGATAGAGGGCACATTTAGAAAAGTTTCAAGGTAGAAGGTCTGAAGGGAAGAATTCCTTTAGAAAAATTACAAGGCAAAAAGGACAAAGGATTTCTTTAGACATTTTATCCAAATAAAATCCGTGTAGAACCAAAGGTGAATTCCTTCAGACAAAGTGCTGGAAGGAATTCCTTCAGACATTTTGTTTGAATAAATTCACAAAGGAAGGCCAAGACATGAGACTTTGAAGGCAAGATTTCCTTTGGGCAAAATTTTCAAAGGAAATCCTTCAAACATTTTGTTCAAAGGAATTGGGAAGACAAAGGAACCCGAAGGACAAGTGTCCTTGCAGAGGGCTCCTAGTGATCAAAAAGGACCTTTTCCAATTTTTCAAAGGGACACCTTGCCTTCAAGAAGGTTCATTTTGTAAAGGCTGAAGGAATTACCAAAGATGATGATGGGCCCAAAGACGTCAACTTTAGCATGATGAACTAGTCATTGGAAGTTTAAATATTTGGTGACATCCTCGTGGGCGTCAAATTCAAGGCATTGAAATAGCCATTGATTTTTGAATAGTGATAAGCCTGTAGATGTCAATTTTGATGGGATGTGTCAACTATTGAAGAGAAACCAAAGGACCAATTTCTTTCAGGCATTTTTCCTGAAAGCACTCATGATAAGTGGCCAAAAGGAAACTCAGTGACCCGCTGAGAAAGGAGCTCGAGTAGCCATGAAAAGATGAGAAGAATAGCCTGAGAGCTCAAATTGATAGAAAGAGACAAGAAATAACAAGGAAAGAGGGAAAAAAATAGAGAGTCCACAACATGGCTACACATACATATGACAACATTTGGAATGTTCCAAAGCACGCACCCAGTGAAGCATAAACATGAATCAGATCAACCCAGGTGGCAAAATAAGGTGTCAGTAGGAAGTTATTGTAGCATATGAAATAGGCTCCACCAAATGGCCACCAAGGGGAGGACAGGCATTCAATAGAGTGTCCCTTTTTCCTCATTTTACATTAATGGGCAGACAGTCATGTGAACTTTATTGAGAAGTGGCCTTGTCATTCAAATAGATAAAGTGGCCCATGATTTTGTAGTGACATTTAATATGATTTAAGCACCAAATTCATGACCTATGATAGCCACAGCATGGTTCTTTCAAAAAACTTCCTCCTTCCTAGGCATTCAATGCAGCATGGGCCACTTATTCTAGAAGGTGCCAAAGTCTTATTCTTTATGCTATATATTGTAACCTCTCAGTTGAGAAAGATATCTCTCATTTTTTAAGGTGAATCTCTACCAAATTTTACCTTTGAATCAATAATAATGTATTTTACCTCTATCTGGTTGGTTATACTTTTGAGTATGTCTATGTATTAACTCTGTGTTTAGTCATTTTAGCTTGATGCTTTCATGGATTGACACCAACATACCTAATGTAGCCAAGATCATTTCTACACGTTAACAAGAAGTGCTTCATCTAGAGCGTAGAGATAGAAGAGTATTTATCTGATAGTGTGTTTTCTACAATGCCTGTGGTAAGTTCCTTTTCATTGTGTCTTCATTAAGCCCCTATTAAAGCTCCCTACAGTCTGGTCTTTTCATCAAATAAAGTGTTTGTCTACCCTTTTCTGGTCTGAAGTGTTAATATAACTGAGTAGATCAAAAAATCATTTGGTGCATACTGTTTAGATAATTTATGTTTTGGTTATATCCTTCTCCCTTTTCACCCTCTCTATTGTTAGCAGTAGTAGTGAAAGACCTCAAATATGCATCAAAGGGAGCTAGCCCTTATTTAGAGATTATCCCCTTAGTTTTTCCAAGCCCACAACAAGAGGGGAGTCTCCATTGTGCCACGTGGAAGAGAGAAGCCAAGCCTTCTTTCAAGGGTGCAATCCATAGTGTCAATAGTTTTTAGCATGCCTAGTGGGACTATTTATTTGAGGAGTTGAAGGAGTTTTTTGGTGTATTCTTCAACCAATCAGCCTCTATAGGCATTTCAACCAATACCAATGGTGACTCCAAGTTGAATCAACTGGTTAAGCAATCTTGGTGCCATAAATAAATCACATTTTTGTATGTATAATTCCATTACTCAGTAGCATGGGCCTTGTGTTCCTTCATATAACTTTGATCAAACTCAAGTTGTTCATGGAATCACCTCAAGTATCTCTCCTAGTTTCCCTTCACCTATTGTAAAGGAAGTAATGCTAGAGTTTAAGAAGCAAGTGATGGAGATAATCAGATTAGAGGAGTAATATAGATATCAGCAAGAGCTTATATACAAAGAGGAGTGCTTTTTGAGGAAAGCTCGAGCCTTGCTATCCATGAAGGAGGAGGTATAAAAATGGAAGAGTCCATTCATTCAAGGTAATCAACCTTGTGTACCTTATCCCATTCCAACACTTCCCCCTCCTATTCTAAAGAAAGCCTCCTCTTATGCACCAAATCATTTCTACCAAATAGCACTTGCTCACTCTAGCTCATTTGATGCATTAACCACTCCTACTCTTAATCCCTTACACCTAGATTTTCAACACCAAAGGGCATTACAGCATCCTCCCATGGAAATGAACCTTATCAATTCCTTAGATTGTGAATCCTCCTTTGAAGGGAATCATTCGATGCCTTTTGAAAAATAGCACATCTCACTTCAATAAATTCTTCCTGTGCATCAACAGTATCTTCCTAGTCTTCCTCAACCTCCTCAAGTCTTTCAACATGATGTCAAGATTCCAAGTTGGAGGAGGGAATACCATGGACCAGCTCAAGGCCTTGGAAATGATGAAGCCACTCCTTCTCATGGTGATTCTCATGATCTCTAGGAAAGGCTCTCCCAAGAGAATATGGACAGGAAAATTATAGAGTTAGAGTCTAGAATGAGATTCCTCAACTAGGTTGTGATGGATGGTTTAGACCAAATAGCAAATTTCATGTCTAAACACACTCCATCTACACTCCTTAAAGAGAGATATCAAGCCACATCTGATGTAGATAAAGTGCTAGCCAAATAGAAGGAAGAGAATCATTTGATTCTAGCTCAAGGAGTGCCTCCTCTTCCACATGAGTCTGTCCATCAACACTCCACTCCATTCTTTCTCAAGGAGGACCTATTTTAAAAAATGCAAGTGAAGAAGAGAGGATCCAATTTTCAGTTGCCTAAGAGGATATCATGAGTGACAATGAGGATGAGATCATCATGGATGCTCCCTTTGAAGACATCATCAAAAATGAAGACATGGATCATGCATACATGTGGATGTTCTAGAAATATGAAGAAGAGGTTGACAAACTTTATTTGTCAACAATAGATGATGAGGAAATTAAGCATGGTGAACTCTCTCCCCACTTTTTTGATGAACTTCCTCATTGTTTTGATGAAGATAATGACCATGCCATGGGACCCAAGTTGGAGGAGGATCAGGAGCAAGTCTTTGAATAACTAGATACTCTTATTTTTTAGCAAGAAAAGGAGAGGCCTATCCATCTTGATGAAAGCTTTGAAGAAGAAAGCCTTGAACAAGAAGGTGATGTTCTATGGGATAAACAAGCAGTTTTTGATCTCATTTCAAATATCACAATAGACACCCTTCTTCAAGAAATCCATGATAAAGTAGAAGATCAGTTTGACAGGCTCTTCAATGAGGTAGAAGGGAACAAGTCAATCCATGATGCATGTTAAGGGGAATATGAGCTAAATGAGGCTTATAGTGATAAGCTAGCATCCATTGATTTCTTGATGAAATACACCAGCATGAGGGGCCAACATGAATCAGGGTTTCAAGTGGAAAAGTGAATACATAGATGTTGGAGACATGTTTGTCCCTGATCCACTTAGATATAAGCCCATCAAGGTGGCAGGCAAGAAGGGTAAGTCACCAAGTCTCCATTCCATTCAGTCACTTGTCTGGCACCATAAGTTTTCTTGCCATAGAGGCTTGAGAATTTTTCCCTTTGATCTAGGAGGGAGGCAAATATATCTAATTAGTTGTACATAATAGTTTGCTTTCAGTTGTCTTTGTTTTCCCTAAATGTTATTTGCACAGGTGTAGTGTTTTTTTTAGCCTTGTTGTGTGTTTTTTTCCTTATTGCTTGGAATAAAGCTTTGTTGGTTCATATGTCTTTAAAAGGTTGTTGATAAATTTTTAAAGATGTATCCTAACTCCAAGCCTAATGGAATTTGAGTTTACCAGTCTTCTTTAGCATAGCAAGCATGCTTCCCCTAGGAATCACCAAATTGTTGACCATTTTTGGTCCTGCAAGCCAAAAATTGGTCTCTCTTTTCTTTCCTTATTATCACAATCTTTGATGCTTTCACCTTGCTTCAATCATGGTTTTTTTCCCTTTGTCGTAGGCCTGTTCCATGAAAGATTCGAGTGCTGTAGGTTTTTGGGTTGATCTAGGACTTGTTTTCACTTCAACAAATTTCCTTCAGGTAGGCCTTTTATTAACAAATGAAGGAGTCAATTTCAAATAAATACAAGTATTTTACAAGGCCCCAAAGTTTAAGTTCCCTTGTGGAGGGTAGGCCGGTTATAAATTGGACCATTCAATAGGCTTAGAAGGGCAAATTCAAACCCAAGGTGCCCTTGCAGAGGGTAGAGGGCAAATTCATAAAAATTACAAGGCAAAAGGCCTGAAGGGAAGAATTCCTTCAAAAAAATGATAAGGAAAAAAGGACAAATAATTTCTTCAGACATTTTGTTAAAAGAAAATACATGTAGAACTAAAGGTATATTCCTTCAGACAAAGTGCTTGAAGGAATTCCTTGAGACATTTTGTCTAAAGAAATTCACAAAGGAAGGCTGAGATATGAGACTTTGAAGGCAATATTTCCTTCGGTAAAAATGTCTAAAGGAATTCCTTCAGACATTTTGTTTGAAGGAATTGGTAAGACAAAGGAGCTCGAAGGGCAAGTGCTCTTACGGAGGGCTCCCAGTGATCAAAAAGGACCTTTTCCACTTTTTGGAAGGGACACCTTCCCTTTAAGAAGGTGTTGACCATTTTTTGCCCAACTGGACAAAAAATTGGTCCCCCTTCTTTTTTTATGCTATTATAAGCTAGTACTTTTGATTTTTCACGAGTCTTGCAATTTCTATGGACTCTGCAGAGACTTCTACAAACTCTACAGGAGAGTCTTTTGGCGCATGAAGAACCAGTCGAAGAGTGCAAGGTTTTACAAAGCTTCTTCAAACTCTTGTCCAAATAAATTCATAAGGAAAGTGACCTTAAAATGGTTCAATGACATGATCTTTCAAAAGAGTTAATAGCTTTAAACCGTTGAACCATTGAACTGGTTCAGTGCCTTGGTTCATCGCTTTGGTTCAACGATTTGGTTCAATGGCTGAGGTTCAATGCTAAAGTTCATTGCTTGGTTCAAAGCCTTGGTTCAATTGGCAAAGTTCAATGCAAATTTCAATGGCTTTGGTTCATGCTTAGTTCACTCAGTCGGTTCATTGCTTTGGTTCATCGATAGGGTTCAAAACTTTAGTTCAGTTCAAAAGGTTCAATGGTTTTTGGTTCAATCAAAGCTCATCAAATGGTTTAACGAGCTTGGTTCAATGCTCAATTCAAATCCTTGGTTCAACAATCGTTTAAACTATTGAACCAGTTCAATGGATTGGTCCAACGGTTGGTTCAAAGGAGTGGTTCAATGCGAAGGGTTTAAGCCTCCCAAAGGACAAGTGCCCTTGCAGAGGGTAGTTCCAGGTTCAAGAGCCCTTACGGAGGGTAGGGAGCACTTCAAAGGAAAAAGAGCCGCAAAGGTAAGATTTTTTTGTAATTTTGTTAAGGAAATGGCATAATTCCTTTAGACTTTTTGTCTGAAGAAATTCCTTCAGACAAAAAGCCCAAAGGAATTCAAAAGGGCTGCCCGACAAAATCCCGCAAAAAGGACTTAAGCATTGAAATGAATTCTTTCAAACTTTTTGTCCGAAGGAATTCCTTCAGACAAAAAGTCTAAAAAATTTTGGGAACTCGGGAGCCAAAAGCTTGAAAGAAGATTTCCGAAGGCAAAGTGGCAGAACCATTTCTTGTGGACTTTTTGTCAGCGGAAAAATGTCTGTGTGAAAAGCCCAAAATAAAAATGTATGATGGAAAATAATCCTACAGAGAAAAAGGCCATGGGGAAAAAGGCCAAAGTAGAAAGCTGAAGGAAAGTCCAAGGGTGACGGGCCTGAGGACGTCAAAGTTAATCATGGCAAACTAGCCGTTGGAAATTCAAAAGTGATGACAAGTGCACAGACGTCAAATTTAAGATGGTGAAATAGCCATTTGTTTTTAAATTGCCTAAGTGCCAACCATGAAAAGAACCCAATGAATGCAGTGACCCACCAGAAGATAGCCCTTGAGGGCTGAAGGAGCAGAAAGAAGACAAAACTAGGATGAGATAAAGCGTAGGAGCAGACAAAGTAGTCCAAGTGGTGAGGAGAGGCAAGTTATTTTCCAGGTGGTCATCAAATGGTGTAAATAGTAAATGATGTGGCCATGTTTTCACATTAATGCTTAAATGCCAAAGTCAAGATTGGTGATTACACAGCATGGTTCTAGTAGGCCTTTCCCAGAAGAATGACATCAGCAACAGTGACTTCCTCTTCTTGATGCTCTTAGTGCACATGGACCAGCTTCTCAAGAGCGCCAAAATCTTTCCCAAAAAGTGCCAAGTTCTCTCCCTCTTTATATATATTGTAAAAATTCTCATTGGAGAAAGGACTCTCTTAGCCTTAAGGCAAAACTCTGCCCAAAGATCTCTCGGGCTTATAAGGCAGAGCTCTGCCAATTTTTACCTTGAATCAGGACTTAGCATTTTTACCTCTATTTGGACTTGCAATTTAAAGTATATGTCTATGTTCTTCTTTTGTGTTAAGTCATTGTCTTTCATGCTTCTCATAGATTGATTACAGCATGTCTAGTGCATTGTGAAGTCTCTTTTTTGCAGGTCTGCCAGAAGTGTTCCTAGGAAAATATAAGTGCATGTGAATAGGCTGTCAAAGTGTGTCTCAAAACACCTTTGCTAGTTCCTTCCTCCTTGTATCTCTATGGACCCCTGACTCACTATTGCAAAAGAGCTTCCCCCTTCAGATGAAGTGTATGGGTGTTTCTTCTTGGTGAAAAGTGTATGTTTGGGTTGAGTGGGTCAACATTTTCTGGTGTATCACCTTTTCATTTTTTAGGCTTAGGTTCTATTTTTAGCATCTCTCTCTCCCTTTTCATCCCCCACTTTTTTTACATTTATTTTTTAATAGTAGGAGAAACTAGGGCCTAAAAGATACATTAGAGGGAGCTAACCCTTATCTAGAGACTCTCCCCTTCAGCTTTGCCAGTCCCACAGGCGAGAAGGGAGTTCCCATTGTTACATGTGGAAGGGCAGGATCTCAATGTCCTGACCCTAGGTGCAATCCACTGTGTCAATAGAAGGTTCATTTTTTAAAGGCCTAAGGAATTACCAAAGATGATAACAGGCCTAAAGAGTCAATTTTAGCATGATGAACTAACTATTGGTAGTTTAAACATCTGATGACATCCCCATGGGCATCAAATTCAAGGCAATGAAATAGCCATTGGTTTTTGAATAGTGATAGGCCCGTAGATGTAAATTTTGATGGGGTGTGTCAACCATTGAAGAGAAACCAAAGGACTGATTTCTTTTGGGCATTTTACCTGAAATCACTCATGATAAGTGGCTAAAAGGAAACTCAGTGACCCACTGAGAAAGGAGCTTGAGTAGCCAAGAAAAGATGAGAAGAATAGCTTGAGAGCTCAAATTGATAGAAAGAGACAAGAAATAACAAGGAGACAGGGAACAAAATAGAGAGTCCAGAACATGGCTACACACACATATGAAAACATTTGGAATGTTCCAAAGGATGCACCCAGCCAAGCATAGACACAAATTAGATCAGCCTAGGTGGTAAAAGAAGGTGTCAATAGGAAGTTATTGTAGCAGATGAAATAGTCTCCACCAAGTGTCCACCAAAAGGAGCACATGCATTCAATAGAGTGTCCCTTTTTCCTCATTTTACATTAATGGGTAGACAGTTGTGTGAACTTCATTGAGAAGCAGCCTTGTCATTCAAATAGACAAAGCAGCCCATGTTTTTGTAGTGACATTTAATATGATTTAAGCATCAAAGTCAAGACCTATAATAACCATAGCATGGTTCCTTCAGTGGACTTCCTCCTTCCTAGGCATTCAACATAGCATGGGTCACTTGTTCTAGAAGGTGCCAAAGTCTTCTTCTTCATGCTATATATTGTAACCTCTCAGTTGAGAATGATATCTCTCATTTTTTAAGGTGAATCCCTACCAAAGTTTACCTCTAAATCAATAAGAATGTGTTTTACCTCTATCTGACTAGTTATACTTTTGAGTATGTCTATGTATCAACTCTATGTTCAGTCATTTTATCTTGATGCTTTCATGGGTTGACACCAACATACCTAGTGTAGCCAAGATCATTTCTACATGTTAACAAGAAGTGCTTCATCTGGAGCGTAGAGACAGAAGAGTAGTTATCTGATAGTGTGTTTTTTATAGTGCTTATGGTAAGTTCCTTTTCATTATGTCTTCATTAAGCCCCTATTAAAGCTCCCTATAGTCTAGTCTTTTCATTAGATAAAGTGTCTATCTTCCCTCTTCTGGTTTGAAGTTTTAATATAGCTAAGTAGATCAAAAAATCATTTGGTGCATCACCATTTAGATAATTTCTATTTTGGTTATATCCTTCTCCCTTTTCACCCCCTATTGTTAGTATTGGTAATGAAAGACCTCAGAGATGAATCAAAGGGAGTTATCCCTTATCTAGAGATTCTCCCCTCAGTTTTGCCAAGCCCACAACAAGAGGGAAGTCTCTATTGTGCCATGTGGAAGAAAGAAGCCAAGCCTTCTTTCAAGGGTGCAATCCATAGCGTCAACACTAATGGTGACAACAAGTTCAAATTATGATTTTCATGCCTTAGATTTTATTTAGATCAAAAATTTATACCTTTTCCTTTTTTGGGTCCACAAAATATTTAAATCTATCATGTCTTGCTTATGTGGCATCATCGTGGCATCTCCATAACTTCTCGCTTATTAATATTTAAAAGTGATGGTTGTCCTTTGAAAAATTCCTCTTCACCTTATACCATTTGATTTATTTGCATGAAACAACAGAGGTCATTGATCTCGATCCAAGGAATCAAACATCATTGGTTGTCTTATGATACTCTTCATGATTGTGACACTTATCACCATCATGTTTGTTCTGGCTTTATTGAAAATTCCACCTTCATCTCATGATATTAGATCTTATTTTCCTAGATGAATGCAATCCATTCAATCTTGATCTAATGGATTATGTCCTTTGATCCACGTACCATTGATCATAATGTGTACACTTAGTCGTGTACCATCGATCTTTGGGAAGATATTCAAAATTTAATTCATGGCCTACAGTTTCGACACTTGTCATTTCCATGATTGTTTTGAGTTATTTTGTAGTCCTAAATTCTTTAAAAATTTGTGCATTATACATTTCTTAGAAAAATTAATTCAAAATCAGACCTAGGTTAAACATTAGACATGGCTTAAACATGGACCCAATTAATCTTGAACCATAGACTTAGTTTGATTTTTATCCTAAGGCTTGGTTGTGTTTTTCAACACAACTAAACCTTAGGCTAAAAATCCTAGCTTGGTCTAAATAGTTGCATGGTCCCTTTGTTATAAGGCTTAGCCTAAAGTCTTATCCTAAGTTTTATTATATTTATTAATATGATAAAAACCTTAGGCTAAGACTTTATGCTATGTCTTTGTTATTCACAAAGTCCTTTTGTTTTAGGTTTCTAACCTTGTTCCAAAGTCTTTATACCTTGGTCCATTTTAATTCATAGCGTCCCCTTTAATATGTTTAGAACTTAACTTAAATCTTTTATCTTAAGTCCTTTATATATGCTCTCAATCTTAACTTTCATTCTTGTTTGTAGGATCAACAATCCATGTTTGCTTGAATGAGATTGATCGAACATCATGAGCCAAGTCAAGATTTCAACAGAGCCCAAGATGAATGAGAGGGTGACAAGTGTCACCTTCTCAACAAAATACTTTTGAGAACCAATGGTGGTACATCCCTTGGATCTTGATCCAATGGTCCACATTTTATCATACAAGATGGATCCAACAAAGCATGAAAAGTATTGAAAAGTCAAACCCTGACCAAAGAGTTAAAGCCTAAGCATGTTCCTAAGTTCTATGGCCTACATGAGCCTAGCATATTTGATTGAATAATGTGTGCAATTTTTAATTATCAAAGGTTCTAAGGAGTTTTGTGGGGGTGACAAGTGTCACCATCATGAGAGCCCAGTACAGAGATCAAATGATGTGTGGGAGCCTAGTGAAAAGAGAATAGAAGCACCAAGTAATCACCACATGGCACACATAGGAAACAAGATAAACCTCAAAATGACAAGTAACAATTTTACTATATAACCCTATATACATGTTCAAAATTGATTCTAATGCACCCATCAATGGCATTCATGTGGATGTCGAATGATGATCGCAAAGACAATAATTTTAAGATGGCAAGAGCCCAGATGATGTGTTTAAAATTGACAGTCATGCACCCATAAAAGATGTTCATGCAAACATAAAATTATGGTAATGAGGATGTCAATTTTAACATATCAAAAATTTATAAATATTAGTTTAAAATTAATGGTCACATGCCCATCAAATACATTCATGATGATTTCAAATGATGGGCATGTAGACATCAATTTTAACATATCATAGAGTTTTAAAGATGAGTTTAAAATTGATGGTCATACACCCATCAAAGACATTCACATTGAATTCAAATGACAAGCATACAAAAATTATTTTTGAGATAGCTCCTTGGATCTAAATTTGAAGGCAATAGTCATATTTGGAATAGTGATGAGCAGAATGCCAAGGGGATGCCATGAAAATGCCACATCAAATTCATGTGAGCATAATGTGTTAAATCAGAGACCTTATAGACCTAGTGATGTAAAGGTAGGGATCTAATCTCATGATGTTTGAGCTAATTGCCACCATTGGAACACTATTATAACCTACAATAATTCCTTGGAAAGGCAAGGACCATAACCAAACCCTATGATCATTATGATTGACCTAAAGGGAGTTGAATTGTCACCTATGTAAAGATAAGCTTAGCTAGATTCCATTAGTGATTAGTATAAAAAGATTTTAAGTAATGATGGGGGACCTCTCCTATATCCTTGAGCAACTTGGATATATAATAGTTCATGTATTGGGTAGCATCAGAAATCATTGAAAACACTACAACAGTAATGTAGCACTTCATCGGCCAGAGGGTTCTCAAAGTCAGAATATTCTTCTTGTGGCTAAACCTTATTTGATGGAAATCCATAATTCTCATTCAAAGGTTGTCATCTACACTATAATAAAATCAACACCAATGATTATTTTAAAAAAAATCATTAAGCCATAAATCTTCCCATTCCACTTATTTTTGCAAGATTTATATTCATTCAAACTAGGATCAACACTGATTTCACTCAATCTTGGATCTATTTCTAAAAGACCAATGATCTAGTATTCATACTTTATCCAATTAATGAGTTTTGTCAAATATTGGTCTTAATAAGACAAATGAGCTTCATGACACAATATTGAATTTCAACTCACTTTACCCTTTTTGATAGATTTCCTTAATCAATCATGCAAACAAAAATTCGACTTAGAATTACTTCATAAGATCTCTCGCTCCTCCTACAATTGTTCATCTATGGCTTCCATTATTTTTTTGAGAGAATTCTACATACATTTAAACTTAATGATAATATTTTCACCTCTTTTATATTATCTTCTAGAGAAACCTATCCATCAACTTTTTTTTAACCACAGTTCTATAATATGTCGAGTCCTTACTTTGAAGCCATGCATTTACATCATATACATAGTCTTGACAGGTCTTCAAGGCAGACTCACCTTGAATATACAACTTAACCTTACCTTCATCTAGTTTTCTTAACTAATGAAACCTTTATCCCTATCTTCTTTTATTTAAATTCACCTTTAATGTTGATCATCATTATCAACATACACAATCTAATAACTCAGATCTTATTTCAGCAACTAGGTTTCAAAATGGAATTATGACAATAATAAATAGAGATTGAGAATGTAAATTCTTTATTTCTCTAGGACAGTATATACCATGAAATCACATTCAACACTTCTTAAATATTTTCTTGGATATTCATACCAAGTTTGAGATCACTCAAGTTATAGAAACTTTTGTTCTTAAATCTTAGACAGAGGTTCACACAGATCGATATTGGTCATGAGTACTTAAAAATGAATATTTTGATTCATATTAAAACAAACACCTATGTGGGATTTGTCTTCAAGTAATATAGAATGTCATGTTGGTATGTACAAGGCCAATTCAGGTATTGACTTCATGCATAGACAAAATGAGTCATTTTCTATGCCCTAGGATCTATTCAAAAAAATCAACCTTGATTTAGATTTCTTAGTTGTCCATGAAATGTGCCTCTTGGGAATACAATTACCACAACATCCAATATTATAATGAATTTTTGTGTCAATATACAACTTCAATATCCATAGGTTTGAACTTTGTAACATAGTCAATGAAATTACGTCAAGATCAAACAAAATTAGACAAATGTTCCTTTGACCTATTACTGTAGACCCATATATTAGATCATACCTCTGTGCATGATTGTAAATGATTATATTAGTTTTCTTCATTATGAGAAGCTATTAATGGTGAAAAAATTTCATCAAATGCATAATAAATAATTTTATCTTATCTTCATTCTAGTCTCTTACCTATCATGTGAATCAAATCACATTCTTCTTCATTATACCAGACTAGGTCATTCTTCATGAGATCTATGAAGTCCTTGAATGCACAATATCCTTCCTTTTATTTATAAGTTTTAAAAATTAACATACAATCCAACTACATACATATACAGGCTTAGAGGTCTTTATTCACTTCTTCTAAACTCCTCTACCTACTTCTCTACCTCTTTGATAGACTCTCTCCTTTATATATACACATAGATGCTTTTATTAGTCTCTTCTTAATAGACTCAGACCCTATCTTCCCTCAACCAATGCAAAATATAGGATTATTGGTAAATAAGAAGATAAAGTCTCCTTAACTTAGAATATACCTAGTTTGTCTTCAATGTAGCATTCTAGACAACTCATGAGGTGCTTGTCACCTTTTCATAGGCAAATAGACTTTTACAACATAGTATTGACCTTTTAAGGTCATTATATAGGTCCTACCCTTACAATTTTACTACTTATTATCCTTCACAAGAGGACTTATTTGATCAAACTTAACCTTTATATACAAAATTTTCATAGATGAGTTGATGCTCCTGAATCATTATCCATTTTAAAAGTGGAATATTATGTTTATAAAGGCATGTGTTATTTGTAAAACACACTACCTATAGATCAATTCATTGGGAAAGTCTAGTAAATTTCTAAAACATTTGTGGAAAAGACAGGTGTCCCTATACCTATACTTTTTTAATTGGTTAGGACTGACCAACATGCTTTCTTGCATCTTATAAAAGGAGCATTATTAATTGTAAAGAGGGGGGCATTTTTCGAGCCAAAATTCCTTTGTAAACTTGGAGCAGTTAATATAAGCAAGGAATTCTATAAAGATTGTCTGGTATTTGCTTGTGTTCATTATTATTATGGCTTCTCTCTCACTTGTTTATTTTGATTTCTAGATTTGAATAGTTCCTATGAATTCTTGGTGTGCACATTTAATTGTAGAGTTTTTAACTTGTGCCAATGCTAGGTTGACTGAAAGTCCTTAGGATCATTTCATTTTCTTAATCTTCTTGCATTTAGGCTAATGTTGTTTGCTTGTAGGGTAAATCTTTAAATTAAACCAGGTTCTTATTTGCATTATTTCCACCTTCCTTAGAATCTATCCTGATGTGTAATAGGATTTTATCTTATTCTACTTTATGTTACACATTGGTTAAGTGCATGTCTAGATGAAATCTGAACTTTATCATGATGTTTGGAATGAAGATAAGTAACATTTATTTCTACCCTACCCTTTCTTTTGCTTCTTTTTTAACCAAATCACTTTAGCTCAACTCTCATTGTAAATATCCATCTTATGTTAGTTCTTAGATTATTTCTTGATCATAATTCACTATTTTTAGTGTATATACTTCACAATTTGTATAAGATCTATTATTTGGCCATGTTGTGTGAATACATGCATCTTAGTAATTATGTATTATAAAAAACTGCCAATACATCTCCAGCTCACTTTGTGACACCTGTAGTCAAAAATACCAAGAAACACATCTCACAGTCAAACTTCAAAATTAAAGTTAGTAAGCAATCATTTTGGTCTTAATAAACTAGAGAAATAAGCCAAAGGAGTTGAGTGGAGAAATAAACTCACTAAGGTAGATATTCATTGTTGCTTCAGCTTAATCTAAATCTATTCAATAGAAGAATTATTTATCACTAATTTAAATTATATCTTACAAGACCTTCAAAAGACCTAATGGTTACCTAAAATTTGATGGTCATTTTGTAAAGTAGAATAGACTCGATTCTTTTGTATAATTTATATGTAATTTAATAGTTCATAGACTTTTTATAGCCAAGTTTAAAGGGTTAAAAAATTAATCATTCGTATTACTTGAAATTAATTGATTGTCCATCTATTTTACTGCCAACTATCCTATGCCAAGTATCATCTACAACATCAAATTTAATCAAATATACCTAGTTTGTCTTCAATGTAGCATTCTAGACAACTCATGAGGTGATTGTCACCTTTTCATAGGTAAATATATTTTTATAACTTGGTATTGACCTTTTAAGGTCATTATATAGGTCTTATCCTTACAATTTTACTACTTATTGTCCTTCACATGAGGACTTATTTGATCAAAATTAACATTTATATACAAATTTTTCATAGATGAGTTGATGTTCCCGCATCATTATCCATTTCAAAAGTGGAATATTCTATTTTTAAAGGCATGTGTTATTTTTAAAACACACTACCTATAGACCAGTCCATTGGGAAAGCCTAGTATATTTCTAGAACATTTGTGGAAAGGACAAGTGTCCCTATACCTATACTTTTTTAATTGGTTAGGACTGTCCAACATGTTTTCTTGCATCCTATAAAAGGAGCATTGTTAATTGTAAAGAGGAGGGAGTTTCTAGAGCCAAAATTACTTTTTAAGCTTGGAGCAATTAATATAAGCAAGGAATTCTGCAAAGATTATCCGGTATTTTTTTGTGTCCATTATTATTATGGATTCTCTCTCACTTGTTTGTTTTGATTTCTATATTTGAATGGTTCCAATGAATTCTTGGTGTGCACCTTTAATTATAGAGTTGTTAACTTGTGTCAATGCTAGGTTGACTGAAAGTCCTTAGGTTCATTTTATTTTCTTACTCTTCTTACATTTAGGCTAATGTTGTTTTTTGTAGGGTAAATCTTTAAATTGAACTAGGTTCTTATTTGCATTATTTCCACCTTCCTTATAAGCTTTCCCGATGTGTAATAGGATTTTATCTTATTCTACTTCATGTTACACATTGGTTAAGTGCATGTCTAGATGAAATCTGAACTTTATCATGATGTTTGGAATGAAGATAAGTAACATTTATTTCTATCGTACCCTTTCTTTTGTTTCTTTTTTAACCAAATCACTTTAGCTTAATTATCATTGTAAATATCCATCTTAGGTTAGTTCTTAGATTATTTCTTGATCATAATTCACTATTTTTAGTACAAATACTTCATCATTTGTATAAGATTTGTTATTTGGACATGTTGTATGAATACATGCATCTTAGTGACTATGCATTATAAAAAAATCTACCAATACATCTCCAGCTCACTTTGCAACACTTGTAGTCAGAAATACCAAGAAACACATCTCATAATAAAACTTCAAAATTAAAGTTAGTAAGCAATCATTTTGGTCTTAATAAACTAGAGAAATAAACCAAAGGATTTGAGTGGATAAATAAACTCACCAGGATAGATATTCATTGGCACTTCAGCTTAATTTGAATCTATTCAACAGAATAATTATGTATCACTAATTTAAATTATAGCTTAAAAGACCTGATGGTTAACTAAAATTTGATGGTCATTTTTTAAAGTAGAATAGACTTGATTCCTTTGTATAATTTGTATGTAATTTAACAGTTCATAGACTTTTTATAACCAAGTTTAAAGGGTTAAAAAATTAATCATTTGTATTACTTGAAATTAATTGTCCATCTACTTTACTACCAACTACCATGTGCCATGTGTCATATGCAACATCAAATTTAATGCTTGTGATTTATCAACTAAGGCACCTAGAAAATTAATCACTTATATTACTTTAAATTGATTGATTATCCATCTACTTTACTACCCCTTGTCCCGTTCCAAGTATCATATGCAACACCAAATTTTATGCATCATGATACATGATTTAACCTTCTTGATATGTGATTATAACTTTTAATTTAATGCCCATTGCCTACCAAAAATTATTCATATTCGATAGATTTGCTCTTCTAAGTAATCTACTTCATCTATTACATACATGGTGAAGCACTACAAAGTTTTAAATCCATACCGATGATCACATTTTTGAGCCTATAATGTTAAATGAAGTAAAAACTCAGCCCATTTTCATATTACATGGCATTATACACTATGTTAAAGGCATAAAAATTTATTTAATTTTATTAAAAATATAATATTATTTGTGTACTATTAATAATATATAGATGTATTGAAATATATAATTTATAATATTGATTTATAACCTATATTAACATATATATTATATGATATAATAATATTGATTAATATTAAAATATATTTTATAAAATATATAATTTATATATATTATTAATATATAATTAATTAGTTTAATATATAAAAATATTATGATATATATTATATGTCAATTATATTTATTTAATAACTAATATGATTTTTGTGTGTGGGGGGGAAAGAGGGGTTATGTGAAGTGAAAGAGTGTATATCGATAATTAAACCTACTAGTTAAATTTCATCTAAAATAATTGTGGGCACAAACCTATCAGGATCTGAATCACCATGCAATGCTTTAGTCTACGATGGCTTGAATTCTTCGTGTAAAGAGATATCCTCTTATCACAATCACTACATTAAAATTACAACTCCCTTGGTTTCAATCATGGGGCATCTGTATTCACTGGATAAGGAGAATAGTTGTAGGTGATCATATTTTATCTTCATGATTGCAATAGAGAAATTGTTTTTGTTACAATGACGTTAAAAAAATTAGAAGTGACCAAGAAGAATTTTAGGTTTAGAAATATGATAAAATTTTGAAGTGAACATATATTTTCAAAAGACACCATCTATTCCAATGTGTATGCCTACTATTATATCACCACCACTTGTTTCTCCTAATAATTAATAATGTTAAAAATATGGTTGAAATTCCACTTATTATGCAAGAGCATAATAATTTTTTCTAAATCATTACTATCGGTTCTAAAGTTTCATGATGATAATTTTACTTGAATTTTCATATTTGAACTTCTATAAAAAAAATTGTACTATGGTCTTGTAGCAGATTATTAAATATTTTTTAATTCTGATGATCCCCTGGATGTGATCCAAAACCCATGGTAGGAGACCCATCAAGTGTAATTTGTTGTAATGAGTTTGTTGCTATTTTATTAGAATAAAACTCTCTAAATTATACAAATCTACATTTAGATACAATCTATAAATGAAAAGTCTATATATAGAAATACTATATATAGTAAGTGTTCTGAGTTAGACTGCCTATGCCCTCACATAACCATAATTTAGATAAGTACACAAAACCCTTTCCTAAGCAGTCTTTGAATTACTAGGTATGGATTTGTGTCGCTTATTTTAATTACCATTTTGGGTTCGAATTTGTCTCTAAATATTATTTTATAAGTTCAAGAAAGGTGACTCGCCCTCATAGGTATTTGAATTAGTGAATTAAATTATCTCAAAAGTTTTATTGGGGGGGTCAGGGGCAAAAATTGAGTCAAATACTTATTAAATAATTTTCTTATGTTACATCTTCAAAAAATATGGATGAAACTCCACTTATTATGCAAGAGCCTATTATTTCTAAATCATTAGCACAATCTCTACATAAAAATTATAACTCCCTTGGTTTTGATCAGGGGGCATCTGTATTCACTAGATAAGTAGATCAATTATGGGTGATCAAGTTTTATCTTGGGGATTGCAATGGAGAAATTGATTTTGTTATAATGATGGTAAAAAAATTAAAAGTGACCAAGAAGAATTTTGAGTTTTGAAATATGATAAAAATTTGAAGTGGACATATATGTTTGAAAGACACCATCTATTCTAATATGTATGCTTACTATTATACCACCATGTCCACTTGTTTCTTGTAATGAAATTACTTCTATAATAAATTAGAATAGTAAAAATAGATCCAAATACAATTGAAATATATCAGAATATATGATAATAGACATGCCACTTCGAGGGGGAAACCTCCACAAGTTTCAATAAGAGCATAATTCATAATATGATGATAAACAATTACCCACTACCTCCTCTATATAGTCTATCTAAGCCATGGTTACTTCATAGGCCAACCTACTAACCAACTGAATGCATAGAGAAATGTGATATAGCATCAAAGAGGGATAAGTAAGCCACAATTCAGTTATTTCTATCCTAATACATGTGATAGGTTAGGGGTGTAGCATGCCCTTCCCCTTCAAACCAATGTTATCTTAAATGTTGAATAACTCTAGATGTTGTTGTAGAAAATCTTCACCTTCCCAATTTGCATCTTCACTGCTCAGGTTCTTCAACTTGATTAGATATTCCCTAATCTCTCTAGTTCTCAACCTCTTAGTACGTGTTTGGAGGATCTTCTCTGGTTCCAAAATGACTCGTCCTTATTCATCTAGTTCTGGGAGCTCTATCTGGGTTGAAACTTTCTATCCAATGACCTTCTTCAAATAGGAAACATGAAATACTGGGTGTATGCGAGATGAATGATGTAACTCAAGATTATAAGCTACACTTCTAATTTTTTGTAAAACTTGATAAAGGACATAATACTTAGGAGCAAGTTTGTTGTCCTTTTTTTGTTGCTTCAAGGACATCTGCTTATAAAGCTGCAAACATACAAATACCCAGTCACCCACCTCAAAATTTTGCTCACTACGGTGTTGATCTGCTTGTTGCTTCATCTTGTTTTGTGCCAAGGCCAAATTTTCTCTCAAACTAGCCAAAACCTCTTGTTGATGTTGAATGTGCTCCTCCACATCTTGAACCTTGGTTTGTACCTTTAATGAAGAAGTGATGGAAGGTGGATGGTAACCATATAGTGATAGAAATGGAGACATTTTAGAAGAGGTATGGAAAGATGTGTTATACCACCATTCTACAAGTGGTAGCCATTTAACCCAATGTTCCTATTTATCTGATATCAAACAATGGAGATACCCCCCTAAACATTTGTTAACCAAATATGTTTGTCCAACAAATTAGGGATGGTAAGATGAGCTATGAGTTATCTGAGTACCCAAACAGGAAAATAGTTCAATCCAAAAAATACTAGTGAAAATAGGGTCATGATCACTTACAATTATTTTTGGGGTTCCATGTAATTTTAGAACTACCTCTAGAAAAATAGTTGCTACTATACTTGCTGAAAATAGGTGTGAGAGAGCAAAAAAATGGCATATTTTGTAAGCCTATCCACAATGATCAAGATAACATTCTTACCTTCAGAACAAGGCAACCCTATGATGAAATCCATGGAAACCTCCTTCCACCTTTGACTAGGAATTGCTAATGGTTGTAATAGACCCAGGGTCTTAACTGTCTCACCTTTATTCTGTTGGCATATCAAGAATTCTACCACAAAATTTATGTACATATCCCTTGAGTCCTTCCCAAAATAATTATTTCTTAATTCAGTGATAAGTTTTCAAGAACCCTGAGTGTCCCCCAATTGGAGATGCATGCAACTCTGCAAGAATCTTATGCTTAAGCTTTGAATCTTTGCATAAGTATAACCTACCCTTATACCATAGTACATTACCTTTCCATTCAAATTTTTTAGAGGCTAAATTATCTTGCTAGAGATTTTGAATCTAAACCTATGTATCCTTGTCTTGCTTCCATTCTATCCTGGCTTCATCCACCCAATCTACTTGCAACATGGACATTGCACAAAGTAATGCTTCTGTGGATGTATCATATCTAGATAGTGCATCTACTACTACATTATCTTTTCCCTTGTTGTAGATGATTTCAAAATCATAACCCAACATTTTGGTTACCCACTTTTGTTGTTCCTCAAATGATAATCTTTACTCCAAAAAGTATTTGAGACTATCATGATCCGTTTTCACCTGAAAGTGTCTACCCATCAAATAAGGCCTCCATTGTTTAACTATATGAAGAATAGCCATCATTTCTTTCTCATAGATAGGTTTTTGTATATTCCTACCATTAAATTAATGACTCTCAAATGCAATGGGTCTTCCTTCCTATATTAGTACTACTCCCAACCTAGATCCAGAAGTATCACATTCAACAGTGAATGTCTTTGAGAAGTTTGGAGTAGCCAAAACTAGAGTGGTGCACATAGATACTTTTAGTTTCTCAAATTTTTTGGTGGCAACATCATTCCAATGGAAGGCATCCTTCATTAGATATGTAGTGAGTGGATCCACTATGTTACCATAACCTTTCACAAATCTTCGGTAGTAACCTGTTAGTCCTAGGAACCCTCAGAGGTTTTTGAGAGTTTTTGGCATGGGCCATTCCATCATAGATTTGATCTTTTAGGGATCAACTTTGACACCTTCATGGGAAACAATGTGACCTAGGTACTCTACCTCCTATACTCCAAAAGCACATTTGGATGGCTTTGTATAAAGTTAATGCTTCTCCAAAACTATCAACACCTATTTCACATGTTGCAAATGTGCTTCCCATGTCTGACTATAAATCAATATGTCATCAAATAAAACCATCACAAAATTCCTTTAAAAAGGCCTAAAAATAGTGTTCATCAAACTCTTAAAAGTAAATGGTGCATTTGTAAGACCAAAAAAGCAGTATTATGAACATATTCATCCTTGATTTGAATTTGATGGTATCCCGAGTGAAGATCCAATTTTGTGAAATAATTAGCACCATGCAACTCATCAAGTAAATCATCAATTACTAGAATAGGAAACTTATCTTTGATGGTGTACTTCTTGAGTTCCCTATAATCTGGGCACATCCTCCATGTGTCATCCTTCTGCACTATGACCTCTGGTGATGAATATGCACTTTGGCTATGCTTAATGATCCCTGCCTCTAGCATCTCATGGACCTTCTTTTTTATTTCACTCTTCTACACATATGGATATCTATATGGTCTGATATTTGGGGGTTGACTCCTTAAAAGTAGTTGAATGGCATGATCATGTTCTCTTTTTGGTGGTAGTCCTTTTGACATGGCCCTAAAAATAGATGGGTGGTCATCAAGAATCATCTATAGATCAAGATGTGTAGATGCCTGTGTGGGTTACACTTCTATGGAACATAATCATGTAACAATTCCCTCTTCCCCATTTTTTAGCATCTTGGTCATCTCATGTGAACTAATCAATTGTGGAAATTTTGCCTGTAATCCACGTAGTTCAATTTTCCTACCTTCAGAATGAAAGTGCATGAATAGTTCCTAGAAGTTCATCTCAATGGTACCCAAGGTTGTGAGCCATTGGACTCCAAAAATAATGTATGTGATACCCATAGGAATAACAAACATAAGAGAATCAAGATTGTACTCACCCATAGCAAGCTTAATACTATGGCATTTGCCTAAATAATCAATTGTGCCACCATCTGCAATCATGACCTAAAATTTTGGTGTTGGGTAGATGAAATAGTTAAATCGAGTGGCCAAATTATGGTTGATGACGTTATGTGTGCTCCCTGAATCAATCAACACTCTCACCTTTTGTTTCTTGAGGAAACCCACCACCTTAAGAGTTTGTGGAGTGCTAATACCTACAAGTGCATGATAAGAGATTGTAGGTTGGGAATCATTAGGTACCTCCTCTATCTCTTCCTCATCATCATTGGAGGCATCATGTTATTCTTCATCTTCATTGGATCCCTCAATGTAGAATAACTTCTTCTCAGCACATCTATGTCCTTTGTTCCACTTGCTGTCACAACCAAAACATAATCCTTTTGCACGCTTCTCATCAATTTGTTGAGGGGTCAATCTGGTAGGTAGAGTAAATGTTGGTGTTGATATGTTATGATATTTGAAGTGGGTGAATGGATACTTATTATTGGCTATGAATTTTTCCTCAGCTCTGCATGCCATTATAATAGAATCAAAAATCTTAAGTGGATTAAACATGCATAACTCATGTTGAATGTGGTCTTTGAGTCCACCAAAAAATAGGTCATTCAAGTTCTTAGAAATTATCTCCACACGTAAGGATAGGTTCTAAAAATGATGAATATAATCCTTGACAGAGCCAGTCTATCATAATTTTTCCAGTTGACTAAATTAATTATATATCACACTATTTCCATAGTGTAATTGTAGCTCCTCTATAAAAACTTACTAGGTGACACTGAGAGTCATCTTTTTCTTTTGAGCACACAACCATCGATACCAAATGAATTGATTAGGTTCAAGATACAAGGATGCCATGGTAACCTTATGTCCACTTGGGATCTGATGTAGATCAAAAAAATTCTCCATTTGGTTGATCTAATTAAGTGGATCTTTTCCATCAAATTTATGCATATCCACCTTTGGTAACAGGTTCCTCTGTGGCAATGTAGTTAGATTTGAAGTAGACTAGTTGGGAGAACCACCCTGGTGGGTTTTTGAAATAGTAATAGCTATATGATTTGACTAAATTTTTTTCAAATCCATCATAATATCTACCAAACTATCTTGTATGGATTTCATATTAGATTGTATGCCTTGCACCTCACTTTGAATGCCTTGCACACTATAGTCAAGCTGGCTCACTTTGTGATCTATGTCAGAGAACCCTGGTAAAAAGGATATAGTACATCCCCCTTATGACTCCATCTCTTCCTTGTTAGGATTTTTACCTAGAGTTTTAGCACCCTTTCAATGGACCTGAGTTTGTGGACTTGCCATAAAAGGGCTTTACGATGTCGACCCTGATTGGCACTTTTGACCCAACTTTGACCAAGTAATTTTGGACTTATGTATACCTCAAATAAAAACATAAAAAGAACATAACCTATTCAAATTTTTCTAATATTTCCAAAAATGTAAATAAATCAAAAAAAATCATTGAATTGTGCACTATAGAGTAATTTTATGAAAAACACTAAAATGGAGATAACTTTTGTAAATTAGATCAAAATAAGCTAAAATTTGAATGGAAGATTAATTTAATTATTTTTAACCTCATGTAAAAAAATTGAAGAGAAATTCTCAACATATTTTTATATATATCCAAATTTAAAAAATTAGGGTTTCACCCATAAGATTGCCCAAATCACAGCTCTGATACCACTTATAATGAAATTACTTCAACAATAAAGTAGAATAGTATAAATATATCCAAATATGACTAAAATATATCAGAATATATGATAATAGATAAGCCACTTTGAGAGGGAAACCTCCACAAGTTTCAATAAGAGCAGAATTCATAATATGATGATAAACAATTACCCACTACTTCCTATATATAGTCTATCTAGGCCATGGTTACTCCATAGGCCGACCTACTAACCAAATGAATTCATAGAGAAATGTGGCATATCATCAAATATGGATAAGTAAGCCACAAGTTAGCTATTCCTATCCTAATACATGTGATAGGTTAGGGACATAGCATTTCTCCTAATAATTAATAATGTTACATCTTTAAAAAATATGGATGAAACTCCACTTATTATGGAATAGCCTATTATTTATAAATCATTACCATCGGTTCTAAAGTTTGATGATGATAATTTTACTTCTATTTCCATATTTGAACTTATATAATTTGTATTGTAATATGGTCTTGTAGCGGATTATTGAACATTTTTTAATTCTAATGATCCCCTAGATGTGATCCAAAACCCATGGTAGGAGACCCATCAAATGTAATTTGTTGCAATTAGTCTGTTGCTATTTTATTAGAATGAAATCCCCTGAATTATACAAATATACATTTAGATACAATCTATAAATAGATCAAAATATATATATAGAAATACTATATATAGTAAGTGTTCTAAGGTAGATTGCTTATGCCCTCACATAAACATATTTAGATAAGCACACAAAATCCTTTCCCAAGAGGTATTTGAGTTACTAGGTATGACTTTGTATCACTTATTTTAATTACCATTTTAGGGTTGAATTCATCTTCAAATATTAGTTTGTAAATTCAAGAAAGGTGATTTACCCTCACAGGTATTTGAATTGATGAATTAAATTATCTCAAAGGTATTTCAAGGAGGGCTAAAAATTAAGGAGTCAAACCCCTATTTAAAGACAATTTGTTTATGTTACATCTTCAAAAAATGTGGATGAAACTCTACTTATTATGTAAGAGCTAATTATTTCTAAATCATTACCATCGTTTCCAAAGCTCCATGATGATAATTTTACTTATATTTATATATTTGAACTTCTATAATTTTCATTGTATGTCTTGTAATAGATTATTGAATATTTCTATAATTCTGATGATCCCCTAGACGTGATCCAAAATCCAATGTAGGAGACCCATCAAGTGTAATTTTTAGGGACTCTTATAAGTTAGGGATTGACCAAATATGCCCAAGGGTTGATTACCAGTGTAGGGAGAGTCTTATATGAGGTAACACTCAGCCAACTTTTTAATAAGAAGCACCAAAGGCTTTGTGAATCTAGTATTTTTTTTGTAAGATGTATTTTGTAATATAGCTCATTGTGGTACCATCATGTTCATTATTTTATTGGTATCACATTTTATTTCATTCAAATTAACATTGTATGATGGATTGATATTAATTTCTCATGTATTAGATGAGGCTAATGTAGTGTCCCCAAACTTTACTAGCTTGTTTAATGTAAGGAGTTTCATTTCTCAATCATGCTCAGGGTCTCCCAGTTGTTCTCATAAGTCAAAAAATTTAGTTCCACATAGTGTGGCGGCAAAGGATGAAATGATACCTCTAATGAAAGAGGCTTATGTAAGACATATTTTGAATCAATCACATAAGTTGGATGGCTTTTAGGTGTTCTTCTCAATGATAATTTTTTTCCTCCAATGCTTTAATCATTTTTAATGAGGATTGTGAAAAATCCCCACCTTGGTTTCTTTACCTCTATTTACAAGATTTTGTCCCAAATGCAAATCTTAATATATAAAGACATCTATAAAAGGATTAAAGTCTAGTATGTAATAATATATGGAAATCTATTTATAGGCATACTATATAAATAGAAAGTGTTCTTGTGATAGCTAGAAATGATCTTGGTCATCATATAATGGACCAATCAGTCATCAAAATGCCTTACAAATGCTTTCCAAGTAAGTCGGTAGCTAAAAATGAAATTGATCATCTTGGGATGTACTAGTTAATTATCAAAATGCCTTATTTGAAAAGTTTCCCAAATGAGTATGTTGTTATTTTAATGGAATGAAATTCCCTAAATCATATAAATCTACATTTAGATACAATCTATAAATGGAAAGTCTATATATAGAAATACTATATATAGTAAGTGTTTTGAGGTAGATGAAAATGTCATTGATCATCTTGCGATGTACCACTTTGTAGTAATCTAAATCTACTCAACTATCAAACTACCTAAGTAATATATATATATCCATTATAACTAAATGCAATAGATGAATTCACAATTCAAATCAAAATTATAATCCTAAAGCTAAATGATATCAATCAAGATTAAACAAAATATGAAAACAAGAAGATTGGATTGATTATTTTAGACTCAAAATTTCAACATTATGTTGGCATGATCATGGACTGTTGATGATGGATTAGATTGGTATGAAGACTAGACTTGATCACTTTAATATTTGGGCATGGATTTTCTAGATGATTTTAGTTAGCTCCAATGGAGGAATGGAGTTGTTTAAATAGAAAGAGGAGGGAAGGATCAATGGTTAAGATTCAAAGTTGGCTTGGAAAGATCAAGGGTTGGGGATTATTCTTGAAAGCCTCTAGATTTAGAGGCTTTTAAAAAGGAGTGGTGAGAATAGAGAGGATTTTAAAATTAGAGAATTATAGAATCCAATTCTAAAATCCTCTTAGGGAATAATTAGGATTAGGTAGTGTTATAGCATAGATTTGTACCCTTGTGGGAGAGTTTTTTAGGCTCTCTCACTCTCAACTACAATATTGGAACAACCTTAGGCTATGGGTATCTTATAGTGAGGTTGAACCTCTAGGATTTTTAATGAGGCTAGCTCCTTAGATGCTTCAATTTGGCTCAATTTCTATAATAAAACCTACCATTGACTAAGAAAAATGGAGAGGAAGATAACATGACAGGGGAACCTAAGCTAAGGATGGTGATGCACCAAATATAAAATGATCCACTTCAGGTTGGGAGCCCTAATGACTACTAATGAATTCAAACAAGAAACAAACTAATCTGATCCTATCTCAAGGCTACAAGCATAAATATTTACATGGAGTTCGAAGGGAAACCCTACAATTTGAAGGATAGAAATAAATATGTTTGTATGAGACACTCAGAATTCATGACACTTCAAGAAGGCACCATTATCTAACACATCCCACAACCTATAAGGAACTAAAAGAATTAAAGAAAGATACGTAGAGAATCTATAGATGATGAAAAGGGATATACATCTACAAGTTAAACTCTAATAATGTAAACTTGACTTCAAACTAGGATCATAAAATTCATCTTATTGCTTTAGAAGAGTGTTACAAGTTAATTTTGATAGAGTAACTCTATCACCAGTCAAGGGATCCCTTTTTTGGCTCAAAAGTATCTATATATAGCAGAAAGGGATGATACAAGAGGGGGATTGTGTGAGAGAATGAAAAAGGGGTCATAAATGGCTGAAACCACCACTATTGTCCTCGAGCTCTTTTGCATTCAAATCATGTAACTGCTTTGGCCATGAGATGAACTACCTAAGATCCCTGTAAATCTCTTCAAGCCCCTTATGCATTCAAGTCTCCCTTTTTAAGCTGAGAGAACCATGTTGGGGGTAGTTTCATGTATCCCCCAAGTGTAAATGATTTGATCTCTATATTTAAAACTTGGCATGCTCCTTACTATGATTTTAGACTTATATATTAAAACTAATACCCTCCTTGGTTTTTGCATGTTTATTACTCCACCTAGATGCATCTATTCTTATTTTGACTACTTTACATGTTCTGAATGCAAGCTATAGACCACATCATCTAAGTCAAAAAGAAAAGTCCTTGTCATCTTTTATTGATTTGCTTGCTAAGTCCCACTAGGCCCTTTTGAAATCTTGACCTAATGCAAATAGCTACTTGCAGGGGCTCAAACTTGACATTTGCAGGCCCATTATTGGATATTTGAATCCCAATGGTTATTTTCTGAGGTTGAAGTTGGTATCCATGCAAATGTCATTAATTCATTCAGGATTTTCTTTAGGCTATTCCTTCAGCATTTTCTTCAGACTATTTTCTTGAAAGAATTCATTTGAAATTTTTAGCCTTGAACAATTTCTACAGGCAATTTGTTTGAAGGAAATCATGTCTTCAGAATTTTTTCCCAAACAATTTCCTTCAAATAATTTCTTTCAGCATTTTTTGTTTCAATCTAAATCTTTCAACCCTTTTTCAATGCAGACAATTTCCTCATGGGATTGACCCTTCAAAAAAAATTTAAGTGCCCTTTGGCTTTTCTAAAAATATCATTTGGAAATAGTGAAAATACCCTTCGGCTTTCTTGAAATGGTCTTTCAAAAAACTTGAAAATACCCTTTCTGAAAGTAAATTACCCTTTGGCTTTTGTGAAATGGACCCTTCAGCTTTTGAAAAAGTATCTTTTTGAATGGAAAGGACCCTTTGGATTTTTTGTTATACCCCCTTTTTTGTCGAGAAAAGTACCCTTAGGCTTTTGAAAATGGTCTTTTGCTTCAGGACAAAAGTTTCAAAATAAATCTACCTTCAAAAAAATTGTCTCAGATGATTTTATTAAAGGAAATGTGTCCTTTAGAAAATTCCTTCAGCTTTGGAAAAATGATCATTTTCCTCAAGAAATGCCCTTTGGAAAATGGAAAATGGACCATTCCACAATTTGAAAATGGCCTTTCCAAAAGGAAATTACCCTTCAAATTTCTATTTGGACCCTTTTACCAAGAATAACCCTTTAGAAACTTTGTTAAGTGCCTTTGATTTTAGAAGAGAACCCCTCGGGATTCTTGCTTTGAATAATTCCTTCGGACAAGTTGTGTGAACAATTTTTCCAAAAGGAAATTTGACCCTTTGCTCCAAGAAGATTTCCTTTGAGGAAATTGTTTTAGAACAATTTGTCTAAAGGAATTCTTGACACTTGAACAAAAATATGAGACAAAACTCCTGAAGAGAGAACACTTATCCAGGAAAGAAACTATTCTTTCCTACTTACTTTGAGTTTCTTCACTTAGATTACTTCAAGGTTTTGTAGACCAGTTACTTACTTGAGAAAACCCAAAGTCTCTTGAACTTGAAAACCCAAAGTCTTCTTTCCTACCCCCTTCTACTTGATCATGTCCATCTCTTTAAACCAATCAAAAATTTGGTATGTGGGCCAAAAATTGGCCAATATTTTTTGTGACTTACAAGGAAGCATAATTGTTATACTTGAGAAACTAGCTCATATACATGATAATTGGACTCATAAAACAATGACAAATCTGATCCATGACTACAAGTTCTCTTGACCTGACATGAGATAACTTTCATCCTTCAAAACAAGAAGGGAAAGACCCAAAATAGGAAAACTAACTAAACAAGTCAAGTGTGTAAACAAAGCATTTATTTAGGACAAAACATAAATAAACTAGTGTGCTTAAATATCACTTAGATGAAAATAAACAAATTGACTATATACAAGGAACTTAGATTTTTAGTAGCAATGTTTTGAATGTATCCCATTGATTGGGATTGGAATCTCCTCACCATCCATCTTTACAAGTTGGAAGGCATTATGGTATTTACAGCTGGAGATTGTGTATGGGCCACTACAAATAGAATCAAACTTTGTGTGCCTTCCAATTTTAGCTCTATCCTCATCCCACTTGAGGACCAAATCTCCTTCTTTGAAACTTTGTGAAGAAGATACTTTGTCAAAAGCTCTCTTCAATTATTCTTGATGAATTTCCATGGCTAGCATAGATTGATTTCTTATCTCTTCTAACTATATAAGCTCAGCATACCTAATCTCCATAGACTCATTCTATAACAACTCAATTTGATACATTAGTTATAAAGCAAGAAACTCAAGAGAAATGGGTAACCTTGCTTCCTTACCATATACCAACTTGTATGGAGAGTTGGCTATTAATATTTTGTAGGTGATCTTATCATCCAATAGAGTTGACTTGAACTTGAGATGATATGACCTCTGATTGTCTTTAATAGTCCTTCTTATAATCTTCAATAGGTTATTATTCATAGATTCAGCAAGATCATTGGCTTGTGGATAATAGTTTGATGAAGTGCTAAGATAAATTCCATGTTGGGCAGCCCATTGGTTGATCCTAGTTCCCACAAAATTGATTGCATTATCAGAAATGATAGTTAAAGGAACTCTAAATCTAGTAAGTAAACCTTCATAGAAATCTAGAACATTGGTTTCATTTGCTTCTTTCAATGCCACTACTTCTGTCCATTGTGTGAAGTAATCAGTCATAGTTAGAATCCATTTATGTCCTAAATTTGAAGGAGGATTTATGAGACCAATAAAGTCTAATACCCATTGGACAAATGGCTTATCCACCATAATTGGTTGAAGATGTAAGGTTGCAAGTCTCACTTTTACTACAAACATAGCACACTATTTTCACTTCCTAACCCATGCATGGCAATCACCAAATATACTAGGCTACTAGTACCCACCTCTCATGATATTAAAGGATGTATTTCTTATGAAAATATACCCTCCACCATGTCCATCATGGAATTTTTCAAGCAATCTTTGAGTTTGGCTTAGCTCTATACATCTTAGCAACATGCCATTGATATCTTTCTTGAACAAAACACCATCAACAAGCAAATATGGAATTGATTACAACCTAAAATATCTTCTTTATGAAGCACTTAGATGAGAGGGATAAATACCATCTTGGAGATAGCTTACCAAGTCATGAAACTAGCTAGAAGGTGAGGTATGACCAACTACAATCTCTTCATCATTTGACACTAAAACAATTTTATTAGTCCCTTTCAAGTCTTGAACTAGATGCTCACAAAGTCCTTTGCCTCTAATCAGCTTTGTGACCTTAATCTCCACATCATACTCCATTACCTTGGTTATCCAACCAGTTCTCTTCTCATTTATATCTTTGTTAAAAAAAACTCCTTGATGCTTGAATGAGAAACTATTAAGTATATTTTATTGCTAGACAAAAAATATCTAAACTTTTTGAGAGACCTTTATAACTAAAAGTACATGCTTTCAACAAATTAGTACCTTGTTTCATACTCTTCCAAGACTTGACTAAAGAAGGCTATTGGTTGTTCCAAAGCTTCATGATTTTTTTGCATAAGAATGATTGAAATGGTGTCCATGTTAGCATATGTATACAAAATGAAATCCTTTGTGAAATCTATATTTATAAGTGTAGGATCACTAGCTATGGCCTTCTTAATCTCCTCAAAAATATTTACTTCTTCTTTGGATCAGCTGAAACTCTAATTCTTCTTAAGCATGGTTGTAAGTGGCCTAGCTAAAAAGGCAAAATCTAAAATATATCTCCTTATAAAATTTATTTTACCTAAGAAGCTTTGCAAATCCTTTTTGTTCTTAGGTAAGAAGAGTGCAAGAATGGAATCTAACCTTCCAAAATCTATGTTTAAACCATACTTTGAAACCACATGTCCAAGAAGTTTACTTTCATGAACTGAGAAGACACACTTTTGTTGATTTAGAGATACCCCAAATTGCCTACACCTTTTAAACACTTGCTTGAGGTGAACCATGTGATCACTTGTACTCTTTTAAAACACTATTATATTATCTAAATAAACAAGTACAAACTTGTTAAGAATGCCTTAGAATGTCATATTCATGGCTCTCTGAAAGGTTGCTCTAGCATTAGATAAACCGAAGGGAATCTTTATATATGAAAATGTCCCCCACTTGGTTGTGAAGGTTGTCTTAAATTGGTCCTCTCCCTTGACCAAAATCTGATTGTAGCCACTATATCCATCCAACAAAAAAAACCTTTGTGAACCTAAAACCAGCAATAAAATTTATTCCATTGATGGCAATGGATAGTAATCTTTAAGTGAAGCTTTATTCAAATCATGAAAGCCAACACACAATATAATCTCACCATTATTCTTCTGCACCAGAACAAGATTTTCCACCTAAGTTGAGTGCTTGATTGGAAATATAATAGCTTACTCTATGATCTTATAAAGCTCAACTCTCATCAAAGACTCAAGCTTAGGATTAATGGACCTTTGTCTTTATCTCACTGGTTTAGTTTCAGACTCTAACTCAATTGTGTGTTGAGTTAAAATTGGGTCAAATCCCTTGAGATCACTATATTTCCATATAAATACATCAGCAAAACTTGTACATAACTCAATGAAAGCTTCTTTTTTTGAAAGAGTGCATACCTTACCCAACTTTAAAATCTTACCAACAACAATCTCTATATTGGCATAGTGCTCGTGTTTTGTTGACAAGGATGACTTCTATTTCCATAACTCGTCATCACCACTAAAAATGTTCTAAAGCATGACCAATCCCTTGGGTAACTTATTTGTTTTTATTTTCACAATCTGATCACCATACTGTTACAAGTACTTTGATTGGTTTTTTAATGAAAACTTGGCTTCTTCTTGTAAGAATATCATAATTTGATTATCATCTTCAAACACTTTCCAATTTGCATGGTTATCTGGAAGAAAAGGCCTTACAACCACCTTTATGTGTGACTAAATTTTCTCACTTTTTATATCAGCTGGGATACTAAATTATGGCCCAATGGCAGTTAACCTATCTACATGTTTATTCTCACCTCTTGGTATTTCCTGAATGTTAAACACTTGAAAATATTCAAGTCCCATATACTATGATTATAAGATTTAAGCAAAAAAAAAATTCATATATTCAAACCTCTTACTTGGTGAACTATAAGTTCACTATCACCAAAAACTTGCAAAGTGTTGACTTTCATTTTCCTAGCCCATTGCAAAGTGTGAACTAGTGCCTCATACTATGCAACATTATTTAAACAACCAAACTATAACTTAATATAAGATAAATAAATTTAATTTATATGATAAACCAACATCATTAAAATATTAGTACCATGTTAAATTCCTTGATCCATCAAAGTATAATTGTCATAAACCTTTACTAGACTCATCATCCCTAACCATGGTTGGAATTGGTGCATCATTCTCATGAAGGCAATACACACCAAGTCCTTATTCAAATAGATTATAAAGATCATTATTATTAAAATTATAATCCCACTCATCAAGAAATAAATATGTAACTCCATCTAAAGGTGATCCATTTTCTACTCCTCTAGTTTCTAGTACCTCATCCGAGATGATACAGTTAGTGTTTACAATACTTAGCATATATGATTATAAATGGAAGTATGTAATAGGTTTATAATGAATCATTACTTTGGTAACATACCTAGTTATAAACATCAAATAATTCCAATTGGATAATAAATATCCCCCAATCTTTGAGGTAAAGTCCCTTGAATGGCACATAGCAAAGTAAGGAGGCCAGTTTACCACAACAACATCCTACTGAATAGTAACATTGGGAAAATAATTTAATGTCAATTTAAGATATTTGATGATACCTACCATATTTTTTGATGACCCATCTAATTTTAATAACCCCTTATTATTTGGCTCATAAACAAGGCCAATCTTATCTGTAATCTGCTTAGGCATAATTGTGCTACTAGCTCCACTATCCACCATTCAGTTATGAATGAAAGTATCACCTAATATAAAAGAGAGGTATAAAGGAGGATTTTTATTTGATTTTATTTCATTTTTATCCACTTTTACCATCTTATTTACTTTCTATACTTTTTATTTAGTTGGTTGATCCAAATTAGTTAAGACAACACCTTTTTTCTCAACCAGTTTTGGAGACAATTTGAGAGCTAAAAGCTCCTAGATGAGCATATATTTTTTTCCTATAATGTAAAGATAATCTCACATGATAATTCTGATATTATACTTCTTCATCTGATCCATTATACTAAAATGAGACCTACCAACCTTAGGTTTCACTTTCTGAAGCACTGGCTTCTCATGAACTAGAGGTATTTGATGAACTTTACTAACCCCTATATTCTAATTTTTTTGAGTTGTATGGGTATCAATTTTCTGTTTTATACTCCTAATAAAAACACTGGGAGTACTTTGAGCATTGGTCACCTCTTTATCCTCATCAATGGCTCTTCTTTTAGCTCTATTTATAGTTGTAACTTGACCACTTGTATTGTTAGTTTTAACACCCTGAGTAAAAGTAACATGATCATCCACTTGTCAATTCACATTAATGGCATCAAGCTACCCTTTAACTTGTTTATTCTCTCCTTGTGATTCCAAACTTTTATTTTTGTACTAACCTCCTTGAAAATAGAAATATTCTTATGTCATTTATGGCATAGTGATATTTTGTGATACCAAGGCCTGGTTTTGAGCATCATTGAGATTTGAGGGCTACCAACCTGAATATTGCATCAAGTTGTTTTTAGGTGGGATGGTAACAATATATTTTGAGGTATAAGGAGCATTAGGATCAAGGGTATCATATGTCTTATCTGGATTTATGGTTTCTTGTGCTTGGTAAGGAGGTCTATTCTTTCTAAAACCTTGATAAGGAAGCCTTTGGTCTCTGAAGGGCTGATAGGTAGTCTAATTTTATTGTTGATAAGACATATTAGCCTAATATTCTTGACTCTTTAGTTTTAATATTTCATTCCTAAAGGATTTTAAAAATATTTTCAACTCTCCTATCTCACTAGCTTGACTAGTAAGGGCTGCAATTTGAGCTTGAGGTGATGGAATAGGAGCTAATGATGGAATTTGAGGAATTAAAGGAATTTGAGTGGTTCATATAGAATTAAATTCTATGAATATATACATTAGAGGTCTTGGAAAAATCTTACCAACTTATATCAAATTGTTCTCTACCCTTATTGCAACCTCATAAGCATCTGGAAAGGTAGTACCACCCATTGATTGTATCATCACACTAATGTCAGAATTAAGGGCTTTAAAATAGTACAAGAATGCATATTTAATGGATGTTCTAATAAACATAGGTATATTGTTCCATGTCTTTTGAAATCTAAGATTAAAATCATACATGAACTCATGAGGAGCTCTCTTTATGGTAGTTAACTATTCAACCAAAAAGAGGTGATCAGATATATCCTCAAATTGTTTGACTAAGGCTGCACCCAATTCATCCCAAGTAGAAATGGAGTTTATTGGTTGGTTTTTATACCACTAAAATTATTTTCCTTTGAATGAAGTAACAATCAATCTTATAGCAACATTATCCTGAACAACATTATGAACTGAACAGAGATTAGCTATATCTTGGATGTGCTCGATAGGGGTTGTTTGATTTTCTCCTAAGAAGAATGGGATACTCTTGAGGGTATACATATTAATGTCATAAAATTGAGTTAAATTTAGTAGGCTAACTCTATTAAATGAATAAACACTTGATTTTGATAGCCATTTAGATAGTGGGGATTGGAGTGTTTAGAACAATAGGATAACCAGGAGACAAATGTTGTTTTTGAGGATATGGATTTATCCTAATAAACCCTAATCTCTTATATGATTTAGAATACAACTCAATAAATTCAAAATGAATACCTTTACTAGACAACCTTGTGGTAATCTTTAGCATGAAATAATTACCTGAAAAATCTTATAAACTCTACAACTTGAAGAATCTTAAGCTTGTGATGACGATGGATATTCTCCTCAACTACAAATGCTTCTCCTCATATCCAAACTTTAGATATTCCAAGGAGTATGTATCCCACTATGTGTGCTTGAAACTAATTTAGCATAGAGTTTCACCCTTGTGGGAGAGTTTTTCAGGCTCTCTCACTCCTAGCTACAATATTGGAATAACCTCAAGCTATGGGTATTTTGTAACGAGGTTGAACCTCTAAGATATTTAGTAAGGCTAGCTCCTCAGATGCTTCACTTTAGATTGATTCCCACAATAAAACCTACTATTAACTAAGGAAAAGGGAGAGTAAGATAACATGAAAGGGGAACCTAAGCTAAGGATGGTGATGTACCAAATATGAAATAATCTACTTCAACTTGGGAGCCTTAATGGCTAATAATGAATTAAAAGAAGACACAAACTAATATGATCCTATCTCAAGGATGAAAGTATAATTATTTTCATGTAGGTTAAAGGGAAACCCTACAATTTTAAGAATAGAAATAAATAGGTCTGTATGAGACACTAGGAATTTGTGACACTTCAAGAAGGAACCATTATCTAACACTTCACACAACCTGTAAAGAACCAAAAGAATTAAAGCAAGATACATAGAGAATCTAAAGATGATGAAAATAGGCATACATCTATAAGTTAAACTCTAATATTTTACACTTTACATTAAACTAGGATCAAAAAAATCATTTTATTGCTTTAGGAGAGTGTTACAAGGTGATTTTGACAAAGTAATTCTATCACCAGTTGAGGGATCCCTTTTTTGGCTCAAAAGCCTCTATATATAGCAGAAAAGGATGAGAGAAGAGAGGGATTACATGAGAGAATAAAAAAGGGGTCATAAATGGATACAATCACCACTATTATCCTCGAGCTCTTTCACATTTAAAGCACACAGCTACTTTGACCATGAGATGAACCACCTAAGATTGCCATAAATCTCCTTGAGCCCTTCATGCATTCACGTCTCCCTTTTTAAGCTGAGAGAGCCATGTTGAGGGTAGTTGCATGTCCCCCCCAAGTGTAAGTGATTTGATCTCTAAATTTAAAACTTTGCATGCTCCTTACTATGATTTTAAACTTATATATTAAAATTGATACCATCCTTGGTTTTTGCATGTTTGTTACTCCACCTAGATGCATCCATTCTTAGTTTGACTACTTTGCATGTTCTGAATATGAGATATAGACAACATCATTAGAGTCAAAAGGAGAAGTCTAATATTTGTATTTAAAACTTGGCATGCTCCTTACTATGGTTTTAGACTTATATATTAGAACCAATACCCTCCTTGGTTTTTGCATATTCGTTACTCCACATAGATACATCCATTCTTAGTTTGACTATTTTGCATGTTTTGAATATGAGCTATAGACCATGTCATCAGAGTTGAAAGGAGAATTCCTTATCATCTTTTATTGATTGGCTAGCTAAGTCCTACTAGGGCCTTTTGAAATCTAGACCTAATGCAAATAACTACTTTCAGGGGCTCAAACTTGATGTTTACAAGCTTGTTATTGGATATTTGAATCTCAATAGCTATTTGCTGAGGCTAAAGTTGACATCTGTGAAACTACCATCAATTCCTTCAAGCTTTTCTTTAGGATATTCCTTCGACATTTTTTTCAAATTATTTTTTTGAAAGAATTCATTCAGACTTTTTGGCCTTGAACAATTTTCACAAACACTTTATCCGAAGGAAATCATGTCTTTTGACTTTTTTCCCAAATAATTTCCTTTGGCCTTTTTTGCTTCAGCCTAAATCTTTTGGGCCTTTTTCAATGCAAAAAATTTTCCCATGGGATCAACCCTTTATAAATTTATAAAGTGTCTTTCGGCTTTTTAGAAAATATCCTTTGGAAACACTGAAAATACCCTTCAACTTTCTTGAAATGGTCTTTTGGAAACCTTGAAAATACCCATTTCGAAGGAAAGTACCCTTTGGATTTTGGAATGGACCCTTTGGCTTTTGAAAAAGTATCTTTTTACAATGGAAAGGACCCTTTGGCTTTTCTATAATGCCCCCCTTTTTGCTGAGAAAAGTTCCCTTTGGATTTTGAAAAGGGTCTTTTACTTTGGCACAAAAGTTCTAAAAGAAATTTGCATTCAAAAAAATAATCTCAGATGATTTTCCCAAAGGAAATTTGTCCTTTAAAAAATTCCTTCAGCCTTAGAAAAATGCACATTTTCCTCAATAAATGCCCTTTGGAAAATGGAAAGTAGACCGTTCGGCAATTTGAAAATGGCCTTTTCGAAAGGAAAATACCCTTTGGCTTTTTGTTTTGACCCTTTTACCAAGAATAAACCTTCAAAAATTTTGTAAGTGCATTTAGCTTTGGAAGAGAACCCCTTGGGATTCCTACTTTGAATAATTCCTTCAAACAAATTGTGCGGATAAATTTTTTGAAAGGAAATTTGACCCTTTGCTCTAAGAAGATTTCCTTTAGAGAAATTGTTTCGAAATAATTTATCCAAAGGAATTCCTGACACTTGAACAAAAAGATGAGATAAAACTCCCGAAGAGAGAACACTTAGCAAGGAAAGCAATTATTCTTTCCTACTTTAGGTTTCTTCACTTAGATTACTTCAGGGTTTTACAAACCAGTTACTTACTTGAGAAACCCCAAAGTCTTTTGAACTTGAAAACCCAAAGTCCTCTTTCTTGCCCCCCTTTGCTTGATCATGGCCATCTCTTTAAACCAACCAAAAATTTGGTATGTGGGCTAAAATTTGCCTAATAGATAGGGGATTATATAGAGATTAGGTGGGTGATTAGGGATTAGGTGTGTAGGAGAGCCTAGGAATAGACTAGTGTAGGTGGGTAGGTGGGCCATGGCCAAATTTAAAATTTCTAAATAATAGATAAGTGAGGATTATAATAAGATAATGGGAATTTAGGATATTAATTAATTGATTGGTGGGGATGGATAAGGTTAGTAGATGAAAAATAATGAAGGGGGACATTATATAAATAATTACAAAGGGGTGATAAATTAGTAAGATGAAAGGGGATAAATTAGATAAATGAAATTAGTATAGACTAATAATAATATTAGTGACGTTAAATAGAGTGAGAAAATTTAGATGCATACATCTTGGGATGTCCTAGTTAATGGTCAAAATGCCCTTGAAAATCTTCACAAGAGATATAATTAAATCTTGTGTTTCATCAGTAATATAATTTATAAAATCTTGATAAATGAAGTTTTTGTGATATTGTATTGAAATGTTTTTTTCAAGAGGAGTAAAGTTGTTTGGCTTATAGTTTCTTATTTAAATTTAATTGATTTTACATGGATTTGATTTGGCCACATATTTTGATCTCAATATTGGGCTTTAAAATTGATGTACTTGTGTTGTTGGCCCAAATGTTTAACCCTAAATCTGTATTGACATATCACATAGCTTATTATCCTGTATGAAAATTTAATGTTTATAGATTGGTATGGTGTAGACTGCTTATGCCCTCACGTAACCATAATTTATATAAAACCACGAAATCATTTCCCAAGTCTAGGTCTTTGAGTTACTAGGTACAATTTTGCATCACTTATTTTAATTACCATTTTATGGTCGAATTCATCTCCAAATATTAGTTTATTAATTCAAGAAAGGTGACTTGCTTTCATAGGTAATTGAATTAGTGAATATAATTATCTCAAAGGTATTCTATGGAGGCTAAAAATTAAAGAGTTAAATCCCTATTAGATAATTTAATCATGTAATTTAATAAACAAATATAAATAAACTTTTTTAATTAAATTTAATAAATAATAAAAATTTGTAAATATTTTTATATTCAAAAACTATCTAAGTTTTTTATTTATGTTTAAATCTTTAAATATTTTTATTAAATAATTTACATTATTTAAATGTTTAATATGTTTGAATATATAAATAATTTTTTTTAAATAATTTTTAGATATGTTACAAATTTTTATATAAAATTTTAAATTATTATAGAATTGAAAATTTCCACACACTTCAAAATTAGGGTTAATTTTATCTTTTATCTTTCCATTATTTTCTCTCATTTTTTATCTCTCCCTTTTGAATGCTGAAAAACATTATTTTATTGACTGTTAGGTTAACTATTACATTAGTGGTGGAAGCATTGACCCTATTTTTTACTGTCATTTCTATAGGTGCTTCTTGTCATGTATTTAATCTATGTAATGTATTGTTTTACTGTATATGAATTGTATGATTTATTTGGCTTGACATGACCTTTTTATTCATTGTTTACTACTTTAAGTTATGAAATCATTGAGATTCGGATAGACCTAGATTTTTGTTAATGAAATGATGGAGATTAGGATTATTTAGTGCTTACTTGTATTCAATAGGGACCCAAATGGTGAATCTGAGGGAAAATCATACATTTTTTATTAACTGTAAATAAATAATAAAAAGGCTGAGATAATGAAATGGTGGAGATTAGGATTGTTTAGCGCTTACTTGTATTCAAAAGGACCCAAATGGTGCATGTGAGGGAAAAGCAGACATTTTTTATTAACTATAAATAAATAATGAAATGACTAAGATAATGAAATGATAGAGATTATGATTGTTTAGTGCTTACTTCTATTCAATAGAGACCCAAATGGTGAATGTGAGGGAAAAGCAAATATTTTTTATTAACTGTAAGAAAAAAATGAAATGGATGAGATAATGAAATGACAGAGATTAGTATTATTTAGTGCTTACTTGTATTCAATAGGGAACCCAAATGGTGAATGTGAGGGGAAAATAGACATTTTTTATTAACTATAAGAAAATAATGAAATGGTTGAGATAATGAAATGATCGAGATAATGAAATGGTGGAGATTATGATTGTTTATCACTTACTTGTATTCAATAGGGACCCAAATGGTGAATGTGAGGGCAAATCGGACATTTTTTATTAACTGTAAGCAAATAATGAAATGACTAAGATAATAAAATGGTGGATATTAGGATTGATTAACACTTACTTCTATTCAACAAGGATCCAAATGGTGAATGTGAAAGGAAAGTAGACATTTTTATTAACTGTAAGTAAATAATGAAATGGCTGAGATAATGAAATGGTGGAAATTAGTATTATTTAGTGCTTACTTGTATTCTACAAGGACCCAAATAGTGAATGTGAGGGGAAAGTAGACATTTTTTATTAATTGTAAGCAAATAATGAAATAGTCAAGATAATGAAATGGTAGGTATTAGGATTGTTTAGTGCTTACTTATATTCAACAGGGACCCAAATGGTGAATGTGAGGGGAAAGCAAACATTTTTTATTAAATGTAAGTAAACAATCATAATAAAAAAGTGTTGTGATACGAGAGGGTTTCAATGGTTCAATCTTGTCTCTATCTCCTTGCATCATTCATCTGTCGGCTCTGTTTGGGATACTGTGAATTGTTTCTATTGTAGATTGAGTTGAAAAGTCATTTTTTAGGTTATTCCAAATTATTATTATTTGAGTTGAATTGTTTCCATTTTAGACTGAGTTGAAAAGTCATTTTTGGGGTGGTAAACTTTTCTCTCATGTTGCATCATAAACTTTAATGAATAAATGATTGAATAACACCTAGCATTATTATTTAGGGTGGAAAAATTTGCCCTCATGCTTCTATATTCTTAGGTAGATGGATCTCATGCATCATTATATATTTTTGTAGTCTTCGGAGCACATCTAGATATCTTTAGATCATCCGATATAGGTCTTCTAATAAAATTATACAAGTCTTCAGAGCATTTCAAGTCTTATTTAGAGCATCCTATATATGTCTTCAGAGCACACCCAGAGAATCTTTGAATCAATTCTAGAGCATCTTTGGAGTTTCCTCAGAGCACTCAATCTTCAGAGGTTGCTTACTGAATCCTCAAAATTATAGATGAAAGAGTTTTAAAAACTATGTGTTGCCTTCTCAAAATTACCCCATCATCGGGATGTTTTGTTGTACTCAAAATTACCCTATCCTTGGGATGTATTCCTCTACCCAAAATAAACCCATCCATAGGATGTGTTGCTATATTCAAAACTATGTTATTCATCCAAGTTAGACACAATAACAAGGTAAAGAATCAATAATAAATTAAAAACAAACAAAGAACAAATTATATTCATATCCTACTTTATCAAATTTTAAATATTAAATGCAATATAATATATAACCAAATCCAACACTTTATAGATAGTTTATATAACTATGATGAGCTATATGAAATGTTCATCATTTCTTTCCCACACTTTACCTTTTATAAGTCATCTCATAAAGAAGTGGGATGACTAATCTTTAATCCAAATTTAATAATTCAATCCTCTGACTCAGATCATAAACTTTAAAATGATGGCCCCAGTCACAGTGGCATTTTGGAAAGAATCCAAGATATCTAATAGTTGTATGCACCCAGGCTTCAAATTCAACTTCTACTTGAGAATTCCAACACCACCATAGAGATAGAGAGCATAGAATGATATGAGGCATAAACCTCATCCCAATCTATATATTTGAGCCTCTTTCCTCTAAGTGTCAAGTGATTATCTGGTTAACTACTTTGGCTCTTCTTAGACTCTATTTAATATTGGTGGGGCTGAGGTCTTCCATTTACTTCAACTCAACAAATAATGTCTCCCACCTAGAAATACTTGCATTGAAACCATTGGCATAATGGTGGTTTATAAAATATCTAAAATTAGTAATATTAGATCTCAATAGCTAATGATACTTGTTCTTCATATGCATATGATACAGTGGTTGAAAAGAATAAATAAGTTTCTTTACCTCTAAAAATTATGGTCTCATGCATAACCCAGTGGTGCTTTGTAATTCCAGAATTCTATTATTGGCATGTTGTCATGCCATTTGGTTCCTTAGAGTGGAGAGAAAGGCATGCAATTATGTCTTTCCAACAAATAAATTTATCAAAAAAATAGATTGATATCCTAACAATAAATTTAAAGTATAAAACTCACAAATGGTATCCTACATTTCTTCAGTGCTCTTTACAAAAATTTCCATAAATACATGCTCATATTCAATGATATGTGAAAAACTAAGGGAAATTAACTAAATATACCATTTATAAAAAAATTCATGTAAGAAAAGAACATAAACTTATGAAGGTTGTTTGCATTCTAATAGTTTCTCAGAAATAGCACAAATGTGTTGGAAAGAAGCATGTACTTTATACAATTACAATTGGAATTTTGCCAATTGCTTTTGAGATTCTTTTTTGAGTTTGGCATTTTCATCCTTCATTTTTTGAATTTTTTCTGGATGATATGCCAGACAGAGATTATTTCATGTAATGGAATAGGGAAAGAGGGAATAGCTCTTGTTGGACCCTCTGTCTAAACTGAAATCTCTTGTGTTTCTCTTTACATGGCCTGAATAGAGTCTTGTAACTTAGAATTCCAAATGGTGAGCTCTATTATTTTATTAATATGTTGGGCAAGCATTGTATTTCTATCAAAAATAATTTCTCTTGGATTAATAATCAAATTACGCTTATTAACATTGGCATTTTGTAAATCAATAATCTAAGTGTCCTTAATAGTAAGAGAATTATGCAAATTTTTCAATTCTTATGTCTATGAAAACATTACATTGTGAACCCTAGTTTGTTCAGCTTGTATTCCTTGAAGAATTATTTCTTGTTTAATAACTCTAGTAATAGATTCTTTCCACCTTTGTTTCAAATTAGAAATCCTTAAGTCCTTACCTTTCAAAGTTGGATGGAGAACATCTAACTATGTTTATTTCAGTATGATTGTTTCCTCATGGCATGATAAAGCCATGGCATGCTCAATTATTTTTCTTCATTGACAAAATGTGGAGAACATGGATCTTCATCAATCAAGGGTTTCTTACCCTTAGCAGTAATACAGGGCACATGACGCTCTGCTTAATCCATAAATAAATAAAGCCTTCTAATTTATTACAAAAGCCTTATATATTTAACACCTTATATACAAAAATAAATAACCTTATATATATGGTGTTGTTTATATATATTTATGGACAATTGCATCTGCTTAATCCATATCTTGTCTAAATAACCACTTGGGAGCTCTATTGATGGAGGCAATGGTTGAGTTGGAGTTAGCCCTTAGAAGGCAAACATCTGGGGAGGAAACCTTTCCACATGGTAGAATAAGTCATTGTAGCATTTGGTGTCCATGGCCAATACAATGGTATTGAAACTGGTGCTTCAAAAGACTGTGTTTGTCCCATATGAATAGAGAAATGGGAACTATTCTAACTTAGTAGTTCTAGACATTCCTGCTTCAGCCATGGCTTTCAAATTTTGATTTATGAAATCATATATTGTCTTAATGTAGGATGAATACACAGAAGTCTTTTTTGGTAAGCTTTATTAATGAAATACTAATGGTGATCCTGGTTCATGTCATATTAATCTCAAGCTTGTCAAACTTTGAACTATTGCTTTTAGTAATTAATTTCACTATAATTCAATTTAGGTGTAATTTGAATTTGATTTTCCATCAATTTTAGCTTGAAAGCTAAATATTATCACCTTTTGACTATGGCTGCCACCTCAGATATAACTAAGTACTCATGTGGCCTGAATATGACTAAGCTACCTAGTTGGATCAAAATCTAGACACATGGCACCTTTTAATTACCTTGTGGATTTTTTAAATGCAGTATTGTGTGATGGCTCATTTGTTTCTCACCATGTGGTGACCCTCAATTCATAGCAATATTTTGGGTGGTGCCTTTTAATTCTAATACCTTGAAGGAAAAATCTACTCTTGTCCCTATTTGAAATGTATCTCCTAGTAGATACCTTGAAGGTTAAATTCACTCTTATGCATGTTTGAAAGGTATTTCCTAGGAGATACATTGAAGGTATTATAAGGGCTTTCAAAATATCACCTAGTAGTGCCTTCTGTGTAAAATAAATTCCACTTATTCCTTAAAGGAGAAATCCCCTCTTGTGCCTATTTGAAATGTATCTCCTAGGAGATACCTTGAAGGGTAAATCCACTCTCGTTCATGTTTGAAAGGTATATCCTAAGAGATACCTTGAATTTATTACAAAGACCTTCAAAATATCACCCAGTAGTGCCTTTTGTGTAAAAAAAAATTCCACTTGTTCCTTGAAGGAAAAATCCACTCTTGTGCCTATTTTAAAGGTATCTCCTAAGAGATACCTTAAATGATAAATCCACTCTTGTGCATGTTTTAAAGGTATCCCCTAGGATATACCTTTAAATTATTGCAAGGGCTTTTAAAATATCACCCATTAGTGCCTTCCATGTAAACAAAAATTGCAATTATTCCTTGAAGGAAAAATCCACTCTTGTCCCTATTTGAAATGTATCTCCTCAGATATACCTTGAAGGTTAAATCCACTCTTGTACATGTTTTAAATGTATCTTCTTAGAGATTCATTGAAGTTATTACAAGGGCCTTTAAAATATTACCCAGTAGTGCTTTCCATGTAAAGGAAAATTTTGCTTGTTCTTTGAAGGAGAAATCTACTCTTGTCCTTGTTTGAAATGTATCTCTTAAGTGATACCTTGAAGGGTAAATAAACTCTTATACATGTTTTAAAGGTGTATCCTAAGATATAGCTTGAAGGTATTAAAAGGGCCTTCAAAATATCACCCAATAGTGCCTTCCATGTAAAGAAAAATTATAGTTATTCCTTGAAGGAGAAATCCACTCTTGTCCCTTTTTGAAATGTATCTCTTAGGAGATACCTTGAAGGGTAAATCCAATCTTGTCCATGTTTGAAAGGTATCTCATATGAGATACATTAAAGGTACTATAGGGGACTTCAAAATATCACCTAGTAGTGCCTTTCGTGTAAAGGAAAATTCTATTTGTTCCTTAAAGGAGAAATCCACTCTTATGCATGTTTGAAATGTATCTCCTAGGAGATAACTTGAAGGAAAAATACACTCTTGTGCATGTTTGAAATGTAACTCCTAGGAGATACCTGGAAGGTATTACAAGAACCTTTAAAGTATCACCTAGTAGTGTCTTCCATGTAAAGGAAAATTGTACTTGTTCTTTGAAGGAGAAATCCACTCTTCTCCTTATTTGAAATGTATCTCCTAAGAGATAACTTAAAGGTAAAATCCACTCTTGTGCATGTTTTAAAGGTAACTCTTAAGATATACATTGAAGTTATTATAGGGGACTTCAAAATATCACCCAATAGTGCCTTACATGTAAAGGAAAATTACACTACTTGTTCCTTGAAAGAGAAATCCACTCTTATGCCTATTTGAAATTTATCTCTTGGGAGATACCTTGAAGGTAAAATCCACTCTTATGAATTTTTTAAAGGTATCTCCTAGAAGATACATTGAATTTATTACAGGGGCCTTAAAATGTCACCCAATAGTGCCTTCTGTATAAAGGAAATTTTCACTTATTCTTTGAAGGAAAAATCCATTCTTGTGCATATTTTAAAGGTATTTTCTAGGAGATACATTGAAGGGTAAATACAATACTTTGAATGTTTGAAAATAATCTCCTAGGAGATACCTTAAATGTATTATAAGGACCTTCAAAATATCACCCAGTATTGCCTTCCATGTAAAGGAAAATTGCACTAGTTCTTTGAAAAAGAAATCCACTCTTGTCCATGTTTGAAATGTATCTCCTAGGAGATACCTTGAAGGGTAAATCCAATATTGTGATTGTTTAAAATGTATCTCCTAAGAGATAACTTGAAGGTATTATAAGGGCCTTCAAAATATCACCCATTGGTGCCTTCTATGTAAAGGAAAATTGCACTTGTTCCTTGAAAGAAAAATCTACTCTTGTCCCTGTTTGAAATGTATCTCCTAAGAGATACCTTGAAGAGTAAATCCAATATTCTTCATGTTTTACATGTATCTCCTAGGATATACATTTAATTTATTACATGGGCCTTCAAAATATCACCTAGTAGTGCCTTCTGTGTAAAGGAAATTTTGCTTGTTCCTTAAAGGAGAAATTCACTATTGTGTTTGTTTGAAAGGTATCTCTTAGGAGATACCTTTAAGGGGAAATCCACTCTTTTTAATGTTTTAAATTTATCTCCTAGGAGATACATTTAAGGTATTATAGTGTCTTTTAAAATATCACCCGGTAGTGCCTTTCATATAAAGTAAAATTCTATCTGTTCCTTGAAGGAGAAATTCACTCTTGTGCATGTTTGAAAGGTATCTCTTAAGAGATACCTTAAAGGTAAAATCCACTCTTTTGCATGTTTTAAAGGTATATCCTAGGAGATACCTTGATATTATTACAAGGGCCTTCAAAATATCACCCAGTAGTGCCAAAATAGGAGATTCCACTTTTTGACCACTTATTTATACAACTACCAGTAGTGCCTTCTATGTAAAGGAAAATTCCACTTATTATTTAAAGGATAACCTATTTTAAAGTATCTCTTAAGAGATATATTGAAGGGGAAATTCATTCTTGTGCATGTTTAAAAGGTATCTCCTAGGATATACATTGAAGGTATTATTGCTTTCATCATCCCTTTGGTCTTCGAAAGAATTATTTCAAATATTTTGTCCGAAATAATTTCTTTGAAGAAATTAAACTTGACATTTTATCCAAAGAAATTAAGCTTACACTTTTTCCAAAGAAAAGACTTTTTGTCAGGATTTTTGTGTAGGAAAAATTCCCAAAGGGCAAGTGCCCTTGGGAATTTTTTTCATGAATAAAATGTTTGAAATAAATAAAGACTTTAAATTTTTTCTGAAAGAATTTAGACTTTAATTTAGGGTTTTTTTTTTTGGGAAAAATGCCCGTAGGTAAAGTGCCCTTTGGACTTTTTTTCATGGAAAAAAAGTCCAAAAAAATGGACCTCTTACACTTTTCTTGAAGGAATTAGACTTAGCTCTTTTGTTGAAAAAATCAAACCTTTGCACTTTTATCGAACGATAAATGCCCTTAGGACCTTTTACAATGGGAAAAAATTTAGAAACAAATAAGGAATTTACATCTTCCTGACAATATGTAATTATTTCAAACATTTTTCCCATATCAAAATTCCCAAAGGGCAAGTGCCCTTCAAACTTTTTCTACAGACAAAATGTTTGAAATAAATGACCCTTTAATTTTTTTGTGAAACACTTACAAGTAGGATTTGGCCAAGGCATTTAATTCCTTTGGAATTTTTATAGTGGACAAAATTTTTGATGAATATAAGTGTTCATACTTTTTTATTGAGACAAAAATCTTGAAGACCTATTTATGTCGAACATTATGTTCATGTAAAAATCCCAAAAAAGTCTAAGGAAAGACACATTCACCAAGTAAAGACCACAATGTCCCAATTACTTTAGTATAATTTTAGGCACTAACACTGGCTCTCACCCAGGGATGCATACCCTTACATGTGTGTAATGAATTGACTTGGTCATAGCTAAATGCAATCCATGTCTCTTAATTACCAGCAAGTATGTGATGAATAATCACTCTAAGGGATACTCTAGTGAAAATATGTTAATATAATTGATAATATCCCATAATTCATAGTAGTTCCCATACCTATTATCAAAAATGATGGCATCATAAACTATGTCCTTGAATTTGGTCGAGTTTTTGATAGAAAATGGTGATGGTGAAAAATATTTCCTAAATGCCTTAGATGAAGATGACATTATAATTATGTGTATTATGTGCATTTTGTTTGCATTCTCTATGAATAAATATCATTTCTTATAGTCACTTGTTTACTTGTAATAGTCTCACAGGTAGTTAGGGATATTTTTTCATAGGATAGCAGTTGAGTTCGAATTCATTTGATAACAATTAATACATCAATGGTTGCATGTCATGTATATAGCCTTTAGCATTCAATTTTAGTTCATTATAAATTCCCAACATTCACATGTTTCATACTGTGTGCATAGTTCATATCTAATTAGTTTGGTTGGCAGGTATCCTTAGCAAGTATCGAGAAGTATTTTACTTTATTGGCCAAGTATAGTGGGCTTTCGATAGTCAAGAATTGAGATGCATGTTTTGTGTTGTGATCAAGCCTACAAAATATCTAAACATAACCTTTGAAAATAAAGGACAATATAGAAAACCCAAAGAGAAAAATACAGATAAAAGATAAGTCATTTAGAATATTTGTTTGCACAAAATGTCTAATGCAAAAACTCTGAACAAAAAAGTCTAAAGACCAAAATTCCTAAATAAAAATTTTGAAGAACAAAATCCATTAGACATAATGTTCAAACAAAAAACATGAAGACCAAAATATAATAATAGGGCTCGATCAAAATGTCTAAAAACCAAATCCTAAATACATTTCTTCTGAATAAAACTAAGTCTTGAAAAGGTCCTTTAAGTTATCACCCATTAGTGCCTTCAGGGTCAAGGAAAAATTCACTCATGTGCATGTTGAAGGTCCTAGGAGATACTTTGAATGTTCTCCTTAGTGTATGACAATGCCCTTCAAAGTATCTCCTAGGAGATTCTTTTTAAGGGCATTGTATTTCCTTGAAGGTATGGCAAAGCTCTTGAGTCTAATTCTTGTTTAATACAAAATGATGCAATGATGGATTTTCCTTATTCAACTCTCTCTTGATGATTTTATGAGCTCTAAAATTTTGATGGGTTTCACATTAAATCATGGAATAAATACATCTTTACCCCTCGCTAAGATCTAGAGAAGACCTTATACACAATAATCAATGTATTGTTAACTACCTTCTTTAATTGAAACACCTATTTACTCATTAAATCCTTTTTACACCACAATAATGATGGGTAAGTTCCACCTCAAGGTATCTACTATGAGACTCCTTAAAGAACCTTATAATACCTTAATTGGTGACTTGAAATTATCTCCTTGAGTGTAACGTGAAGGTATCTTAATGGGTGACTTGAAATTATCTCCTTCAAAAAGTTTCACTCTGGGAAGCTTCCAAAACAGGGGGAAGGGTAGAGTAGAAAATAAAGTCCCTATAGTCTCAATATTTAAATTTAAATATGGATTCTCCATGGACAAGTGTTTTTATAACTAATGTTTGTTGTGAGTAGGTGTTACACACATACAAACAAACATAGTCAAGTAGTCTAGGAAAGTTTGATATAGGAAAACTTAGAGATATGGGCCAAAGGTTGCTCCTAGAAGATGCCTTGAAGGAGAAATCCACTCTTGTGCCTATTTGAAAGGTATCTCATTTAATCCCTTATAAACCTCAATAACATTGGGCAAGTTCAACCTCGAGGTAATTGTGGATCATAATTCATGTTTTGAAGTTTTGGGGTAGTTATCCTTTTCATGAGAAGTAGGCCCCATTTCTAAAAATAATTCTTGAGGTAGTTTGAAGTGATAAATGTGTGACCATAACACTTCTTCTAAGCATCATGGGAATCCTAGAGGTTTCTTCACATATCATAATTTTGTCCCACATCTGTAAATCTTTCCATAGGAAAATGTTCATCGAGAGTGAGATTTTTAGGCATCAACATTATCCACTAGAAGATTCCTTTATTGGTAACTTGAAGGTATCTCCTAAGAGATACCTTAAAGATATTACAAACCTCAATAACACTGGGCAAGTTCAATCTTGAGGTATCTAATAAGAGATTCCTTTGAGGGCCTTGTAATACCTTTATGGGTAACTTGAAGGTATATCCTATGAGATACCTTGAAGATATTAAAAGGACCATCAAGGTAAAATAAAATTTTATAGGTATAATAAGGTAATTATTTGAATCTAAAACTATTAACATAATAGGGAAAATTATTAAATTGAATTGAGGTAGAAAGAGCATGTGTGTAAGAGGACCTAAAATGCATGCTCTCCCAAGTATTATAAGGCCTTTAAATTGATCAATCATCTGCTAAGGAGACCTTATTCATAACAATCAATGTGTTGATAACTACCTTCTTTGATTGAAACACCTATTTACTCATTGAATCCATTATACACCTCAATAACACTGGGCAAGTTCAACCTTGAGGTATCCACTAGGATATTCCTTCATGGGTAACATGAAGGTATCTCCTAGGAGATACCTTGAAGATATTACAAACCTCAATAACACTAGAAAAGTTCAATCTTAAGGTATCCAATAAAATTCCTTTGAGGGTCTTGTAATACCTTTATGGGTAACTTGAAGGTATCTCCTAAGACATACCTTGAAGATATTACAAGGACCTTAAAGGTAAGGGAATTTCACTCGTACAACAAGGCAATTATTAGAATCTGAAACTATTAGCATAAAAGGGAAATTTATTAAACTAAATTGAGATGGAAAGTGTATGTGCATAGGAGGACCTAAAATGTGCACTCTTATGTTCAATGTGTCATCTTCAATACATGTTCTCCCAAGAATTATAAGGCCCTTTAAGTTATTAAGTTATCACCCAGCATTGCTTTCAAGGTAAAGAAATGTTCTACTTGAGTGCATGTTAAAGGTATCTAATAGGAGATACATTCAATAACCCTTTGAATGTATGACACCACTCTTTGAGGTGTGTACTAGGATATTCCTTCAAGGGCCTTGAAATACACTTGTAATACCATCATGGTTAATTTGAAGGTATCTCTTATGAGATGCCTTGTAATAAAAATTCACTCTTGTGTATGATTGAAAGGTATCTCCTAGGAGATACCTTAAAGGTACCTATTGATGGGTATTTTGACACATATGAGAAACATACTTGCCCTTCATCTTTCTCTTTTGAAATAAATATTTATGGGTTCCTTTGCCCATCTGATTATATTGGTTGGTGTCTGATATGTTAAAAATGTATGGTCAACTTTTATTCCATTTGAATTATTTTCACATCTCTCTACATATAATTTATTTTCAATTTGGTCATATATTATTAATTTAAGTGTGAGTTAGTGTATATATTATGAATATCTAATATGTATTTTATATTATATTTTATAATTCATATTTGTTGATATATAATTAATCATAACTTAATCACAAATAATTTCATGAACCGATGCAATATACAACTTGCATTTTATAAATGATCAATATTTAAATCATTTCAATTGCTTTATATAAAGTCTTCGGGTGAGAAAGGAATTCCCACACTTAAAAGGCAAAATAAGGCCTCACTCCAAGAGAATTTAGATATAGTACCATTTAAATTACCAAAATTAAAATTAATTCCACACTAACATCTTCCATATTATGGCGACGATAAAATTCCTCTTACTGATTGGTATTTTGACTTGTTTAGTCCGTCAAACATGTATGCATATATACTTGTTTAGCACTACATCAGGAAAATAATCTTCTCTGATTGGAATAATCCTTGCCTATGACAAGGATAAACTTGAATATGCCCTTCAATTCTAACTAAAAGTATGGAACAGATAAGAGGGAAGTCTCCATCGAGCTATAGTTAATTTCAATAAATTTACACCTAGTAAAATGGAATTGATAGAAATTAATTTTTCACCTTCTTGTGAAATATTTAGATTTCATTTGAATAGATATGACAACCTTGAAATGTCTGGGTTGATAGACAAAGACAATTTGGTCATTAGAATAAAAAAAATGTTGAATTAAAAACATGAACAAGGGGTAAAAACTTATTCTACTTGCCACCATGCAAACATGTATTTAATATATCCTACGGTCATGATAGAAAAAATATTGAAGAAAATAAGACAAGCAAGGGCAACATATTTGTATGCAGATTTGAAAGAGGCCATACAAGTACTCACACCAGTGGATAAAAATAAGATCAAACAAAATTTTGGAACACTTTTTTTGACACAAACTTCTGATCAAACACACAGTGAATTCTCTACATGGTATATTTCCTCTATAAATTATACCTTGAACATTCCTGTAGAGCTTTGTGAATTAGAGCACGCTAATATGAAAATAATAAATCTGAATGAAAGAGGGGTGAATGATATAATTCATTCATTTGTAAAACATAATAAAGTTCTAATGAAGAATGCTTTGTTAATTCATTTTAATCCAAGCAACCCTAAATGTATTATTGAATCAAAGGAACTCTTAGAAAATATGATAGAGAAAAAAACTGTAAGATTCAAAATTGCAGATGGCCAACACACAATTACAACACAATAGAGAATTCTTTCAAATCAATAATATAATTCACTATCATTGAGAAATAAATGTTCTGTTAGAAGGGCAAGATTTATGAAAACTTGTACTCCATTTCATATTATGCACTAAATATGTAACCAATATAATAAAGCCAATGAAACAATTTATAAGGATTCATTTATAGAAAGAGTTTGATCTACACGTGACCTTATCAAACTGAGAGGTTGGAAGAATCTTACAATAGGCAAAAAAAATGGAAGAAATACATTAACAAGATTAACACATGTTCACACAAATGAATTGTTCAACATAATTGTAGGAGATAATATGCTTTCTTTTCATAGAACAACCCATTTGGAATTGTTTTGATAAGGTGTTTGATTTATTTGAAAGTGGCACTTTACCTGGTTCAGATAAATAATATTGAAATTTGATTAGAACAATAGTACTTATAAATATTCAAGAGCTTTCAGACAAACAAAAAATAGAACTAGCAAATTTATTGGAAAAAAAGTTTATTTCCTTCTTGAAAACCCTTGAGTACAACAACATGGATACTTGATGTAAAAAGGTGAAGTTAGAAAGTAACATATTATCAAAAATTGAAGATTATTTTAGAAACCATGATACAACACTATCATCAAACAAAATAATCACACCTATGGAGCATTATACAATTTTTGTGAAAATGTTTGACAATTTATGTATCCTAAATGAAGGTATTTTAAAAAATAAAAAAGGCTGGAAAGCATTATCTCAATATTTAATAAGCATATTGAAAAATTATCTACATAATAATAGTGGTTAGCTTCCCAAGATAGATACAGAAAGATTCAGCTGCCCTTATGGGCCCTCGTGTCTTTGGCCATCTATTTTACAAGATTTTAGTGAAATGTTCATTTTTGGTTTGAATGTCAATTTGATAATTATTGATCTTTCGAATCTCACTGAAGTTTTTAAGGAAGAACATCTTCACCTATTTATTCAAACATTGATTGATAAATTTATTATTGGGACCTTCAATTTATTCATCATCCACAAACTACAATATTTTTTTGGCATTCAGACCTTTCTCAAGAATCTATGTTTTGGTGATTTCCATTCCATGAAAGATACGGGTGTCATACTATGGGGTCCAGATAGTAATGGATTTAATTGGATACGTATTACAAGTATCAATTTTTCCAGGATCTTGTTCATTTTCAATCGCAAGTTTTTAGCCTCCATTCACAACAAAGTAGATTAGAGGAAGGTTTTGACATCTACAAATATGTACCAACATTTCAAATGATTGGTTCACACAAAATAGAAAGGCCATTCAAAAATGAACTAGATAACATTTTTTGGGAGAAACACATCTCTACTTTCAATGATTCGGATGCATGTGACATGTTAGGGGTATATACAGGAATTGGATTGGTGTGTGCTTGTACAAAATTGTAAAGAAATTTATCTTGCATTATAGAAACTGGAGAACAAACAATTTTTAATGTTCAATTTCAAAATTGTTTGACAAATTCATAGAAACCAATACAAGAACAACTAGTTTAATCAGTACTGGGTGCATAACATTTTTAATTTATTTTATAATCATGCTTCATTTTCTAAATATAACATCTTAACAATCATGCTTCATTTTCTAAATATAACATCTTAACAATATTTTGGTGTGTATGTTTTATTTTTGAAACCTAACATCTTAGCAATCTTTTGATGTGTAGCACTAATGGCATTGCATGCAAGTGAAGAAATAATAATAACGGAAGATTATATCAACAAACATAACACATTGTAAGTTGAATAAAGTAAGATAAGATCATGCATATTTTTTAGCTTATATAATTTTTCATTTATCAATGATTCATAATATTGATATAATATTTCCTCATCTATTTATGTCTCAATTAAAACAATTCACAATGTAGCTCTAGAACTTTGTATCTCCAACGCAACAACCCATGACACAGCTTTGCAGGTTGGTGCCTCCATGAAAGCAACACAAGGTAAAACTCTACAATAAGACATATTTTTAAAATACAAAAATCAAATCAATTTATGACGAGAATTTTTAGTTACTACATTAAAAAATACCTTGCAAGGAATAAAGAGCCAAAATTTTAATGAAAGAGTGCACCCATACAAACTACAAGAAGGCAAAAAAAAAGTGAAAACCTCTTTCAATAAATGTGTAATTATACAATTTTATACAAGTCTAGAATATTTTAATTATCTTTATTTATTTAAACACATTACAATTGAATTTTTCTTCATGGATGGGAGATTGTAAAAGACAATAAAATATAGACTTGCATCAGCTTGGAATTTGGAAGTGTGGGTTCATTTTATTATTGTGTAGACTTGAATGTGGTTGTATTTACCCATTAAAATTTTGTTTACATGTTTAATTTATACCCATTTTAAAATAAAAAAATGTGTTACACTATATCTTCAATACAATAAATTTTGATGCAGAGTATCCATGTGTTCTTTATCAATAAAAAATAATAAAGTATATTGTGCTAGAAACAATTATATTGTTATTGATTTAAACAGTTTTTAATTTGGTGTGTCTTATTGGAATTATATGAAGGGGGTTCAACTATTAAGGTGTATATTCATTTAAATTTAGTGATAGTGAACTATGGCTTAGAAGAATAAATCATATTTTGTTTGTTGTGATGGGTTGTATAAACATATAAATATGTATTGGTATGCATAAGAACTACTGATACTTTCATTATTGTAAGAATATATATGTTGGTTGATCAATGTTAAATTCCTATCAACATCTATGAGAAATGAGTTATGACAAAATGAGATTGTTTCAAAATTTGATAAAGTCATGGTCAAGTTATAAGGGTTCAATATGAACATTTATATGTTGGTGATGTAATCTAAACTACCTACGTATGCAAGTTGTGTCTTCATTGTCTATTAGCATTTACTTCACTTTATTTTATTTTAGTTTTTGAGATCATGTTATCTACAAAAGATATAACTTTGGACTATTGTACTTTAATGCATTAATAGCTCTTAAGATCTCTTTTCATATCCTCTGTTGACTTTTATCTAGATTTAAACTCTTCCAATGGATGTTATAAATACATGTATCTACAGTGTTATTTGCATGCCTAGGAGCATCCCAACTAAAGTTGGTAGACTATGAGATAAGTATGCCATCAATGGTGGCTAGTAGTAATGCAGCTCTAGCAGAAATGAGTGAGTATTCAGGAAGTATATGTATTTGGCATGGGCCTTAGAATGGCCATGGAAGTTATGTTATCTGATTGAGCACAGTAGCTCATCATTTTTCATCCAAAATGTGTTTGGTGAATGTCGATTGTAATTCCTGAATGAGTTAATATGAATGATAATATAAGTTGTCAAATCTTGTCTTTGTTCTTTAATATGTATTTGAATGGATCTCTATATGTTTCAATACTGAATGGTTTGATAGTTCTATCTATATATTTGCATTATGTTATCACTGGTTATTTTCCCTACTATTTCAATACTACAAGTGGTTCTATCATTTGGCATTGTAATTGGTTGCCATCTGAGTGGTCTATCAGTTCTTACATTATATGCATATGTATGTTATGAAACTAGCAATAGAAATGGTGCACCTATGTATAATGAGTATAGTTACAATGTGTCTAAGCATGTATTTATTTGTATATGTGTTTATATGAATCTTTATAAGATTTAAGGAAATGCAAAAAAATGAATCAAATGAAATGCATTATGTTTTTATGTTACAATAAGAAATGCAAATCAAAAGCACATCAACGACCAATCTAGTTACATGTAAAAAAAATCTCAGAAAATTTCCATGTTATATTTCTTATAATATAATATTGTTAATAAATGATTCATTTCTTTTTTTAAAAATTACAAACATTTCAAAGGAGGAGCTAAAACCTACTTCTAAAATACTATTGATTTCGGGGTTGGATGACTTATTATTTGTTGTGCACAAAATAAAAGATATGCAAATGCATGATATAGGAAAAAAATAATATTATAAAATAAAAATTGTCATTCTATATTCAAGTTCATTTTTTAAAACAATTGAAGGTGGCACTGTAGTCTTTTTCTCACATTCGTATTTGGTCAATGATAGAGGACAATCATTTGAGGATACTCATTCAATCCATGGGTTACACAAGTTCAAATTTCATGTTTATTTGGGGGAAAATATATTCTAAGCCATTCAATATAAACATAAATAAATTGGATGAAATTATTAAAGAAACCTTTAGAGACTATTTTTCAATTGCCAACACGTTCATTGATTGTAATTCTTAGAATTGTGTTACAAAACAAAAATTGAAAATGAGTTAGGTTACATCAAGTAGATATAATAGAAATTAAAGTCAAAAAGATGAAAAGGATTGGAGAATCAAAATGACGTCTATCATCAAATTATTGGGAGAAAGCAAAAAAACCATGTCAGTAATTGTGAACCAATGTTTAGAAAGATGTAACTTTGCCATATTATGATTATTTCAAGTGTATTTATTGATCATAAACTCTAATTTTAGTAATAAACATTATCATCAATTTCATACAAATCAATTCTAAATTATTTCAAATATAGTTCAATTAATTTTAAATTAATCGATTCTAATTTAGAATTACTTTGATCTAGTAAAGTGCACATGGATACTCTATTGATTTATCTTGAAATTGCCCAACTCAATCCATTAGTATATTGACACTTGTTCATGAATATCTTCCCAATGAATAACAAATAATTGTCAATATATTATATTATGTAGATAAACTAGATTGCTTAATATGATTTCATCCATAAGTTGGCCAGTCAAATGATGCCACGTGTCCCAACAATGAAAGGTATTTTAAAGAATCAATGATCGGTATGAAGGCCTAGAAGAGTGCCACAAGTTTGAAACAATCCAATCTATTAAAAATGATCTACTCCCATATGGTTTGAAATATTTCAATTTATTTGGAATATAGAAAACATATTTATGGAGAAAATATTCTCCACTCCACTTTAGTGGATATAATTTCAAATTATTTAAAATGTCCCAATTTAATCGAAATGATCTGTGCTCAAATGGTTTCAAACAGACTAATTTATTTGGAATAAACAAAATTTATTTTTGGAGAAAAAAATTTTCACTCAATTTTATAGGTACAAGTCTAAATTATTCAAAATGATCTATGCCCAAATGTTTTAAAACGGTTTAATTTATTTCAAATATAACAAATTTATTTTTGGAGAAAAAAATTTCACTCGACTTTAGTGGGTATAAGTCCATATTATTTAAAATAGCCTAATTTATTTGAAATGATCTATGCCTAAATGGTTTGAAACACTCCAATTTATTTAGAATATATAAAATTTATTTTTTGGAGAAAATTTTCTCCACTCCACTTTAGTGGGTATAATTTCAAATTATTCAAAATAATCCAATACATTCAAAATGATCTATGCCCAAATGGTTTGTGTTTTATTATTTTTTGGAAACTAGGGTTTAGTTCTTAAATAATAAAAGGGACTAGATTAAGGGGTGAAATATAATCAAGTGCAATAAAACATAGATTTATATCAATTTGATCAAATGAATTACACGAGGAAAAGAGATGATTTATCTATAAAAACAAACTGAGATGGCCAATATAGAAGTTGAAAATTGTTATGCAGGACAGAGAAGATATCAAAAACTTGAATCTAGATTTCATTCAATGAAAGGATAGGAACACTAAAAATAAGACACTTTGGTGTTTGGTATGGTAGTTTAGTTTTGGTGTTGTTGTCCAGTTCAATTTTTGATTTTGAATTCTAGTGTGATCTAGTTTTTAGGTCCTGTGGGTGTCTTTATTTCTGCACAATCGCTTGAATATACCATTGTATAGCCTATTTTCTTCTCAAAACCTTAGGTCTACTTGCACACATAAAATAATAAACATATCAAAATCAAAAGGAAAAAAATTGGGTTAGAGGAATTATGATCGCATGATCTAGAACCCCTACTGTCTTGATCACTGCCTACATTAATCCTCAAGCTAAGGTCTCAGAACAAATATATTTATCCCTTAAGGAACATGGACAATCAACATGCATGGTAGATGCAAGAATGAACTTTCACCTAGGCCCTTCATTGATCAAGCATGCAAATCTATGTGTGATGCAAAATTTTGAGCTATACCATTGATTGATTTTTAATTACTTAGTGTGCCAAAGTAGTAAGTGCTAGATATAAAATGACTAGTGAATTTATTTATATAGGATTCTCTTTATTTTGAATTTAGGACCTTTATTCATACTAGCTGACATCAAAAAGATAAATAAAACTTAAAGGAGGGGATAAGAAGGTTTTAGGACCCATTAAGCAAGAAAAAATAACTATTGAACAATAGCACCAAATAGGATAGGAGTGTTGGGAACTATAATCCTCTAGAATTATCTTATTTGAGACTCAAAAAATAGGTTGAAACTGACATAGGCTAAGTCTGAGGGTCTCTAGAGGTATAGATTAGTTAACTGAGATAACAAAGGTGAAAAAAGCAAGAAACAAGACCAAGATAAGCAAAACAAAGACATGGCTAGTGTGAACAAGGCTCATATTCTCCAATCAAAGTCTTTTATGAAAAGGAATATGAAAAGATATGATATGTGTGGTTGTTTGACCAATTAGGGTGTATACATTTTCCCCCCTTTTATTCTAGTGATGCAAGGAAATAAAATACTAGAGTAAAAGAAAGAAGAAAATATGTACTTGAACCTACCTACATAGAGGTGAATGTGTTGCAAGGATCCAACTCACTTCTTGGCTAGGGAAGTGGATGGAGAGATGAATAGTGTTTGGAGAGAGAAAGAATTTTTGGAGAGGATGCTCCTTGTATTGAATATGATTGTGAAATCCATGTATCATATATAAAGAGGGTAATTCTTGTCCCCTATGTTGAAATTGACTGAAGATGAGGAATGCTTAGAGGCCCAAAACTAATGTTTATCCTCTATCCTACATAAACTCATGTAATCCAGAGTGTGTGTATAAAAATTTATATGTTATGAAGAGAAAAATTTGTCATGCCCCCACTCTGAATACCTAAACTAGAACTGAGAAATGCTTAGAGTCCCAAAACCAATGTCTATCCTCTATCCCACACAAACTCATGTAGTCTGGATCTGAGTGATATAATGGACTAACCACTGTAGATGGTCATGCAATCCAACCTGAAGATAACTTGGGTATAACTAGGTATAATCTAAAACTCTATTCAATGTACAAGAAGAGAATGGCATGTCTTGTCATTCCATCTATATAATCTTGAATGATGAATAACATGAACATCTGTGCCATGCCCCTAAATATGATATGTGAGTGATGCATCTATATAATTTAGTAATCTGTATAACCACATATGATATGACATATCTTGCTATGCTTCATGTGAAAAACTAGAGACCCAAAACACTGTGTTCTACACTATGTCTATAGTTTGCTATCTGATTCTATAAACTATGTCATGTTGTATGAAGCTATATGTGTGAGACGTGTAGTATGTACATGCCCCCAAATATAGTATCTAAGTCTGTATCTATATCAAAATCACTATGAATCCATATAATTTGAACCAATGTATCTAAAAATTAAAGGTGTGTCCCTCTGAATGTCTTGAGTCATGCTGAGTAACCCATGTAATCTTAATCACTGTATATCTCAACTGATCTAAGCTGAATCTTATAATCTAAATGTTAGATGTGTAATAACCATGGTGTGTCCTCTTATGAGAGTAGGTGGGTATGTTAGGTAAGTGTATAAATAGGAATATTATGAATAATTCCCCCCTTTTGGGGAGAGGGGTGAAATTTGTGATAGAGGAGGTCGAGCCAAAAGTGATGACTAGTGGCATAGTAATAGAAACAAGGTTGATATGTTGTGAATAGCTTGAAATGTTATTGGATTGCTTAGATTGTGTTATTGAGAGTGGAACAAGTTTTGATTGGTGATGACCAAGGTGTGTGTCTAAGCATAAAATAAATATAGAGATGCTCATGCCATAGTAGGCAAATAAGGTAGTAAGAGAGTGAATATTGAGTGATGTCGAAGGTATCATTGTCAAGATTCCATGGAAAGAAACGGTTTGAAAATAAGAGTTACAAGTTTCAAGTTATGGGCAAAATGGTATTTTGTTTTGAATGAAAAATTTGGTTAATATAAGGAATTGGATTGATTCTTGATTCATTTATGCATTCACTAAGTTAAGATTTTTAGCTTTAGAGTGAGAGAAATATTGAGGAGATGAGCACCTATTGTGACCTATTTCAAGCAGTTGGTAGCCCAGGTTTAGGATGGTGGTAATGTGACCTTGGTAAGCAGCTCAAACACTTGATTCTTGTCATTTTTTTGGCTTATTTTGGTGTTTTTAAGGGGTGTCAGATTAGCTTAAAAAAATATAATTTTGGTGCTCCTAACCTGTATCCAAAACTCCTATCTAGGTTTCAGAGCTCCTATCCAAGTTGTAGCACTCTTATCCAACATTGTTGTCTTGTATCTAGTGTTGTTATCTTGAAGGCATAATTTCTTAATGATGTTGTTTTGTTGTTGACTATTTTTTTATTTTAGATTTTGATTTGGTATTGTTGATTGATATATGTGTTGTTTCTAGTGTTTTAGAGGGTGAGGTAGGATGAGAGAGTTCTATAGGGACCAGGTGATAGAGACATTGAGGTTGCTACCATTATTTATTAATGAGAGAGTGGTTATAGATAGGGTGGGGTTGGATCATGTGTGTGACCAAGGTACATTGTAGTGGGATCGATATGTAATGATCACCTTATGCGAGAGATGAAATGTAGATACATGTACTTTTTAAATTCCTACAGGGGAGATGACTGTGACATTGGAAGATGTGTATCATAAATTGCATTTGTCAGTTAGTGGATGATGAGTGATGGTACAAGATGACATGGGTGTTGATGTTATTTATCATGCATCCTTATATTTTACTGTTGTGCCTTTGAGTATACATTAGAGAGGTAGTGACAGTGATGTGCTACTATCAATCATTGTCTAGTCTAATGTTACATGCTTGCAAAAGTGGTTGGCTATTTTGTTGCTATGGATGGGAGTGGAGGTATATGGCACTATTTTTTTGTGGGGGAGGATTATGCTTGCCTACCTATATAGGGATCTTTATAGGTTTACACAAGAGTCATTTAGTGGTGAAATGAGCATGGTAACTTTATTACATTGTTGGGCTTATGAGCACATAGCAATTATGCAAATGATTGGATTACCGAAGGCAAAGTGGGCACCTCTAAATCCATTTGGAGAGTAGTAGATGAGCACATTGGCCATTTGATCCCCTGAGATGGAACATTATAGGTGGATGCTAGATATATTTCTCATTGGTGACATCATATGGATACATTATAGAGGATTTCTTAGGTGGATAGAGGATAGAGTGCAATTATAATATATGAGAGTTAGTTGTTACATACATGGCCACTGCAGTGGAGTATATGAATGATTTCAGTATGAGTGCATTACTAGATGTTTTGGGGTACCACAGGTTGTACCCCCAGTATCATGGGTGTGGGTAAGGAGTTCATGAGCATCTATAAGGGTAGGAGCTCATGCAAAGCAAACTGAGGCTAAGCTTGCACCATTACCTTTGGATGCAAGGTATGCAACCATATATATTCTAGATGTGGATGAAGTTGGATGTATAAACATATATATTATGTGGTGGGATAGGCATCAATGGGATCCATTATATCGTATTGAGGTAGGGGATGCTCCAGAGTATGAGGATCCTGAGTTGATCCAAATGATGGGAGGTAAGCAGTGATTATAATTGAATTGTGTATAAATTTTTGCTTTTAGTTTGATTTCAAAGTATATATCTAACATAGTGTCATAATTTATGTGCAAGTGAAGTGGGAGGTGGATAGGATGAAACATAGACTGGGGTGGGAAGTGGAGATGATGATTACTAGGAGATGATAATTGAGTCAACACTCTGAGAGCTCATACAATATGTAGGTATTGATAGAGAGATTGACAGTCATGGCCGATATTCATGCCTATTTATTTGATAGGGTTGCTATAGTAATAGATGCATATGTTAGGGTATCAGGAGAGAGAGATGAGCTGAGAGTTGAATTGGATAGGCATAGGATGCCTCCTCCTGATTTTAGTTATGTTAGTATGAGGATCATGGATGAGTATACAAATTTTCAAAGGTGATATGTGTATTTGTATGAGGAACATGGTTGGCTACTAGAGTGAGAGAGTCATTGCAAGAGGCAAGCAGTATCTCGAGGAGGTGTGATTCCATTAAGTGCTAGGGTGGATTATGGGATTAGTACTGGTGGAAAGAGTGAGAGTGAGAGTGAGGGTGCGATGCCCATTCATGACTAATTGTACTTGATATTATGTATATGTTTTGAAAAATCATTATGTGTGTGTGTGTGTGTGTGTGTGTGTGTGTGTGTGTGTGTGTGTGTGTGTGTGTGTGTGTGTGTGTGTGTGTGTGTGTGTGTGTGTGTGTGTGTTTATTTGTTTGATTTTGACTCATGCATATTATGTTATGGAATTTGGAGTATATTGGTATATTTGTTGCAAATGGTTGATTATAAATAGTTGATTTGTCATTGATGTTGAGGTTGCATATGTTTGGTAAAATGGCATTTGGAATGTGATTTAATTGTTGTTTGATAGGTTCAAGTGTGATGTTAGTTTTGATTTTGAATCATATGTGAGTAAAAACCTTTGTTTTGTAATTTGTAAATTGATTTGATAAAGCGAGTTGGTTTTAAATTGGTAAAATAATATATTGGTAAGATCAAGATTTAGATAACTTTGGTTTGGCTAGGGATGGTTATTTAGAACTAGGAATGTTAGTTGTTAGTATAAGGGGATGTAATATATCACTCTATGAGTATCAAACCCCTAGCTATTGTATCATTATCTGAACCCTAATGACCAATTGAATAAGTGTCTATAACATTCATGTTATGTAAGAACATGCCCTAGATATAATATTGTTTATGGTATACTAATTATAATTGTAGATGGAGACTCTGTAATATGCAATCTCAATAGATGCATAACTAAAACTTTGTGTTGTGAAGGAGGCTCATTTATCTGCAATCATAGTGGATTGTTATGTGAAATAACACCCTGTGACCTCTGTTATGATGTGTATGACTGAGCAATATATCAAAATGGAATTATAACCTATGATGGTGGCTCATCTAATCTCAATCATAGTGGGTTGCTAAATGAAATAGGTCCTTAAAAAATTATTTGTAATGAATATCTATCTAGAGAGGTACTCTGTAATGTGGGTTTATCTAATCTTAACTGTAGCGGGTTGCTACATGAGATAGGACCCTGAAAACTTTGCTATGGTGCCTATGACTGTGATGGATATGTATATAGAACTACATTATGTACTCCTTTAACTAAATTGCTATATATAGGTTTTTCTTGCTATACTAGTCTCCAAACCCTCTAAGTAAGTGGGATAGGATATCTCTTATGAGGCTCAACCCTAGAAACTGCATTACTCTCACAATGAGTAACCGATGATTCTTGTGAAAGAATGTCTTAGGATGACTCAATTGTGAAGGAATGAGGTATATGGTTCCATTATGGAAGAGATCTCAGTGTGAATGCTATGATGTCATTATCAACACATCTATTAATATAGTGCCTAAGTTCATAAGAATCAGTATCTCTATGTCTATGGATATAATGATAGTTAACAAAGGGTCAATGTGGTTACCTGTGTAGGAGATGTGGATCTCGAAGATGAGTATAATCCAATGTGATTAACCTCTTATCTATTAGTGCTAATAATATGACATATGGGCTATCTTGATTTGAATCAAGTTGTAATGGTGCCCTACTACTATTCTCTATAGTGAAAACTATAGGTGGTGCTCTAGAAATTAGCTCTCTATTCTTAACTGGTTGTTTTTTTGGTTTTGGTCTCCTATCTTTTTTTGGACATGGTGGATGTTGAGTGCTAGGAGTAGTAAATGGAGGTAATGTTGTGAAATATAGAGAATCTGATCAACTGAATCTAACCTAATCAATCCCAATTTCTTCTCCAAAGCTAAAACTATATAACATAAGTGCCTAAAATAGGACTCTGTCTGATATAATATATGCTCTAGGAGGGTTGGTGAAACCCCTTAATAAAGATATGTTGAATCTCTAAATATATTGGTTTATAGATCAATCTTAACATGTGAGTCTTGAATCATAAGATATAATCACTAATTAGCTTTTAAGTATTTTGATGCAATGTGGCAAGTTTCTCATATGTAACATGAGGGCTCATGTTTGTTATGTAATATCTGATAAATGTCTCCTCTAAATCATTATATGTATGCAAAGAACCAATAGGGAGTAGATGAAAGAGCTAATTTTGTGCATTACCCATTAATGTCTGTTGGAACAACTTAAGTGGAATCAAATGACTTGCATGAGATGGCAAAGCCTTTCAAAAGGCTTTAAGGTGTATGAATGGATCTCCAGTTGCATCAAATTGAGGCAATGATGGTATCTAAAAATGTTTAGGCAATGAAGCTTTGACAAATGTCTTCGAAAGAGGGTTACCATGTAAGTCATTGGCATCCATCTAAAACTTATAAGCCTTGTCTTCCAAAGTAAGGAGATGTACTTGGTGTTGTAGTTCACCAAATGCATGAATCAAAGAAATAATCTCTTGGGATGATATATTAGTATCTTGAAGTGGTTTGTTTAAACATTGAATTTGATCATTTATTTTAGCCATAGGAATGTTATATTTAGCAATTGGATCATAGAGAGCGGGTGTGCTCACTTGAACCTTTGGAGGAATGGTAACTTGGACCTTAGTAGAGGGATGTGGGCTACCATTCTCTTTGGGTGAAGAGTGAGAAACATGTGCTACTATAGTAGGGGGTGGCTTGAGAGGTTCATTGGTATCTTTAGTATTTAGTGAATCACATTCTAATTGAATAGAATATGTGATGTTATTATTAACATGTGCATCATTTGAAATAGAATCATGCATAGAAGTAGAAGCAACATTTTGTAATGGATTATGTTTGAGAGGAGTGAGAGAAGAGTTAGAAGCATGAAGTGTATTTTATTCTTCACTATATGTATAATAGTTTCATTATTATATGCATTATCACAATGAAAATTGTGTTCATTTGAAAGAGCAGAAGTAGAAGTATCACTTTCATATTTACTCTCATTGTCATATTCATTTGCATGTTCACTATCATATTCATTATCACTTCCATCATCACTAGGGAGAGGGTTAAGAGAAAATGTTAATTATCCTCTAATATGAAATAAATTGTCATGTGAAATTGGAATATTATGTGTAACTATGCTATCCTTGAATGGAGTGCATGCATTATTTTCATTTGCAATATGAGAAGTAAGAGTAAGAGATTTATCATTTAAACATTATTTTGTCATTGTTTGAGATGACAAAGTAGAGTTAAGAACATGAGATTGATCATTTGAATTATGCCTTGGAAATTTTATTTTATTATGTTTATATTGTTGTAATTTGAACATAGAAGTAGAAAAAGAGAGAGAGAGATTAGGTTCAAATGTAAGCAAATTATCACCAATGAGAGGTTCACTTGGAAATCCATGACTAATTTTTTCATTTGATGCATTGTGCATAGAAGAATGAGGTGAAAATTACCTTTCCCATTTATCAAAATTATTTTCTTTGGAAGAGGGAAGAAAAGAGATAGGTTTGAGAGAATAAGATATATCTACTTTTTCTTCACTATCACTTTCATATGCATCATCATATTCCTCATTGCAACAATAGTAATTGTCTTCATTGTAAATGAAATAATTTTTTTCATTTTTGTCTAATGTGCAATTTTGTAAATTTGTCCATTCAATGTCATAATTATGAGAAAAATTTAGAAATTTATCTATAGGATGAGAGGGAAGAAGTGCCTTAGTGGCCATTTTATTGCTTTTACCAAAGAGAAAATGTAAAAGTACTATTAAGCAAATAAATACAAGAATGACTACTAACATAAAGATTTTAAATATATTTTTGACACTCCAAACAATTGGCAAAAATTCCAAAAAAATTATCTAAAAATTGTAAGGGAGGAAGGCTTGGGGTTTGAGGTCCTAGTTTGGAAATCTAGGGTTTTAGGTTGGAGTTTTAGAATTTTGAAATTATTGCAATAATTTCAATTCTAAAATAAAATTTAAATAAAACAAATGTACAAAAATCAAAATTTTGAAATTGAATTTTTGCATAAAATGTGAAAGAAAACCCTAGGGGTAGCTAGGGTTTGAGATTTTTGTTCAAAGTAATTCGGGTTCACTAAATGTTTTATTATTTTTGAGAAACTAGGGTTTAGTTCCTAAACAATAAAAGGGGTTGGATTAAGGGGTGAAATATAATCAAGTTCAATAAAACACAGATTTATATCAATTTGATCAAATGAATTACATGAGGAAAAGAGATGACTTATCTATAAAAATACGCTGAGACAGCTAATATAGAAGCTAAAAATTGTTGTGCAAGATTGAGAAGATGTCAAAAACCTAAATCTAGATTTCGCTCGATGAAAAGATAGGACCACCAAAAACAAGACACATTAGTGTCTGGCACTATAGTCTAGTTTTGGCATTATTTTCTGGTATGGTCTAGTTTATGGGTCCTGTGGGTGTCTTTATTTCTCTATGATCAGCTACATGTACCACTGTATAACCCATTTTCTTCTTAAAACCCTAGTTTTATCTACACACACAAAACAACAAACATATCAAAAGTAAAAGGGAAAAAATTAGGTTAGGGGAAGTATGATCGTATGATTTAGAACCCCTATTATCTTAATCGTTACCTACATTAACCCTCAATTTAAGGTCTCAAATCAAATGTAGTTCTCCCTTAGGGAATGTACATAATCAATGCACATGGTAGATGCAAGAATGAACTTTTGCCTAGGCCCTTCCTTGATCAAGCATGTAAATCTATGTGTGATATAGAATTCTGAGCTATACTATTGACTGATTTTTAATTACTTAGTGTGTCAAAGTAGTAAGTGATAGATATAAAATGCCTTGTGAAGTCTTTTATATAGGATACTCTTTATTTTGAATTTGGGAGCTTTATTCACACTATTTGACAACAAAAAGATAAATAAAAATTAAGAAAGGGGCTAAGAAGGGTTTAGGACTCATTAAGCAAGAAAAAATAACCGTTGGACAATAGCGCTAAGTAGGATAGGATCACCAGGCACTATAGTCCTCCAAAATTCTATTTTTTAAGACTTAGAAAAATAGGCTGGGACTGACACAGGCCAAGTCTGGGCATCTCTAGGGGTATAGATCAGTTGACTGAGATAATGGAGAGGTAAAAAAAACAAGAAACAAGACCAAGACAATCAAAACAAAGACATGGCTAGTGCGAACAAGGCTCATATTCTCCAATCAGAGTCTCTTATGAAAATGACTATGAAAAGACATGATATGTGTGGTTACTTGACCAATTTATGGTGTAAACAGTTTGAAATAGTCTGGTTTATTTGGAACATAAGAAAACTATTTTTGGAGAAAATTTTCTCCAATCCACTTTAGTGGGTATAAGTCCAAATTATTCAAAATAGTCCTTTTATATTATTACATATTTATATATGGAAGATAATATGTATTTTTTGTATATGCGGATATAGTTAAAGGATATAATGATGAGTCATTACCTAGATTTATGGATGACTTGTAACATTATATATATAGCAATATATAATGATGAGTACCCATATACAAACACATAGTATGAATATAGTAAAGTGTACCAAAACATATAAATAGGAAATACGTCATCCTAAATATTTAGGCATTTCTACAAGAATATAACATATATTTGGATATTGGGTCATGTGCCTATAGTCGTATTAACTTTTAAAAAAATAATAAGCCATAGGATTCTGAGGGTTGAGAATCTATAATTTCATGAATGTAGTTTACTAAAATGTGACCAGTTGTTTTTATGAAAGATTATGGTTTTATGAAAAATGTGAATTTCTTGTTATGATTTACTATTGAAATGGATTAGTGTATCCATAGGATTGATGAACTATGGTATATTTTTTGTCACAGAATATACTATGTATTTAAATCTACTTACAAAAATTAGATTATATACCCAGTTGGTATAAATTGTACTTGTTTGCTTATTATTTAGGATTATGAAACATTTGATTCTTGAAATTATAAAATTGATTGTTCATAATTGTGTAGTGGTGCTCATGAACAATGACCTATGATATTATGGGATGTCATAGAGTGTATTATGTTTGAAAACTATAGTCTAAATGTATGTTATATTTAGGTAGAACAAACTATAATTTTCATGTCTAGATTCATTCATACGTTTGATGGATTAAATGTATGCATTTAGCATGTTTTATGATAGCTAGTAGGAAGTAATGTATTGTGTCTGCTTAATGAAATTAGAATATGTAGCCTAATATACATATTATACTCAGTCAGTATAATTTACACTTGGTTGCTAATTAATTATGTAATAAATGATATTATGGTGATTCATTCATACGTTTGATGGACTAAATGTATGCATTGAATTATTCATGTATTGAGCATGTTTTGTGATTGTTAGTAGGAAGTAATCTATATGAATCTATTTATTATATTTATGTTAACCAAATCTCACATTGTTAGTACTAAGTATATAGTGAGATGGACTTCACTAACTTACTAGCATCACAAAGCCAAATGGAGGTAATCCAATCAAGTAGTGTGTATGAAATTGACTGATCCTAAAGATCAATAACTATTTAAAAACCTTGGCCAAGTAATGTTAGTGAGACATTGTCATTTCAAGTGTATGATTTACATGTATGTGTAATATCATGTTATAATAGGTTTCTTTATGGTATATTGCATTGTTTTAATTTAAAAATCATATTTGCACATGGGTACTAGTTTGTCTTTTTGGATTTCTACACCATCACTATCTACTCATCCATGAAAGGAAGGTCATTCCCTGATGAAGGATTATGTGTGAGATCGATGGTCCATGATTGGTATGAAAAATCACTTAGATGATGCTCTCCCTCCCCACAATAGTACTTATTTGGAGACGACACTTGAGATTTCTAGAGATACTAAAGTTTAGGAACTCATGCTCTGTGGAGCTTTGTATATTGTATCTTATACATTATATTATATTTATTATTATTAATACGTTAATCTGATGAGATGTAATTATTTACTTAATTGTACTTTGGTAATGGTGGTCGTATTATTTTACTAGTCATGGTTGGGTATTCGTAATTACTTTCCATAATTGGTTATGATGTGTTTCATATATTGTTAGTGATCAATGATTCTTAGATGTCACATGCTTATTTATAGTTAATATACTTATAGTGTTATATCTTGATCACTAACTATACTCTCATGGTGAATTCTAATGAAGGAATGTGTTGATTAAATTTTTAAAAAATAGGTTTTTCTAAGTCAAACCCAGTGGGGTTGTTACATAGTGGCAGACAAACAGTCGACGATGTGATCCAAGTGGTTAAAATGTGAACTCTACGTAATCTAACTCTAACTCTAGCTCTAGTTATTTCATAGAAGGGACAAAAAATTATATCAAACTAGAAAATCCAAGATGACATTCACTATAGTGTTTGGTCTAGTGTTCTTCACACAGGGATATGGGAGATCTAGAAGCCCTCAAAAGAGGAGATCAAAATGCATGCCACCTCAAAGAGGGGGATCAACTCATAATTAAGGATGTTCCAGAACTCAATGAGTTGAGACATTACTAAAAGTGAGTCAGAAAATAACTACACATATCATGCATCTAGTGCACAGGCATAAACCAGGGCTCCAATAATCATGTGATACTCAGTAGCGTTATTTGTCTCACTAGTAAGGAATAAACAAATTGCAACAAGTTTGTGGCCCCATTAGTCATCAAAATTCCAAGCTATAATGATGTGTCCTAGGTTACCTTGACTATCACCATCAGTGTGAATCACCACTGAATGGTGCACCATGATGGGGATCAAGGATGTAAGGCACTACCATGAAATGACTACCTTGACATGGTACAGAATAGGCAAGCTACATGAGAGAGATGAAAAACATGACCAAGCCATAATCAATTGGAAGTGACCAACCCCAGCCATGGTAAGAGGTAAAGAAGAGTGGTAGGAGGCACATGAAAGATGAATATTAATTAGATAAGACTAGAGCCAGTCTTGAACAATCGTAACCATGAACCTACACACTTGTAGAGACCAAAATAAAAGAGGAAGAGGGAGTCAATATGGGATCAACTGCAAGCAAGTAAGGAGACTACTGACTAAAATAAGCAAATAAATCTACTTCTATCTTAGGTGTATCTTAGGAAGATTGTATAATCAAAATGGCCAAAGAAACTAGCAAGGTATGATAGTGGACATCACATGAGGGATAATATACTAAATGAGGGCCTAAAAAGGGTGTTATGGCAAGCTCTAGGGCTTACTAAGGTATTTTTAGCCCACGTCATTGCTTTCCTCAAGTGTTGTCCATCACCTAATCCTAACTAGTGGCCTTCCCAAAAGGTAGGTTGTTGCTTAACCTGCTAAGCCATGTCTTGCCCTCAATTGGCCCAAAAAAGCCTTGGACAGGCCTAGAAAGAGGCCAAACAAAAGAGGAATAGGGAGAGTGAGGAAACATAGCATCCAACTCCTCAAGTTTACCATTCATGACCTGAAGTGTAGGAACTCAAGAGGTGGGGTCATTTTTTATGAGCAAGATCTCTAAACCTAGATGAGTAATAAGGTGGTAGTACTTGTGATGCTCTGTAATGAGCTTCCTGTAATCCCTCCTCTCATTGAATAAGTTATTTTCCATGACATGGATGAAATGACACTTGAAATATGAATTAGAAACTCTAGATGCCTCTATGGTGGAGGCATTAAGATTTTTGATGCCATGATAGATAAGTCATGCTAAAGGAAAAATCTTGACTATCAAGGACACATATTGAAAGAGACCACCTAAGAGCGAAGAACCACCTTGATGATTTAAAGAGAGGGGATATAAATATCATGTAATGGGTGTAAGGGTAGTGAATGTTGATTGATGGTCAGTAAGATCAAACCATCCATCCTTGAGAAATAAATATTCATCAACGGGTGCCTTGGGTGAACTAGCAGAACCCCACGAGGAGATACACAAAACATTGGCAGAGGGCTTTGTCTTAAGAAGTATCCATGCCCAAGGATATGGATCAATAATAAGGTCTAAACCTCACCTTCATGCATGAATTAGATTACTTGAAATATTATTGATGTAACGGCCTACATGGAAATAGTCCAAGGATGACCAAGGATCATGTTGTATGAGAGATCTACGTCTAACACATAAAACTCAGTCCTAATTATTTGGATCCGAACATGAGTTGAAGCTTCACATTACCCATCAACATGACTATGTCATTACTAAAACCAACATAGTTATGGTGAGAGTCATAAAGTTTCTTGTGGCTAATACCCAGCTCATTGAACTATCACAAAGTCATGATGTTCAACATGGCACCCTAATCGATTATGCATCTCTTGATGTGGTAGTCATCAATTGAGGTCTAGATGTAGAGTGGTAATCAATCCCTCTTCACTAGAATGAAAGGGTTTGGTAAAGAGGAGAGGTCAAAGGACAAGGTAGGTCAATTAGGGTGATCAGGGATGTCTAGGGTGAATAACACCTCAGTGTCATCCTGTAGTGGACCCTCACAAGAGAAACCAAGCACATCAAAGACAAATCCCCCTTTGCTTAGGGTAAAGGCAAATAAGGTCCCAAATGGATATCCCAGTACAAAGGGACTAGAGCGCCTCTATAATAGGGTAAAGATGATGTCTAGCTTGGGGAGGGATATTACATCAAAAGTCAAATTTTACTTTGGGGTTTCTTGTTCCTGTGGTTGGGGCTATGAGCCCTACACCACTAGTCTCTCCAATGGGTTTGGTTGCTTGACCTGAGCATGTGTTGACAAAGCACTCATAACTAGTAAAATTTATGTCAATAAAAGCAAAGACCTTACTACTCTCACATTTAGCCTTCCCTTTCAGGTCAATTGAAGAAGAGGAACCAAAAGAGGTAGAAGAGCGAGAAGGAGAGTGATGGACCTTACATTTTGATTTCTTCTTCTTCTTCTTTGTCTTATTTTCCTTGTCTTGGTTATGAAGAGGCTCCTTAAAAACATTCAACTTGTGCTTGGGTTCCACATGTGGAGAACTCTAAGGGGTAGACAAGGTCTTGGCACTATATTTTTGGGCAGCACAATCCTTATCATAATGGCCCTTCATCTAGTGAAACTTGTAAAACTTGGTGACATCATAGGGATATGTTATCCGTTACCCTACTACACTCTTTTTAGGGGCCTTCTTTTCAATTGGCCTCTTATTTAGAGCATTGACCTCACAACCACCTTCTTATCCTTCTTCTTCATATGAGAATGAGTGACACTATCGTAAGTCACATTGCGGTTGTGATCACATGAGGAGGATGAATTTTGAGTCAGCACGAGTCAAATTTCCACTGGCACCTCAAAGACCTTGATCTTTAGACATTTGTTAACAACTTCATTGTAATAGGTGGGTTCACACTTGAAGACCTCAAGGTGAACTTCCTAACTCAATGCTTTAGTGTACATGTTGTAGAGCTAATCATTCGAGAACCTTGTCCTACATGTGTGGACAATTGAATGCCACATATGCACAAAGTCAAAGTTTGACTCACCCTTGGCTTGGACCATGAAAATGAGTGATTGGATGTCGAGGTTAAATTATCTAAAGACATCGAAGTATTGGAGGAAATCATCCAGACAGAACTAAAAGCTAGAAATAGAATCTAGTGGCAAATTCTAAAACAAAACTAAAGCTTTGGTTCTTAGGGAACAGGCAAAGAGCTTCAACATCATGCCTTTGTCATGTTCCCAATCCATACATGCCATCATAAATGTTATGATATGCTTTATGGAACTAGCATTCCGAGTCCCATTGAACTTAGGCAATTCATGGATTGGATTAAGAAGGGGAATAACACGCACCCAAGGGGTTAGAGGATTCCTACGTAGATCCTCATAGGCATGGTTTATAGTGGGTTGGTAACAATCGAGCAGGTAGAGAGAAATAATGATATATATTTTAAAATATATTCACATACTCTAGATTTCCCTACAATTTATGGATAGAAAAATAAAATGTATATTATTATTAAAAACATTTATTTGAGATTTAGTAATATTAAAATAAATAGCCAATAAATCAAAGGTTGAATCCACGAAATTGACAATTGTAATTTAATACACGCTATAAAGCTTCTCTGTAGATGGAAATGGCTCAAGTGAAAAATGATTGCAAATATAAATGATTGTAGATATAAACTAAGACAATCACGATTGCAGATCTGGATGAAGACATATATTAGTAGAAGAAAAAAAAAAGGTATCATCTGTTTATAGACCTAGAATTTCATAATGTGGTGATAGATCAGCCAAACCACCTTTCCACGCATCTAGGTGGGACATAACTTCCAGCACCCCTTCCCCTCATAGAATTTTACCAATAATTCCATATCATACATGACCTCATTGGATTCAAAGAGACCTAGAACCTTTACGAGCAGATGAATAGGAGAAGAGAGAGCTTCCAATTGTGGAGCAAGTAGCACAGCCCCAACATATTGATTCTCATGCAACAAAGCCCTCAAATGCAACAAGTAATCCCTCTGAGAAACTGAACGCTCTTTCACTTCTCAAAACGTAGATAAGGGAATAAGTCCTAGGTGATTGCACCCCGAGAAAGGAAGGTTGCGAACCATACCATAATCCAACTACACCAACAGTAATTTTAGAACCTCGCGCAGCCCAGGCCATACTAGAGTCTCAACCACCCTACACGTCGCCTCTTCTTTTTTTAGAAGCCTCACCAAACTATCAGTGAACATCAAGGCTTGGTTTTATTCCTCCAAACTGTATGCAGGTACTCGGGACCAATGATCACCTTGATGGCATTGAGCATCTCTGTGTTCAAGACCCAAAACACCAATTTTAGCCTCCCATCCAGGACACTACCTCAAAATGCCATCTCCCTCCGCTTGGCACATAGAGACAAAATCAGCTCCACCTTCACAAGCTCCTCCATAGTAAACTCCATTACAAACACTCACTGCATATCAACACCACCGCCTTACAGAAAGAAAATAGAAGCTTCATCCTCAACTCCAAACCTGACCCAAAGACACGCCATAATCCCAATGGCGAAACGGAGGGCTCACACAAGCAGATAGGCAGTGACATAAATGACCATGCCATGGGGAAAACAATCAGCTCACCTTTTTTTAATAAGAACATCATCACCCTAATGATGGCACAATCCCCCGCAAGACAACATGATTACCAACCTCCTATTCAATCATTTATAAACCAGGCCATGGATACAATACATTTTCAATGACAATTTCGTCACTATGATCAATACCTTTATTTGCTAAGAAATCAGTATGCGAGTTGGCTTTTCTATAGCAATGCCTAGTCGACCAAGATTCAAATGAATCTAACAAGGACCATGCTTTTACCAGTATATTCTTGTTGTTCCAAACCAAAGCACTTTGGCAATGCAGAGCTGACACAGTGACCATTAAGTCTCCCTCAATGATTAGGTGCTCAATCCCACATTGATGCACCATCTCGATACCCAAAAAAACAGCTTGGGGTTTTGCCTCCTTTTTTTTATCATCTAAGAATTTAACTGAAGCCACCTTAATTAGGGAATCAGAGCAATCCCTTAAAGATGAAACCTATAAAAACTAGGAGAAAGAAAGTGTACTCCACTTTTCTTCTCCCATACCAAGAAGAAACTGTAGCTTAGATAATGTCAAAAAATAGTGAACAAACACCAAGATCAAAAAGACCCACATAATATTACAATGACATACCACAACTGTACCAAAGTTCCAACCAAAAAGGAAACTGTGACCCCAAGATAAAAACATAAATAGAGATCAAATTAGCATGTCCAAATTGGCCATGATCACCATGTCTTGTGGTTCAGCGCACATGCCACTAACAACACCATCCACAAAAGCACCATCAACTAATAACTCCCCCAATGAGGATAGACCAGCCATCTCAGCCTCACCACTATTGACCCTACCAATAAACCCTATTTTTATACCTCGCCCTCTACCTCAACCACTACACAACCACCCCAACCTCTCCTTCCCCTATGCCACCCCCACAAGAGGATGCCACCACCACCTCCCTTCGCCCACCCTATGGATAGAAAACTCCCCCCAAACTGACTGAGTCAACCATGGCCTGCGAGCACCACTACATATGAATGGACACAACCCTCTGAGTCACCAGGCCATGCACAAGATCATCCAAACCATCTTTTCACCCATCTAGGTGGGACATAGTTTTTTAGCACCCCTTTCCCCCCCATAGAATTTTACCAAGAATTCCATAGCATACATGACCTCCCTAGATTAAAAGTGGCCTAGAACCTTAACATGTAGATGAATAGGAGAAGAGAGGGATTACAATCGTAGAGTAGGTTACACAACCCCAACAAACTAATTCTCATGCAATAAAGCCCTCAAATGCAATAGGTAATCCCTTTGATAAATTGAACGCTCTTCCAATTCTTGAAACGTAGATAAGGGAACAGCCCTAGGTGATTACACCTTGAGAAATGAAGGTTACAAACCATACCATAATCCAGTTACACCAACAGTGATTTTAGACCCCCATACAGCCCAAGCCACACTAGAGTCTCAACCATCCTACGCATCACCTCTCCATTTTTTATAAGCCTCACCAAATAATTGGTGAACACCGAGGCTATATTTGAGTTGGTTTCATTCCTCCACACTGTCTGCAAGTACTTGAGAACAATGATCACCTTGATGGCATTGAATACCTCCCCGTTTGAGATCCAAAACATCTATTTTAGCCTCTTATCCAGGATACTACCTCGAAATGCCATCTCCCTCCTTATTGTTGTAACCATCTTGTATATTGATATTTTTTTATGAATATTAGTAATACTAATGTGTTCCAATAGTAAATTATATATATCATTGGTGTTGAAAGTGAAGGTGGTAATATGGTAAGAGCACAAATATCGTCGAGTCCCACCACCCTTATATAATTTTAATATTTTAAAGAAACAACAAAAGACCATTTACGACCTTGGTAACAATTCAAGGAGTTTATTAAAACTAAAATGGCACATTTTAGAAGTTGAGAAAAAGTTGGTTGAGTAATAGTGCAATAGATAAATTATTAAGTCATGCAAAAAATATTGTTATAACAAGGGTCGCATCGCAGTTAGTTCATGTTTTTATATTGTAATAAAGGGATTGAACGAGGGTCATTTGTAACAAGCACATTGTATGATCTAAACATTAAAAGTTGAGAATGACCATTATATTATCTTTGGTGAATTATTTATACCTTCAACAAACTAACAATTAACTTTTCTACTAATCAAAGACATCTTAATAAATCAGCATTTAACCAATTAGAGTACTTTAACTATATTATAGCTAAATTTTAAAGTAAGTTGAATGGTGATGAGGAGGGGCAATGATAATTGTTATAAGATTTTTTTTACGGAGATATAGTTATAAGTGAATAAATATCCACATATTACAAAATAAAATATTAAAAAAAATGTATGTAATAGAGTAGTGAAACTTTCATTATGCAAAAAGAAATTATTTGGAAAAGAATTCTAAGTATATAGTCTGTAATTGCGATTGGACGAAAAAAGGCTCCAATTCAATATACACTTACGCAACAGTTTTAATCTAATATATTTAATATAAAACATGAGTAGTGATACCAATATCTATATCACTAAACAAATAAAACATAAACAATGATACCGATATTTATATACTTATGAGGTTATACAATTTTAAAAATGATTAAAGCTTTCTAACAAAAAGGAACTATTTTGTAATCATTCTGTTTAAATAGTAAACTACCATTATATTGAAATGTAAAGTGGAATTGTTATGTTTTATTGGTGTTAAAATGATTCCTAAACATATGGATTTTTACTCAAATGACAAAACATATTGTCTTCTTTGAATTGTTTATATTAACAATGAAGAGGATACGAATGCATTTGGTTTGATGATGCCACTAGTATATATCCAATGACAAAAGGTGACAACATTCGTAATGAATCATCATCTAGGACTTAATAAAAGAAGTCAAATCTTGTGATTAGATATGTTTTGTTTTGTTTGACTCTTACAATTTTAAAATGCCATTAATGATTTATAATGTATCAAATAAATATATAAACAAGTGATAGTTATCAGTCTATTATAATAAAAAAAATGTCCAATTTGATGATTTCAAAGTTATCTACGAAATTGTATCTCTCAATTATTCTTGTCAAATGAATCGGTGTTTGTCGATAAATTTTTTGGTGTCTTCAATATTAAATTCAAGTATTTATTATGTAAATATTCTATTTACACTATGTTTTACATTATAAATATATTACCAATATTAATTAATTGGTATACTGCTATCAACAATTTTAGAAACATGAATAACACCCCAAAACTTCCTACCAACTAACACAGAAAAATGATTTTTAAATCAATTTTATTAAGAAATGAACAAATAACAAAAAGAAATGATAACCATGTTCTTCTTTTGCCAAAGAATATTTGAATTATAAAAAAAACATTATTTCTCATTAATGTACACATTATAAAAGATTTAGAATTATTAAAAATTAGAAGTACTGAAACAAATGGCAATTATATATGGCTTAATACATGCATTCCTTGTAGTGAAGAGCATTTAAAATATAGAATTAATTAGGAGAATTATCATTTTAAGTACAATTTTTCTTTACCATACCACAATCCAATTGCATCAATAGTAATTTTAGACCCCCATGCAACCTAGGCCACATTAGAGTCTCAACCACCCTGTGTGTTGCCTCTCCATTTTTCAGAAGCTTCACCAAATTATTGGTGAACACCAAGGCTATATTTGAGTTAGTTTTATTCCTCCACACTGTCTAAAAGTACTCGAGAACAATGATCACCTTGATGGCATTGAGCACCTCCCCGTTCGAGATCCAAAACACCTATTATAGTCTCCCATCCAGGACACTGCCTGAAAATGCCAACTCCCTCCTTATTGTTGTAACCATCTTGTATATTGATTTTTTTTATTAATAGTAGTAATACTAATAATATTAAATTCTATGTATCATTGGTGTTGGAAGTGAAAGTGGTAATATGGTAAGAGCACAAATACCTTCGAGTCACACCACCCTTAAATAATTTTAATATTTCAAAACAACAACGAAAGACCATTTATGAGCTTGGTAACAATCCAAGGAGTCTATTAGAACTAGAAGAAATATGTCATCCAAAATTCAAGTGCCATATCAGCACATTTTGGAAGTTGAGAAAAAGTTGGTGGAGTAATAGTGCAATTGATAAATTATAAAGTCATGTGAAAAATATTGTTATAACAAGGACCGCATTGCAATTAGTTCATGTTTTTATATTGTAATAAAAGGATTGAAATAGATGAAGATATCAAGATGATTCTAAACGAGGGTCGTTTGTAACAATCATATTGTGCAATCTAAACATTAAAAGTTGTGAATGACCATTGTATTATCTTAGTGAATTATCTATACCTTCAACAAACTAACAATCAACATTTTTACTAATCAAAGACATCTTAATAAATCAGCAATAAAACAATTAGAGTACTTTAACTAGATTATAACTAAATTTCAAAGTAAGTTGGATGGTGATGATGAGGGGCAATGATAGATTTTTTGTGCAAAGATATAGTTATAGGTATAAGTGAATAAATATCCACATATTATAAAATAAAATTTAAAAAAAATAAGTATGTAATAGAGTAGTGAAGCTTTCATTATGCACAAAGAAACTATTTGGAAAAGAATTGTAAATATTTAGTCTATAATTGTGATTGGACGAAGAAAGGCTCCAATTCAATATACACTTATGCAAGCAACAGTGTTAATATAAAACACGAGTAGTGATACCAATATCTATATCACTAAACGACTAAAACAAAAACAATGATACCAATATTTATATACTTATGAGGTTCTACATTTTAAAAAATAATTAAAGCTTTCTAACGAAAAGGCACTATTTTGTAATCATTTTGTTTAAATAGTAAACTACCATTATATTGAAATGTAAAGTGGAATTGTTGTGTTCTATTGGTGTTTAAATGATTCTTAAACATATGGATTTTTACTTAAATGACAACATATTTGTCTAATTTGAATTGTTTAAATTAACAATGATGAGAATACGAATGCATTTGGTTTGACGATGCCACCAGTATATATCCAATGACAAAAAGTGACGATATTCTTAAATGAATCGTTGTATAAGACTTAATAAAAGAAGTCAAATATTGTGATTATATATGTTTTGTTTTGTTTGACTCTCACAATTTTAAAATGACATTAATGATTAATAATGTACCAAATAAATAAACAAACAAGTGATAGTTATAAGTATATTATAATAAGAAAAGGTACTAACTTAATAAGGTAATTGTTGCCAATATGAATTAATTGGTATAGTGATATCAACAATTTGACATGTGCTCTTCTTTTGCCAAAGAATATTTGAATTATAAAGAAAATGTTATAGCTTTATAAAAAATTTAGAAGAGCATTTAAAATTTGAATTGATGACGAGCATCTAATCAAATATCATCACAAGTCGAATTATGTACGCTTTTTTTAATCCAAAGCTTCGATTACACATAAATACGACAAATCAATTATTTAGCGAACAGAAAATGTTTGGTTTTGAATTTGTGGCCCTCTATAAACAAATTTAGAGAAGGCTCCAAAAATTGGCGTATGCCGCTTTGAGTGGCCTGCACACGGTATTCTTTAGTAAAAGGCGAAAGAATAGTTCGCTATGTGCTAACCACGCGGCTCCGTGATTATAGCAGGCAAATGGCGTGAATATTTATAGTAAACCTCGCTGTTGAGAAGCCGCTTTACCATGTATGTGGGATTATTATTTACTGCTGTTTTTGTTTTATTTCATGCAATCTGCGCTCAACAAGTGAAATTAGGCTGAAAGCAATGCAGTGGACGGAACACAAATACAGCAAGAGCCATTTGAAAAGGAAAACCATCAGACTGTTTAACTGCAACAAAAAAATTATTACATTTTCCATTCACTACCCAACGCTGCTCGCAGCTCAAGTTTGCTTGTTCGATCCACGCTTACCGCATTCCAAGTTTTTATGCTGTTGCCTTTCAATTTGTAAATATAGTTACAGGCATTTTGAATTGTTCATCGAGTGCCTTGGGTACCCACAAAACTAGACACTATCAAGTCTATCGAGTCTCTTCTATACCCACAACACCATAGACCTATTCAACTCTTTTTAATTGACTTGTACCAAAGTTTTTAGGTATGCGACTAACTTTTCACACCAAGTGTTTATAATGAAAATTGATCGTATTGCCTTGGTGCACGTAATGAAATGAAAATTGGGAGCTTTTGATGAGATTAAAAAATCGGCTAAAACTTACAAGATCTTCGAATGAGTTTCCCAACTTTTTTCATTGGGCCACGGAGTCAACATCTTTATTCTAAAAAATTTGAGTTGTTCATGTCTTTGATTTACCTCAAACTGCCTTCTAGGAGCACGATTGAGTATGTTATCGTGAAATGCAAAAATTCATGACAATGGTAGCCTCTAACTATTGGGACCATATTTTCTAGCTTAACGTAGGAGAACTCCATATTATTTGGTTATCAGTGCCTTTATTATTGTGAATCCTTGTGTGCAATTCATATTTGTATGACTTGATTTGGCCAACTGGTAGCTAGTTCACCTATCTCAATCATATAAGAAATGAACATGCACTGCCAACCCAGATCACTTGTTTTGATAATCCTTCACACGTGTTTTTTTGAGGAAGCACACTAAAACATTTTACAATCGATTGTGACTTCTAAGGAGAAAACAATGTGTATTGTATGGTAGCTTGTTGAATAAGCTTCTAACACTTTGAACAAGAGTCAAAACAAATTCTGGGTGCACAAGATGCAGCCAAAATAGTGTCCAATACTTGAACAATATATGCATAGAAAAATTAAGGTATAAAATTTTTCAAGCAAGTTTTAGGATTTGGGATGAAATTTTCAACACAAAAATCATAAACATGATCAAAGGCCTTTGAATGATTTATCAAAAGTTTCCAACTTGGCAAAGATTTTGGCTTAATATGCTTTTTAAATCATGGCATGTACTGCAATAGAAGTGTGAGAGGTACAATGCTTCACTAGCTAGGCATTTTTAAAGTGGGAGTAAATGCAAGTGGGATTACATGTATTTCAAAGCAAGGAGATAGATTACGCGGTTTTAAAGGAATGAGCATGAACGATTGATAGACGCATTGTTAATGCTTGTAAAATAACTTGTGAGTAAAGAGGGACTAAACGCGAAGGTAATTAACAAATTTCCTATTGTATTTAAAAATGTAAGATGAAAAATTGTTCCATCATCACTATCATGATTAGAGCACTCTCATTTACAACATCAACACATGTAATCCTTGTAGAAATGAACCAGGATCAGATGAGCTTTTTTTACCCAAGTGCCCAATGTATTATGAGATCACTTTGCCATTACCAAGGAAATTTTGACTTTCATAAGATCCAAATCCACTAACTCTAACAAAACATTCAATGCCCTAAGCTTGCAAGTTGTGCTTAACCTCCAAACCAAAGCATTATAAATGATAGAAAATATAAATTTCTTTCAAACGTGTACCTTTTTCCCTCAATGACAATATAAAATCCATAATATTTATGACCTTACATCGATCATTTTTGCACTCGCATATTGTTAATGGTCATCAACATACTTGTGGGTGCTGCAATTTGTATTATCTTTAGTATTCTACTCTCATTCTTAGTAAGCAAGCTTTGAACAAATGTCACTATTGTACTCAATCTTGTAAAATTTTCATTCCAATTCAGTGATGGTTACCCATACAAATACATTTTTAAACCTTTTAATGTTATAAAAACCAACTGATCTTCACCATGAACATATTTATTGATCATCGTTAGCAACAATTATGATGTGCACATTCTTAAATTGCAAATAATTCTCAGTAACTCAAACTAGCCAACATCAGTGTCCTAAAAATCATCTACAAAAATATAATATGGCTTCAAACATGCACTCTCCAATTCACTTGGTCACTTTTGAATAAGAGAATCTAATTCAGAATTCTACCATTGGAAAACACGTATTGTATAGCCTGATATAAATTCATCAAGGGATTCATTCTCTAAACCACGAGTACTTAAAATTTTTGGATAAGTCATTTTTTCTTTTATTTTTCTAATTTCTAAAGGTATCCCTTAAGTTTCATATCAAGTTATTCTATAACAACACAACATGCCCTTGATGGAACCTCTTATGAAGGTATTACAAGTTCTAAAGTTCCCATTAAATCTCCAATGAAATTTGTAACATTCAGATGATAAAGTTTATGCCATACTGTGAATTTTTATTTAAATGTAGCCCTTACTAAAATAAATTTATGCTAGAGGTGTGATGTCACAAGTAACGGTGTCCTCCATAGGCTTGACTTTGTACTAGAAGGTGCATTTTCATTGGACCTATATATCTTTCCCTTGTTGAAACCACCCCAATGAGTATGGCTTGGGATGTGCAATAGTGGCAAGATCAAGGCATTGTGTTGTGGATCATGCAATGATGCATTTCTGACTGCCATTGTTAATGTTGACATGAAAAAGCTAAACCTTCACCCAAAAATTGTTGTGTAAAATGTAGTTTCACTCCTTAAAGGTGTTTATCATAGTGGTGTTGGTGATCAGACAAGTCACGTTTGGATTAGACTCATCTATCGATGTGAGATCTAATATAAATTGAATGATCAATGATTATTGCATGCATCATTCAAATTCATCATGGGTGTGTGAGCGATGATGATGGCACCATTTGTCACTAGGTTTACTTTATTTTTTTCAAGCAACCTTTACAACAAAATAATATTTTATTGCTTTAGGACCTTTAGACCATGTAGGAACTTTGAGGTATGAATTATACTTTTGATCTCCACCACGGGGACCAGGGCTAAGTGCGTAGGGGACAACCAAGTTTGGTTGTGCAGAGTGAATGCACGAATATATATTCAAATGGAACAATCAAACACACATTCAGTAGAGTGAAAGTCTTACTTGCAAAAAATGTAACTTCTATTCATAAATCAAATAATAGGTTATATAAAGTACAATGTCTGCATTATGTGTATATAAAGTAAATGTGTAGATCAAACTATCTATATTACGACTATGTGAATGACATTGATTTAGTTGTGTTATTTTTTGTTTATATGGATAGATGTGTATATTACATATTTTAACATGTATGATTACAAGAATAGTAAGAACTATTGTATATCTACTAGGGAGGATGTTGATAGGTGTGTCAATCTCTTGTTAGATGTGGTAGTTTACAATGGTCTGAATAGTTAATATATAGGCTATCTTCAATGATTCCCAATCCCATGATCCTTGATTGGGGGTTAACAACTAGATGGGCCATATTTTGAATCACACAATTGGGGTAGGCTAACACATGGTTGTGTTGAGGTAAGCTCCAAAGGAGTTAGTGAGTCCAAGAGTAAATGCCCCTGAAGTGCATAAGATTGTGAGCTGTTGAATGTGCAATGTTGTGCATAGGTTATGATATGAGGTGAACATTGCATGAAAGTCAATGAACAATTACGAGACTTTTGTGTAATGTTGTGGGCCAACTTCAAGTAAAGGAGTGTGCATGATTGCATGAGAGGTGTGAGCTCTACATAGAATAAAAAATGAGGAGTATATTTGATTGGGAAATTATTACACATGGATCATTCACCCTTTATTGAAGAGCAATGGTCTCCATCACATCAACTTGCAGCTAAGAAAATTGCACTTAAAGTTGTTTAGAAGTTTACCACTTAGCTTGATCATCATATTGTATAATCTTGACCACTCATAAAAGTTGATGTGTGTCATGGTGAGTGCATGTTTATATCACTTTAATGATCTGGTCCTTCTTTATGGGGTGTAAGTGTTCAAGATCCAAATCAGAATGATGTCTCACTGTGAGCTCAAGAAGTAGTGGAGTGTAAGGCTTGAGAAGTTCCACTTTGAAGACTGGGTGCATGCCCAAGTATGGAGGTAGATCAAGAATAAAGGTGCTCTCACCAGATTTGCACAAAATGGTGTAAGGACCATAGTGCATAAGCTTGATCTTATAATCTAGACCTTTGAAGTGATCCTTCTAAAGGTATAACCAATCTTTATCACCAACTCAGAATGCATGAGGTGTGTGATGTGCATCATGGAGCTCCTTGTACTTTGTTTATGTGTGAGATATAATCTATTGAACGTGTTGATGAACAGACTATATGTGTCATAGAAACTTCTCATGTGCATGACTCAGTATTGGTTGGTATGCAGTAGGAAATGTCTAAAGGGACCAAAGGTTGAAACCCAATACATGCCTGAAATAGACTGTGACTCGTAGAGATGTGAAGGGCTCTATTTTAGGCATGTTGAATGTACAAGAGATTATCATCCCAAGTGTAATAATATACATAGTTATACCTTCATAGAAGATGAATAAGTGTGCAGTTAACCACTTCAGTTTACCCATATATTTATGGATGAAAGTCCATCGACTGATCCAACTTTGTACCCATCAAGTCTCACAATGTTTGCCAAAAGTGACTACAAAGCATGGATCTCGATCATAGATAATGGATGTTAGAAGCCGAAAATGAACCCAAACATGGTTGAATAAAGCTTGTGTAGTGCCAATTTTGTCAATGTTTTTCTTACAAGCAACCACGATAGCCATCTTAGAAAACTTATATAATACCACAAACACAGCATCATGTTGGCATCTCATCGCAAGCAACCTAGTCATGAAATCCATGTTGATAAATTCCCATGGTCTGGATGGAACTAGTAGATGTGTGTAAATTCATAGCTTCTTATTCATGGGCTTGGCAATGTAATAAGGAATGAAAGACTTGATGTGGTGTTCTATGTCTATTTGCATGTCTGGCTAATAAAAGTGTGAATGCAATACGACTAGTCTTTATCACACTAAAGTATCATGAGGTCTTGGCATAGTGTGCCTCCCAAACGAGTCATTGGTGAGGTACGTCATAAAGAAGGACCAGATCATTAAAGTATAATTGATACCCTAAAGTTCCTACATGGTCTAAAGGTCCTAAAGCAATAAAATATTATTTTGTTGTAAAGGTTGATTGAAAAAAATAAAGTAAACCTGGTGACAAATGGTGCCATCATCATTGCTCACACACCCATGATGAATTTGAATGATGCATGAAATAATCATTGGTCATTCAATTTATATTAGATCTCACATCGACAGATGACACTAATCCAAACGTGACTTGTCTGATCACCAACACCACTATGATAAACACCTTTTAAGGAGTGAAACTACATTTTACACACCAATTTTTGGGTGAAGGTTTAGCTTTTTCATGTCAACATTAACAATGGCAGTCAGAAGTGCATCATTGCATGATCCACAACACAATGCCTTGATCTTGCCACTATTGCACATCCCAAGCCATACTCATTGGGGTGGTTTCAACAAGGGAAAGATATATAGGTCCAATGACAATGCGCCTTCTAGTACAAAGTCAAGCCTATGGAAGACACCGTTACTTGTGACATCACACCTCTAGCATAAATTTATTTTAGTAAGGGCTACATTTAAATAGAAATTCACAGTATGGCATAAAATTTATCATCTGAATGTTACAAATTTCATTGGAGATTTAATGGGAACTTTAGAACTTATAATACCTTCATAAGAGGTTCCATCAAGGGCATGTTGTGTTGTTATAGAATAACTTGATATGACACTTAAGGGATACCTTTAGAAATTAGAAAAATAAAATAAAAAATGACTTATCCAAAAAATTTAAGTACTCGTGGTTTAGAGAATGAATCCCTTGATGAATTTATATCAGGCTATACAATACGTGTTTTCCAATGGTAGAATTCTGAATTGGATTCTCTTATTCAAAAGTGACCAAGTGAATTGGAGAGTGCATGTTTGAAGTCATATTATATTTTTGGAGATGATTTTTAGGACACTGATGTTGGCTAGTTTGAGTTACTGAGAATTATTTGCAATTCAAGAATGTGCACATCATAATTGTTGCTAACGATGATCAATAAATATGTTCATGGTGAAGATCAGTTGGTTTTTATAACATTAAAAGGTTTAAAAATGTATTTGTATGGGTAACCATCACTGAATTGGAATGAAAATTTTACAAGATTGAGTACAATAGTGACATTTGTTCAAAGCTTGCTTACTAAGAATAAGAGTAGAATACTAAAGATAATACAAATTGTAGCACCCACAAGTATGTTGATGACCATTAACAATATGCGAGTGCAAAAATGATCGATGTAAGGTCATAAATATTATGGATTTTATATTGTCATTGAGGGAAAAAGGTACACGTTTGAAAGAAATTTATATTTTCTATCATTTATAATGCTTTGGTTTGGAGGTTAAGCACAACTTGCAAGCTTAGGGCATTGAATGTTTTGTTAGAGTTAGTGGATTTGGATCTTATGGAAGTCAAAATTTCCTTGGTAATGGCAAAGTGATCTCATAATACATTGGGCACTTGGGTAAAAAAAGCTTATCTGATCCTGGTTCATTTCTACAAGGATTACATGTGTTGATGTTGTAAATGAGAGTGCTCTAATCATGATAGTGATGATGGAACAATTTTTCATCTTACATTTTTAAATACAATAGGAAATTTGTTAATTACCTTCGTGTTTAGTCCCTCTTCACTCACAAGTTATTTTACAAGCATTAACAATGCATCTATCAATCGTTCATGCTCATTCCTTTAAAACCACGTAATCTATCTCCTTGCTTTGAAATACATGTAATCCCACTTGCATTTACTCCCACTTTAAAAATGCCTAGATAGTCAAGCATTGTACCTCTCACACTTCTATTGCAGTACATGCCATGATTTAAAAAGAATATTAAGCCAAAATCTTTGCCAAGTTGGAAACTTCTGATAAATCATTCAAAGGCCTTTGATCATGTTTATGATTTTTGTGTTGAAAGTTTCATCCCAAATCCTAACATTGAAGACTGGGTGCATGCCCAAGTATAGAGGTAGATCAAGAACAAATGTGTTCTTACCATCTATGCACAAAATGGTGTAATGACCATAGTGCAGAGGCTTGATCTTCTAGTGTGGACCTTTTAATTTATCCTTTTGAAGGTACAACCAATCTTTATTACCAACTTGGAAGGCATGAGGTGTGTGATGTGCATCATGGATATCCTTGTACTTTATTTGTGTGTGAGATACAATTTGTTGAACCTACTAATGAATAGACTATATGTGTCATAAAAACTTCTCATGTGCATGACTCAGTATTGACTGGTGTGCAGTAGAAAATGTCTAGAGGTGTCGATGGTTAAAACCTAAGACATGCCTGAAATAGACTATGACTCTTAGAGATGTAAATGGCTCTATTTTAGTCATGTTAAATGTAAAAGACATGTCATCCCAAGCGTGAGAATGTACATAGTTGTACCTTTGTAGAAGATGAACAAGTGTACAATTAACCACTTTAGTTTACCCATTTGTTTGTGGATGAAAGGCCACTAACTAATCTAACTATGTACCAATCAAGTCCCACAATGTTTGCCAAAAGTGACTTATAAAGCATAAATCTTGATCATAGATAATGTATGTTAGAAGCGCAAAATGAACCCAAACATGGTTGAATATAGCTCGTGTAGTACCAATTTTGTCAATGTCTTTCTTACAAGTGCCCATGATAGCCATCTTAGAAAACCTATTCAATATAACAAACATAATGTCATGTTGGCATCTTGTAACATGCAACCTAGTCATGAAATCCATGTCAATAGATTCCCATGGTTTAGATGGAACTAGTAGAGGTGTGTAAAGTCATAGCTTCCTATTCATGGGCTTGGCGATGCAATAAGGAATGAAAGACTTGATGTGGTGTTTCATGTCTATTTGCATGTGCAGCCAATAGAAGTGTGAATGAAATATGACTAGTCTTTATCACACTAAAGTGTCCTAAGGTCTTGGCATAGTGTGCCTCCCAAATGAGTGGTTGGTGAGGTGGGCCATTAGGAACACATAAATGTCTAAGCTTGTAGAGAAGATGGTCAAACAAGTAGAACTCTTGAACTTGTTTTCCTTGCATTAAGATGGTGTAATTTATTGTAAAGTCCTAGTTAGTTGAGTAAAGGGATACCCGGTCTACAAATCTTTGGATGCACATGTCCAGTATCGTGATGAGCACATGAAATGGTGATCGACTAAGGTGATATACGACCTTGTTATCTTTCCCTTTCTTATGATTTATCATGAGATGGAACTACTACAAGTAAGTCATCCATTTCATGTGTTGTGCATTCTCCAACTTATTCTACATATACAGGAATTGAAGTGGCTTATGGTTCGAATGAAAAACTATCTCCTTCCCCAAATTTAGTGTTACCATTACTTGATTTCTTGCACAATATCATGTAGTTATTTATCATAGGTAGAGTACCTTTGAACTCTGTCATTGAATTTCTCTAAGTGGTATATAATAGGATGTCCATGTTACATGAACATTGCATCAAGTGCATAGTCCAACACATCAGTATGATTTTATAAGGAGTTTTTAATGTCAAACATTACAATAATATGTGTTATGAAAAGGCATTGCTTGAGTGCCTCAAAATCATAATGTTTTACATGAGTCAATCGAACTTGGCTTTTGTATGTGTTATCTAGTTGAGAGCCCAATATATGTGCAAGAAACCAAGGATGAACCTACAATAGAAGTTAGAAAGTCTAAGAAAACTCCTCAATTATGGGAGACTATGTGGAGTAGGCAAATCTTGGATCACTTTGATCATCTCTAAATCTACACGGATGCCTATGTGATCAATGATGTAGCCTAGGTATTGGATCTATGCAACACTGAATGTGCACTTTGTTAAGTTGGCTTATAACTTGTGTTGATGCAAGGTGTCAAAGAAGTGCGATATGTGTTCCAAGTGCTCCTCCCAAGAATTACTTAAGATGTGAATGTCATCCAAGTAGAGGATGATGAAGGAGTTGAGAAAAGGCCTAATTAGATCATCCATCAAGCACATGAATGTGGTTAACACATTGGTTAGGCCGTATGGCATGACCAACCATTCATAAAATCCTTCCCAAGTCTTGAATGTTATTTTATTGATGTCTTTAGGATGGACTAGAATTCGATGGTAACTTGACTTCAAGTCAATCTTGGTGAAGTATTGAGCACCTTAGTGTTGGTCCAAAAGGTCATCAATGTGTGGTAGTGGGTATCGATTCTTCACCATTATCTTGTTGAGTGTGTGATAGTCTATGTAGAGTCTCCAAGACCCATAATTCTTGGGTGTGAGGACTATTAGACTCTCACATATGAAGACTTAAGCTTAATCTTGCCCTGATATAGAAGCTATTGTATCTCATTATCCCAAATTGATCTATGATACAAGGGCTATTCATAATAGGAAATCTAGGGACCAAATTAATGTGGTGTTTTACTACATAGTGTGTTATAAGGCCTTAAATCTCTACAAAGACTTCACTACACTACTCCAGTAACTTATCAAGTTATTATTGCTACAACATTGTACAAGTGTTACACATTACCAGAGTATGCTTTATCATTTGATACATAGGTGTGTTAGGGTAAACCATGAGTAACATGAACTTTCATAAATGTGAGAAAAGTTTACTTCATTGCTTGGTAGAGACCAAGGTGACTTTAGTCACGGGCACTGACTCAAATAGGTGGTAGAAATGATCTTGTACATGGATAGTCCAACATTGTGGCTTGGCTTGATATTTAGTTTCATGATCGTACAGAAATAGTCTCCCTAGCAAGATGTCATAGAAATCAAGAGGTGTGATGTCATAAGTGACATTATCTTCCATAGGCTTGACATTAGAGTAAAAAGTACACTATCATCAGACCTATATATCTTTCCCATGTTACATCCACCGTAGAGAATATGGCTTAGGGTGCATAGTAGTGGTAATACTAATGCATTGAGATGTTGATTATGTAATGATATTATTCTGACTATCATTATCAATGATGATGTGAAGAGGTTGAACCTTCACCTAGAAATTTTTATGGAAGATACGTTTATGCTCTTTAGAGATGTCAATTGTAGTATTGTTGGTGCTTAGACAAGAGGCATTTAGATCAATGTTATCCATCAATGTGGGTCTTGATGTAGATTGTGCAAATAAGGAATATTGTGCATGGTATTGTAAGTCATCGTGGGTTAATGAGGGATGGTGATGACACCACTTATCACTAAACTTATTCTTGCCTTTATGTGAAACAAAAGGTATAGGAGCCTTCGAGTGTTTTGAAATCTTCTAAGGTTGCTTACCTTTGTGAGAAGGGTAATGTTTCTACACAAGGGGCTATGATGTGGAGTTATGCAGGGGTCGGGCCTTATGCACTATGTTAGATGAAGAAGTGATATACTACTTCATCTTTACCTTGGCATCGATCATGGTGGCATTTCTATATTCTTGTCCTAAAGTGTCAAAAGTCAAGAACTCCAACTTTGCATGGATATAAGGAAAGAGTTCGCTGATGTACTTTAGCACCCTATGTTGTTTGCTTAAGTTATCTTATAGGTGTGTAGAGTAATCACATAATATGTTGGTATGGTAGTAATGAAAAATCTATGATGTGGAGTATAGAAAGATATAGCCTGGCAAACTAGAAGCTGTGTAGTATGATGCCCCCAATGGGTGAATGTAACCATATTGAATCAGTGTATCTATAATTGTGCCCCTAATGAGTAAATGGTAGTAAATTTGGATCTATGTAGAGGAATTGAGTCTTATAATGATATGAAAAACACTTAAAGACAACAAGTGAATCATGTATATATGATAAAACTAACTACACTAGCGTAGATAACATATGTAGTACCTAAAAATATATAAGGAATGTAAACATGGAAATGCATACAATCCAAAATTTGTATTTTCTAAGTATTTGAATAATTTTGTGTTTTTGAATTATTATATTATTTTTGTATTTTCTAAGTATAAGATATGTACAAGAAACATGAAAATGAAACTATATAAAAGAATCAAGGTAAGAGAAACTATGTACAAGTAGAGAGGAACATACTAACTAATAAGTCTCATAAGAGACTCACTATCAAGGTGTCTTGTATCAAATAAGGGAAGAGAAATCACATGTGTTGTGTGAGGTGGTATCAAATATCTTTAAATTGGATGTAATGAGTGATCCGTAACTAAAACTACCTTTGGATTGGGGTTGTGAATCAGCAAAGCTGACTGTATAGGCCTATGAATTATGGTGTTCTTGGGGACCCATATAGTAGAAGAAGTTGTGACTAGCATGGGTGATTTGTGTTGTAACATTGATATAGATTATAAATGGGTGGAGAGAGGCTCTCTAGAAACCACAACACATCTCTAACATAGGGGTCTCTCTAATATGGTTCTCCATGAGAGACTATGTGTACATGGTAATGATATAGGAGTAGACCTCACCTATACTGGTGGCTCAATTCATATTGTAGAGTAATTTCTTACTATACATCATATTCAATTTATTTTTTGGTCCAAGCGCTGCAATTTTTGGTTCTTGCACATTTTGGACGAAGCCACAGAGTTTAGAAGTAGAGGTCGAGTTCGTTTTGCCTAAGTGTTGAGGTGCAGCGGAAGCTGCCAAGTGTCGTCCTCAGAGCATGGTCCCTGTTTACCTCTTTTGTTCTTTTCACTTCAATTTTTGCCTAAGTATTAAAATCAAGCAGAAGTCACCATGTGTCAATTTCTAGGAGATAAAGATGGACAACTGGCATTCCCCAAACACCCTTTTGTAACTTTTGGGAAGGCCGTGGAATGTGCCATGTACCTAATAATGTCTAAGCAGAACATGCCACATGTCAGCATCTGAGTCTCATAAAGGCACTCATATTTCATTCCACCTTTTGGCAAGGAATTTCAACGAACCAAGTAGCCTAGTGAGTGGAAAGCACCAGATGGCAGTTGCAGAGGCCCTGAATTACCTTGTGAAGAAGCGAAAGCCACCACATGTCGGCACCCAAGGGTTTTTGGTCCAACACTTTCATTCAGTGTATAAAGGTGTCTTTTTCATTTTTGCTTGAGTGTTGAAGTGCAATGGAAGCTGTCAGGTGTCATTTTCTGGGTCCCTCTCTACCCCACCCCCAAAGAAAGTAGAAGGCACCATATACCCCCAAAAGGAGAAGTGGAAGATGCCACGTTTCTTCTTAGGATCAGCAGAGGTTGCCACGTGTCAACTTCTGAGAGATCACCTTCAAACTTAATTGCCAAATGAAGATCATGGTGGGTCCCAAATGATATTTCAAAAGATCAAAGAAGCACTGAGTGTCAACAGATGAAGATTGCCATGTGCATCCATCCTTTCTTAAGGGTTGCTAAGGCAAAGAACGCACTGAGTTTTGTTTAAATAAAGCTACAAAGTATCGAGGAAGCGGGTTGTGACAGGTGTCGAAGGTGGAGCATCCCCCAGTGAAGTATAAAGAAAGCAGAGGTGGCCAAGTGTCATCCTCTGTTGCTTCCTAAACAAAGGAGAGGAATCCCATAAATTAACTAAGTGTCCTCGTACCCGTCTACCTGTTACAACGAAATGGAGGGAAATTTGGTGAAAGTTATTCCTGGTAGATAGAACAGTGCACCAGGTAGATTTTTGGGGGCTTACAAGCATTGAAGATGCCGTCTGTTTGTCCCCTAGTAGTAGAGATAGAGTAGACAGTTGAGCGGCCAAAGAGGTGATGGAGTGAGGAATTTTAGGCGCGAAGAAAGGTACTAGACATGGATCGCCATGTCGCAGTCAGGGCAATTCCTAATAAGACCAGAATGAATCTAAGGCATTGAATGCGCCGTCTGATTTTTCCCCTGTGACTGAAGGATAGAGTGAAATTGCATGGGAAAGGGGATGATCGAATAATGCATCCAAGGCTATATAAGTAGGATTGTAAAATCTAAAGAGGGGGGGAGATTTCTCATAGTTTAGACTCCTTGTAATTTTGACCAGTAATATCATTTGCTCTTGTCTTGATTTCCTGAAGTCGTAAGGTTGATATAATCATGCATGTTTTTGTGCCCTTTATGTGGCTGAATGAATTAAGGAAATTTAAGCTCCATGCCTTGGTTGGTGTTATCTATGTCATTTACATAGTAGTCTATGTTGTAGATTTTCCAGTGTTGTGATTGGAAATGTTATTTGCTTTTGTCTCATTTTTTGGAATCTAAAGCTCTACATAACTGTGTGTGACTTCTGCGCCTCTTATGTGAGTAAAGGATTCTATTAAGAAGATTGAACCCTATGCCTTTGTTGACAATTCCTGTATCTCAGCAAGATACTCCCCTATTGTGAACCTCTATTTTTGTTATTCCAATCATTTACATTGATCATGCACCTGTCTGCTCTTAAATGTGATTGAATCATATAATAGTTTCTCTATGCTCAAGTTAGGATTAGGATTACTCTCAGGTGCATCGCCATAGTTAGGTTTCAATTCTTGCATTTTGCATTTCTGTTTAGTCTCCTATCCCTTTTCCCAACACCCCATAAAACAGAAGAGACTAGCTTCTTTAAAACCTGGAAGTCATTTCAAGCTGCATTATCCCACAGCTTGAAACTTCCCATTATTGACTAGCTAAGACCTAGCACAATTTTACGTCATCAACAGTTTTTGGCATGCCCAGTGGGACCCGTCTTTCAAGGAAGTTGGAGAATTCTTGGTGTATTCTTCAACCAATCAGCCTTTGGAGGTTTTTCATCAACACCAACAATGACTCTGAGTCATCAGCCGATCAAGCAGTATCATCAAGAAATCCCTTTTGGTATGTATAACTCTGTTACTCATAGCTATGAGTCCTATTCTCCTTATATATTTAATCAAGATCAAGTTCCTCCTGAAATATCTCCAAGTAATAAGGATGCACATGGCCACGAGCTATACCAATTTTATGCCTAGTCTAATCTCATTTTCACCTTCAAGAAAGCATTGCTGGGATTTAAAAAATATGTGTTAGAGCTTGACAACAAAAGGGAATATGGCCAAGAAATTCCTTGTCATGTCATCTATCAAGTGAGGGAAGCAATAGACCTGATCAAAAGTGAGTGGGATCCTATTGAAAGGGAAAATTGGCAAGAACTTACATATGAAATGTTGGATGTGTGTGGATTGATTGCATTTCTAAAAGAAAGGCTAAGCGTTCATGAGAACCAGCCTTACCAAGTCTACCAAACTTCATATCCACCACCACAAATCCCATATCAAACATATGCCACCCTTGTTCATGAACAAGGTCAGACTTGTCAAGATTGTTTCCCCAATAATGCAGAGTCTATGATAGCAACAAGTCAAGAGGACCCCAAACTCTCACTTTCCCCTCAAGTCCCTTCCTCCCTTACTCAAGAAGCTTCTTGTTTTCCATCACAGCCTTCTTCTTTATCCCCTTTTGAAGAAGAATATATTTTGAAAGAGGTAATTGACTATGCAAAAGAATATGCTCACTTCGTGGCTAGTCAAGAGGATTCCATAAGTACGAATAAGGAGAAAATCACCATAGATTCCCCTTTTGATGAGCAAGAGGATAAGCTGCAAGTTTTTTCCTTTACTTCAGATGAGGAGGAGATCATTTCTGAATTTTTCCTTACTTTGCAAGAAGATACAGAGGAACATGGATACTCCCTTGACCAAGTCATTGAGACAGATGACACTATCCTGCAAGAAGGCTATGGATTGGCCAAGTATGGAGAAGACAGCATCAAGACTCAGATGAGTATGCAGAAGGAATGCCAGTTTTCAGAGTCATCCTTTTAAGAGGATGAAATCATCAAAGAGCATACTGATGCAATAAAGTTAAAATCTGAAGAAGATGAGCTGAAAGATAATGGATATCAGAAGGCATAGAGTGAAGAATCAATAGCTAATAATTTCTTGATGACACTCGACAACATGAAGAACCAGTATTCAATGGGCATTCAAGGACAAGAAGAGTTCATAGGTGTCGAATACACATTTTGCTCAGACTCGTTCGAGTGCAGGCAGACCCGTGTGGCTGGTGCAGTGAACATTCCATCAATGACATATCCGTTGCAATCACCGGTATGGCAACCCAAGTTGGCTTGTCATAAAAAAGATGTGGGAAAGTTCATTTTTGATCCTGGAGGGAAGTAAGGATTTGTCATAAATATAGTTAGATAGTTTCCATTCCTGCATTGCTTTGTTTTTTTTTTTGCTTTCCCGCTTTCTTTTAAATAAGCATTTTAAATGCAGAGTTGACGTCTTAAAAGCTTTAAATTCTTTAAATTTTGCCACAATAAATGCTTCCCCAAATCTTTCAAAATATCCAAGGTACCTTGTGCTGCATAATGTGTTTGCCTCGCTATTTCTCAAAGATTGAGTAAGATTTGCTAACGATCGCCTTAATTTAATGCTATTTAGGACTTGATAGGCCCATAAATATCCCTTAGCAAATTTTAAAGTTTACAAACTCTCAAGCATTCATGCAAAAATATCTTGCTCATTGTGATTGTGGCACCTAGTGAAATTTGTTACAACAAGCTTGTTTTTATCTTGTAAAAGGTTCATACCAGGTTATTATACATGAGATTTAAAGATGGTAAGAACATCAGCATCACAACAAGGAGTAGGGGCACTGGAGTATCTTGATAGATTATTGGCTAGCAAATCATATGTTGTAGCTCCTGCACAACCACCAAGAAGTTATCCAAGAACCAAAGCCCTATGAGTCGGCCAAACCAGTGACCCATCCAAAGTAAGAGACTATGCAGACGAAATTGTAGACCCGATTTCGCAAAGAGATACTGGCAAGAACCTCTGAGAAGGGGCACACCAGAGGTGCCTGCAAAGAGCCAGGGCAAGGCAATATGAGACATTTGAGATGAGAATCTAGACCTCACAACTGGCTTAGTTCATCATCCTAGCTGTGCACCCATGCCTAGACATAATTGAGCTGTGTACAAACTTGCTTCATCTACAATCTTACACTATTCAGCAAGGCCCATTCATGCTGCAGGTCACCCCTCAAGTGATCAGGGACATGTTTGCCCTGTGATATGAGGACATTGCCACATTTCCCACTATTGAAAGGGTGCAGAGGACATGGGAAAATGTCAATACTTAAGCCAGGTTCTTGAGGTCTGAATTGCAAATAATTGATGGTGACACAACGATGCCTACACTTTCCATTTCAAAGACTTAGTTCGCACTCACCAGCCAAGACGCACTGTCGATGATGGCTCTCATCTTTAGCATGAAGGATGACGTGGTAGTATACATAGAGCAAATGGCCATCCTCTTCAGGCTGAAAATAATTAACAAGACACAAGAGTACCATCTTGACTTCTCTGACCACCTTGTCTTCTCAATGGTCGAGTAGCTGACCCAATTTAGAGCACAAGGAATATTCAGGTATTCCTCCTTTTTGTTCCATCTCATTCTACACCAAAACCCTGACCTCTTCTCCCAATTTATGAGCCTGAACCTATATGACCCAGCCTTCAATCCCCAAAGGACCATCCCTGTGTCTGCATGGACACATATCTTATCAAAAACTAGTGACACACATGAATTTTGGGAATTATTTGTCACCCCTGTTCTTCATTGCCTCAGCCCTGAGCCTGTTATAAATAGGTTATTCCCAAGTGTCACAAACCTCTTGGTTAGTTGTCCCATCCCATGTGATTACTATTTTGGGGCCCATCACACGACTTTAAGGGTCCATGGATTTTGTGGGGAGTTAGTATTGCTACCAAAAGTTTTGACTCTTTAGTTAGCATTCCTGAAAATTGCCAGGCAGGTGTCAATGGTTGACAATGAATACAGCTTCGAGAAGAAGAAAAGGAGGATGTATAATCTCCCCTAGATGGTAGGCAATATAAGCCTTGAGGCCAAAGAAGTCGAGACCGTGCTACTGAGGAAGCTGACCTCCCTGGGCTTCCTATTGATAGAGGACAAGTGGGTTTATGACCCAGCTGATTACATAGCTGGCATAGTGAGGATGAACAGAATTGGAGTCAAGATCGTGCATGAAAGCCGCCATTATTGGGAAACTAGGAAAAATCCTATGGAAGACACCCCTAGTTTCTATGTTGAGTTGACGGACCTGCCTCTCCCACCAAATAGGCCATGGGAGACCTATGATAAATAGAGGGAGTATGATCCTAAGGCCAGGATGACCTCTGGTTTGAGAAGGACACTGAGAAACAAAGGCTGGGATGCAGAGAAAATTAAAGCCTATTGGAGATATAGGCAAGAAATATCCCAAACCACCCACACCTTCGGAGGCATGGACTCAGATGAAAGGTAGGAATAACTTTGGGATGAATGGCATCCATCCCTTGTTTCCAACCCAAAAACAAGCCCAGTGCTGGCACTTGGGGAAGAGCAAGCAGCAAAAGCAAGACCAAGCCAACCACCGCAGGCTCTAGAGTAAGCTGCAGTTGTCGTAGAGCAGTAAAGAGGTGTGGCATCCACACCACCACATGCTTCTACATCAGTGAGAGCAATTGAAGTCCCCAGTTCCTCGCAAGCACCACCAACAACAACATAAGTAGAGGGGAGACAAATGCAGCCAGAAGCACAAACACCCAGAAAAAGAAGAAGGGTGCAGTTCTAATTAGATCCTGAGGAGGAGAAACCTTTAACATAGACCACAACAACTCCTCCTTAGGTAAGTATTATTCCCCCTCCTCCCTCTCAACCTATTCCCCACCCTGTCGGCATAGCGCCTCCACCCAGTCAAGTGACACCTCTTGCCATTACTGCCATCCCAATTTCCCAAGCCACCCCCTCATCAACGCCTCTAACCCTCACATTACCCCATTTTTCCCCTTTCATTCCCAGAAAGATGCCCCTATAACTCACCCCTAACCAGCTAATGGCTCTCCAATACGATCTATTGTAAGGATTTCTTTTCGTAAGGGGACATATTGCATCCCCTTCCACCTTCTAGATGCAGGCTGATGCTGCTAGGAAGGGAAGAGAAGCTCGATTGGATAAGAAGAGGAGTAAAGAAAATAAAGCATCAGTGGTCCCACATTTGAGGTCATAATTTGACTCTATTCAATAGCAGCTGATGGTGACCCATTTATCTCCATATGTTGCTAGGCCAGGCGAACAAATGTAGCCAGAGGACTATACTATGAATACAGTGGCCATCGATATGTCCCCATTTAGGCCTCAAGATAGATTCGAGCTGCTGACCGAATTCACTTCTATGATCATAGAGGATTAATTGAATAAATCAAGGAGATTACAGAAGATGGAGGCCGATTTGGCCCAGGAAAAGGCAAACTATAATAGTTTGGCCGAACAAATAAACCAAAAGGACAATGAGATAGCTAGTCTACAGAAATAGTTGCAAGATATTGTTTTTCTCTAGACTCAATAGGAAATTCAAGCCCAAAATGATTCATTGAAGATGGAGCTCGCACTTGCCAAGGATGTAGCTACAACTCTGAGAAAGGAAAATGCAACGTTGTAGGGAAGAGTTAAAGGACTCCAACTATAGGTTACCCAATCAAAGCAAGGGCTACTGGATGAATAAAATAAGGCTATAGCTTTTCAAGCTTAGTTCCAGGCAGAGCAGCAGAGAATGGTGCAACTGGTGATTGAGCTGGCCAATAGGCCAAGAGGTATCCAAGTCACGCAGTTGGTGAAGGAACTCTAGGAGTCGGCATGGGTAAGGATCTCTTCTGAGGTTATTCAGCTCAGGCCACTCTTCACCTTCTTACACAATGCACAGTAGCTGTGTGAAAGGGTAGAGACTAGTATAAAGTGTTTTGGCCATGATCTCCCAGAGAGTCACTGACTCTCATTCATTACTAGATAAGCTCTACAGCTCAAGGGATGTGGTATTGGCAGTCGCAGGGATCCCTGATAGAATGGCTGTCATGAAGTGGATTAATGAAGAGCTTAATCGCAATGCTGTAGCCAACAATTGCAAAATTTGTCTCGATGTCATGAAGGAAGGCATCAGTGAGATGAGACAACACATTCAAGATTTGGTGTAACTAGGCTTGCCTTCCCCATTTCCAGATGCAAGGATGGTCTTGATGGCTGATCAACTTCAATCGTTGCTGTTGGTGAAACAAAGGGATCAGAGAGTTTTCTAGAGCTTGCAAGATGATTCATCAGCACTGGAGGTTGAGACTATTCTGATTCCCATTTTTTGGCTAGAATCCAAGCTGAAAGCCACTGCCCAGGTCCTACAAACCTTCTCACACAAAGATCTCATTAGCTTGGACCTAGCTTTTGATGAGTTTCAGAGCAAGCAAGGATTATCTGACCATGAGTGGTCTATCTTCTAAACAGCTCTTCTCAAGCTGTAAAATTTTAAAATTTTGATCGAGTGGGAGTCGAATTCTTTTTGAGCAGGCTCAAAAGTCCTGGTGGTCACCAATAATTGTAGAGTAATTTCTTACTCTACGTCGTATTCAATTTATTTTTTGGTTTGAGCGCTACAATTTTTGGTTCTTACACATTTTAGATGAAGCCACAGAGTTTAGAAGCAGAGGTCAGGTTCATTTTGCCTAAGTGTTGAGGTGCAACAGAAGTTGCCACATGTCATCCTCAGAGCACGGTCTCTATTTACCTCTTTTGTTTTTTTCACTTCAATTTTGGCCTAAGTTTTGAAATCAAGTGGAAGTCACCACGTGTCAATTTTTGAGAGATAAAGATGGAAAACTGGCATTCCCCACACACCCTTTTGTAACTTTTGGGAAGGTCGTAGAATGTGCCATGTACCTAATAATGTCTAAGTAGAATGCACCACATGTCAGCGTCTAAGTCTCATAAAGGCACCCATGTTTCATTCCACCTTTTGGCAAAGACTTTCAATGAACCAAGTAGCCTAGCAAGCAAAAAATGTTAGATGGCAGTTGCAGAGGCCCTGAATTACCTTGTGAAGAAGAAGCGAAAGCCACCACGTGTCAGCACCCAGGGTTTTTGGTCCAACGCTTTCATTCAGTGTATAAAGGCATCTTTTTCATTTTTGCTTGAGTGTCAAAGTGCAATAGAAGCTGCCAGGTGTCACCTTCTGGGTCCCTCTTCACCCCATCTCCAAAAAAAGTGGAAGGCACCATATGTTAGGATCCTCTTTAGAGTACAATTGATTACTTTTGTATAAGCAACTAAACACAAAATTAAACTAGAAGTAATAAGTAACTAGAAATCAAAAACAACAAAGAATAGGAGATACGAAAAATAATACAATATGTATTAAACTCTTTCAGAAGGAAATACAATGAAGAAATCTCACTCTTCTTCCCACACCTCTTGGATGTACAGTAATTCTCCTTCAAGAATTCTCTCTCTCTCAATCAATTACAATCAACTCAATACCGAGTTGTTCCCTCCAGTGACAATCAACCCAATGGTTGTTGTTGCCTACTTCCAAGTCCTTGTGACAATCAACTCAATGGTTTTTTTGCCTACATTAACCCCCTCTACAGACCTTCTTGATCTTGCACCTTGCAAATCTAATTGATCTTACTTACGCCGTGTGTTGCAGATCTTCTTGATCTTGCTACCCCATAGATCTAACTGATCTTGCACACACACACTCGTAGATATACTTGATCTTGCACACTTGCAAATCTAATTGACCTTGCTTACACTGTGTGTTACAGATCTTCTTGATCTTGCTACCCCACAGATCTAACTAATCTTGCACACACACACCCACAATCTACTTGATCTTGCACACTTGTAGATCTAATTGACCTTACTTACATTACAAAATAGCTCCATGGGTCTCTTAAATAGATCTCAAACCAAACAATAATTAGAAATGCAGACTCAAGACTAAAATTAGTCTTTACATGCAATCTAACTATTCGTCTAAAATTAGAACAGTTCTAGAAATGCACAGATGACCGATGTCAGTCTGAAGGTGACCGATGCCGACCGATCCCTAATCGATGTCGGTTATTATGTAGCTAGAGATAACCGATGTCAGTTGGCCTGACTGATGTCAGTTACTGTGTAACCCAGCAACCTCCACATTTGCACATTTAGTGAAGCTTTTAGCTCCACAACTCAACAATCTCCCACTTGGAGATAAATAACTACACCTGTACCTATACTTGTACAACAACATCCTCTAATTTGTTTTTGGCTTGTTTCTCCATCTTCAAGTTCAATCTTGAAGACCAACAAAATTTGAATGAAGATTCAATTTCTCCTTTGTTCTTGGCTTTGTTAACATATCTGCAGGGTTCTTATCCTTGCTAGCCACTGTGACTGTAACAACCTTCTACAACTCTGAAATTCAGCTAACCCTCATTCCACCAACAGTGAACACATATCCTGTGGTGCTTCTCCTGCCATCCAAGTCATCTACCATATCTGAATCTACATACCCATGTAGAGAAGTGTTTGACCTTGCATAGCATAAATATTGCTGTTGGTCCCTCTCAGATATCTGAGAATCCACTAAACTACATTTCAGTACTTCTTTTCTGGATTGACCATAAACTTGATGACAACTCTCACTACTTGGGAAATATTAGGTCTAGTACATGCCATGTACTCAACCTCATCATGTGATTTAGGACACTTTTCTTTGCTCAGCTTGAACTATCCAACCATAGGTGTGCTTACCGGTTTTGCATCCTACAAATTAAACCTCTCCACTACCTTATTCACATAATCCTCTTGAGACAAAATCAACCTGTGATTTTTCCTGTCTCTAGAAATACTCATGCCAAAGATTATTGCTCCTAAATCTTTCATGACAAATGTCTGAGCTAATTTTACCTTTAGCTCAATAATTCCCTGCATGTGTGACCCTTCAACAAGCATATACACTACATATAGTAATAGGATAATGTAGCTACTATTATCTAACCTGGTAAAATAAACACAATGGTCACATTGACATTGACTAAAGCCATGCTCTGTCATAAACCTGTCAATTCTCAAATACCACTATTTTAGAGCTTACTCAAGACCATATAACTTGGCCTTATGTCTCACCTATTCATTCTCTCCTTTTTTTAACCTGTAAATCCATTCATTTTTTAGTGCTTTCTTTCCGATTGGAAACTCTACCAAATCCCACATTTGGTTCTCTTCTAAGGAATCAATTTCCTCATTCATGCCATGCTCCCACTATTTCCTAGATTCTACCTGCATTACCTCTTCAAAACTTTTTGGTTTTCCACTATCAGTGAGCAACAAGTAGTATAAAGAAGGAGAATAACGAATTTGAAGTTTACTTGCCCTTTCAAACCTCCTCATGGGCATTTGAGACTCATTGACAGCTTGCTGTCTACCCAAATTTTATTTTAACAGTGACCGATCTCGATCATCTCTTGGTTTACACCTGACTGATGTCAATTCCACCTGATCGACCTGACCGACATCGGTTCTCACCTGACTGACATCGATTTCCACCTACCCGACATCACTGACTTTGGTCTTCACTAGACCGACGTCGATTCTTGCCTGATCGACTTCGATTCTCACCTGACTGACGTCAGTATCTGTGTTTTCCTGTGAGTGATGATTTTTACCCATGAGCTCATTTTGGATCATAACCTTGTCCAAATCAACATTACCCTGCTTAGTATTATTCAGCCTCTTGAGCTGATCACTGTCCATCACCTTCTCATTAAAAATTAAGGCTTTCCAGTTCTTAAATGTGTTAAAAACATCAAATTTTCTTTTTATGCAATAAACCCATACCTTTCTTGTAGCATCATCAATGAAAGAAACATAACACTGTGATCCTCCAATAGAAGCTCCCTAAGCTAGTCCCCACACGTTTGCATGAACAAACTCTAACCTATGCTTCTTCTTTGTTGACCTAGTCTTGAGAAACCTCACTTTCTCCTATTTTCTAAAAATACAATGCTCACAAAAATCTAGATCTATCAAATTTGAAAGCTTACCATTTGACTTAAGAACATCCATTCCCTTCTCACTCATGTGACCAAGTCTAGAGTGCCACATCTTTGCATCTACAGTTGAAGTAGATAAAACAGAAAGAGAATCAGTAATACAAGTAGATAGATAAAGTGTACCTACTTTCTTACCTCTAGCTAATACAAGTGCACCTTTGAAAAATTTTCAAAATTCAGCTGTGAGAGTTACTGTGCAACCCTCATCACCCAACTTTCCTATAGAAATCAGATTTCTCTTCAGGATGGATACATGCATGACATCTTTCAACACCCATGTGTTGCCATTCTACAATTTCAGCTATACTTTTTCTTTGCCAACAATTTGACAAGGCTTACCATCCCCTAAATAAACTTTTCCAAAGTCTCCATGGACATAATCATGAAAAAATTCTCTATTTAGGGTTGCATGGAAAGAAGCACCAGAATCTAAAACCCATGATTCTACCTTACTATCCAAAGAAAACATAAGAGCATCCTGTGCAACAATACTTACATCATTTGCTTCTTTATTACCTTCATGTTGATCTTCTTTCAACCAACAATCTTTCTTTGCATGTCCTTTCTTTCCACAATTCTAGCAAGTTAACCTTCTATTTTTGGATTTAGATCTACTGCCTATCTTTGACCTTGATTTCCCTTGCTTGCCCTTCTCTCTTTGCCATCCCCTGCTTTCAACACTTACTTGATATTTTCCCTATGCTTTTCTTGTGAATTTCTTCATTCAAGATTACACTAACAACATCATCAACTTTCAAGAATTTAAAGCAGACGCAATATTACTAACTGTCATTACCAAACTGTCCCAATTTTTAGGTAAAGAGCATAAGATTAAGAGAGCCTTAATTTCATCATCAAAAACTATTTTGACTGAATTTAAATGGTTTACTAATCCATGGAAATCACTAAGATGACTATATACCAATCCACCTTCTTACATTTGCAAATTAAATAATTGCTTCATAAAAAATAATTTATTCGAAGCTGAGGGTTTTTCATATAAATTTGCCAAAAATTCTATTAACTCTACTGTTGTCTTTGCCTGTGATAAGTTAGAGATCACAGACGATGCCAGGCTCAACCTTATAGATCCCAGAGCCTTTCTATCAAGAACATTTCATTCTTCATCTTGCATATATGTGGGCTTACTTGAAACTCCACCCAACGATAAGTACAGATCTTTCTGATATAGATAATCTTCTATCTGCATCTTCCATAATTGATAATTCTTGCCATTGAATTTCTCTATTCTTAGTTTACTTTCTTCTGCCATTGCTTTACTCCCACTCAATCAGAAACCCCTAAGAGTGAACCTGTAATCAACAAACACTAACTTGTTCTGATGAACCAAGCTCTGATACCAACTGTCAAGATCCTCCTTAGAGTACAATTGATTACTTTTGTATAAGCAACTAAACACAAAATTAAATCAGAAGTAATAAGTAACTAGAAATCAGAAACAACAAAGAATAGGAGATACAAAAAACAATACAATTTGTATTAAACTCTTTTAGAAGGAAATACAATGAAGAAATCTCACTCTTCTTCCCACACCTCTTGGGTGTACAGTAATTCTCCCTCAAGAGTTCTCTCTCTCTCTCTCAATCAATTACAATCAACTCAATACTGAGTTGTTCCCTCCAGTGACAATCAACCCAATGGTTGTTATTGCCTACTTCCAAGTCCTTATGACAATCAACTCAATAGTTGTTTTGCCTACATTGACCCCCTCTGCAGACCTTCTTGATCTTGCACCTTGTAGATCTAATTGATCTTACTTACACCGTGTGTTACAAATCTTCTTGATCTTGCTACCTCATAGATCTAACTAATCTTGCACACACACACCCGCATATATACTTGATCTTGCACACTTGCAAATCTAATTGACCTTGCTTACATCGTGTGTTACAGATCTTCTTGATCTTGCTACCCCACATATCTAACTAATCTTGCACACCCACACCCACAGATCTACTTGATCTTGCACACTTGTAGATCTAATTGACCTTGCTTACATTATAAAATAGCTCCATGGGTCTCTTAAATAGATCTTAAACCAAACAATAATTAGAAACACAGACTCAAGACTAAAATTAGTTTTTACATGCAAACTAACTATTCGTCTAAAATTAGAACAGTTCTGGAAACGCACAGATGATCGATGTTGGTCTGAAGGTGACCGATGCCAACCGATCCCTAACCGATGCTGATTACTGTGTAGCTGGAGATAACTGATGTCAGTTGGCCTGACTAATGTCAATTACTGTGTAACCCAACAACCTCCACATTTGCACATTCAGTGAAGCTTTTAGCTCCATAACTCAACACCATATACCCCTAGAAGGAGAAGTGAAAGATGCCACATTTCTTCTCAAGAGCAGTGGAGGTCGCCATGTGTCAACTTTAGAGAGATCACCTTCGAACCTAATTTCTGAATAAAGATCATGGTGGGTCCCAGATGATATTTCAAAAGATCAAGGAAGCACTGAGTGTCAACAGATGAAAACTACCACGTGCATCCATCCTTTCTTAAGGGTTGCCAAGGCAAAGAACGCACTGAGTTTTATTTAAATAAAGCTGCAAAGTATTGAGGAAGTGGGCTACGATAGGTGTCAAAGGCAGAGCATTCCCCAGCAAAGCATAAAGAAAGTGGAGGCGGCCAAGTGTCATCCTCTGTTGCTTCTTAGACAAAGGAGAGGAATCCCATAAATTAACTAAGTGTCCTCGTACCCGTCTACCTGTTACAGTAAAATGGAGGGAAATTCAGTGAAAGTTATTCCTGGTAGATAGAACAGTGCGCCGAGTAGATTTTTTGGGGCTTACAAGCATTAAAGATGCTGTCTATTTGTCCCCTAACAATAGAGATAGAGCAGACAGTTGAGCAACCAAAGAGGTGATGGAGCAAGGAATTTTAGGTGCAAAGAAAGGTACTAGACATGGATCACCATGCCGCAGTCAGGGTTATTCTTGATAAGACCAAAATGCATCCAAGGCATTGAATGCACTGTCTGATTTGTCCCCTGCAAGTGAAAGATGGAGTGAAATTGTGCGGGAAAGGGGATGATCGAATAATTCATCCAAGGCTATATAAGCAGGATTGTAAAATCTAAAGAGCGGGGGGAGATTTCTCATAGTTTAGACTCCTTGTAATTTTGACCAATAATATCATTTGCTCTTGTCTTGATTTCCTGAAGTCGTAAGGTTGATATAATCGTGCATGTTTCTGTGCCCTTTATGTGGCTGAATGAATTAAAGAAATTTAAGCTCCATGCCTTGGTTGGTGTTATCTGTGTCATTTACATAGTAGTCTATGATGTAGATTTCCTAGTGTTGTGATTGGAAATGTTATTTGCTTTTGTCTCATTTTCTAGAATCTGAAGCTCTACATAACTGTGTGTGACTTCTGCGCCTCTTATGTGAGTAAAGGATTATGTTAAGAAGATTAAACATTATGCCTTTGTTGACAATTCCTGTATCTCAGCAAAATACTACCCTGTTGTGAGCCTCTATTTCTGTTATTCCAATCATTTACATTGATCATGCCCCTGTCTGCTCTTAAATGTAATTGAATCATATAATAGTTTCTCTGTGCTCAGGTTAAGATTAGGATTACTCTCAGGCACATCACCATAGTTAGGTTTCAATTCCTGTATTTTGCGTTTCTGTTTAGTCTCTTATCCCTTTTCCCAACACCCCATAAAGTAGAAGAGACCAATTTCTTTAAAACCTAGAGGTCGTTTCAAGCCGCATTGTCCCACAACTTGAAACTTCCCATTGTTGATTGGCTAAAACCTAGCACAATTTTATGCCGTCAACACATATCAAAGGTGTGTTAATAAAAGTTGTGCTCAAATCTATAATTGGTGTATATTATGTAAATGGCTGTGGAATAGGTAAGGGATACTCATATGGAAGGCCTTTGACTGTAACCACCTAATTAACATGTATATATTTAATACATTTATGTATAGTGGATGGAATGGATTGAAGTTGTATCCAAGGCCTACCCAATAACATGTCAAATGTGCCAACACTAGGTACCACTAAGAATCTAGTGGCCATGTGTGTAGGACCAACCTGTAATAGAATTACTATCTTGTTGATGGAGCTCTAAACATGATCACTGAAGCCACAAATAACTTTATTTATATAAAAAATAACCTATTTTGAATAACCAAGTGTTGTATAAGTGTAATAGTACACATGTTAATGATTGATCTATTGTCAACCATGACACTCTAAATAAGACAATGATCAACGTAAGCTCTTACAAAGGGTGAATAAAAATCAGAGTCATCATCGATGATCTCCTACTATGAGAAAGTGATTAGAGGTCTAGCTAGCACCGTAGTATGATACACACTAATGATATTATTGAGAGGGTGTGGATCCATCATATGAGTATGATAGGATGTTGTTGGGTTATTCTATTTTTTTATCTACTAGCAATTTGCCCTTTCAAGGCCAAATGTCAACCCTTACAACTGAAAACCTTTCATTGGCCACCATAATGTTCATTAACTGTCAAATCAAGGGAGTCTATCTCAGTGTCATGTCAATTGGAGTAAAGTATCATCATGTTGTTTGAGTATATTGTGATGTCTTTAGTAAAGAATTCAAGTGGTCTTGTGATCTAAATAACCTTGATGGAGATGTATGGGAGATGGAAATTGATAACTCACTATGAGTTTCTTCTTTATATTCAAGTATGAAATGAATTATAAGATTAGAAAGTGTGTTGAAGACATATAGAAGCCTATTTGGGACCTAAAGAAGGCAATAAATTAATTTTCATGGTATTCATTAATAAATCTTCTTTTAAATCTTGTAGTCATATAAAATGCAAAATTGGATGACTCAGGCATGGCTAATAACACCTAACCTATAGGTCCTCTCTCTTGCTCACATAACCCTTCTCAGCTAGGTTTTCACTGATTCCCAGTCATTTATAGCTTCTCAGACTTAGTTTTTTGAGACCTAGGTAGCCTTCTCAAACCTAAATCCATCTCCCCTAGGTCTCATCCTTCTAAGACATTAGTGCCAAAGTTAGACACTAGTGCCAAAACCCAGGGTGTCCTATTTTCAGTGCTATTGTCCAAATCCACATTAGACTCAAATGGTCATATATTCTTGAATCCTTATCTTTTCCCCTATCAGCCTAATACAAGCTCATCTAACCCATGAACATCAGTTTCCCTATAAAAGGCTATTCATTGTCCATTTAGAAGGGTTGACACTCATTCACAGGAAAGAAGCAAGCATACAAGCAATTACACTTAAGCACTCTTCCCTATTCTCTGCATACATCCTTCCAAGACTATTCCAAGCTCATTCAAGCATTCAAACTAGTCCCTAGTCATCCAACGTATATCCAGTTTCACATCTAGTTGCATAAATCACACAGTATTTGCACCAAGCACTTTAATGGGATAACTACATTAGCTTGTTCCATCTTTGGAGTATTGGTATGTAGGCAACATGCTCACACACATGGTATGAAGTGCATCCAGTATATCTTTTACACACTAATCCCCCCTTTCTTTTCCTAAGTTTGCATTCAATTTCAAGTACCAAGAGCTCCTAAGAGGATAAAAGATTGAAATAGGCACATAGTGATCTTCATGAGGTCTCAGACACTAAAATTTTAGTGATAAGGTAACACAGACATTCCAAATATAACCCAAAAAGCTCTTACCCTCAAGGCACTAGTGTTGGAGGACTATAACATCAGATAGCAGGGTGTCCACTTTACAACACTACTGTCTAGCTCAAAAATGAAGTTTATAGGCCTATTCTAGCCTATTTCCCAATCCTACTCCTCCAATATCAGACTTCGTCTCAGTCCAGAATAGTAAAACATAAGCTAAGTTGAATATTCTCTTTTCTATTACTATATTTAGAAAAAGGTAAGATAATATATATTTCCAAAAATCAAAGCATATTTATTTACTAGTTTACTATACTCAGACCCTTCATTTACTTAGGAATTAAACCCCTAATTCCAAAAAAGAATAAAACATTTGGTGAACCTGACGTAAAGTAAATAAACTAATTAATGTAGTCATATAAAATGCAAAATTAGATGACTTAGGCATGGCTAATGGCACCTAACCTATAGGTCCTCTCTCTTGCTCACACAACCCTTCTCAACTAGGTTTTCACCAATTCTAAATCATCCATAGCTTCTTGGACTTAGTTCTTTGAGACCTAGGCAACCCTCTCAGACCAAATCCATCCCCCTAGGTCTCAAAATTCTAAGACATTACTCATAATACTCCACTTATAGTTGCATAGTCAATACCAATTCTTTTTCTAGTTATAATAGCTTAAGCCATTCCAGCTACTTCATCGATCACAATTTTGACACCTATTACACATCCATCATCATCAATAGTAGTACCAAGAGTTTTAGTTGATCCCATAGTTACACCACTAGTTATAAATACTTTCATAGCAGTATCATGTTCTACTTATACAATGATGAGACTCTTATATAATAGTTACACCTTGTGGTAAATTTTGAGTTACCATATATACATGATGTTGATATAGATTCACATGCTTCTTCAGATGATGATACGACACCCACACTCATAGATGACTACTTGTGTGGATTGAGATTCACACCAATCAGCCCAAGAGAGTATCACAATGATTCTAGAGCTATCATTCCACATCCTACACTCATATGACATACTCCACACTCATGGCCATAGACATATCACTTGGCACATACAGTTCACATGGTTATCTCCATAGATATAAATCTAGATATTCAGATTTAGGTAGGTAGCACACAACATCAACCACACTTTATGTTATAGATATTGCTTGATCGTAGATTGATCACATTACCCACAATATGACATAGATCCATCAGCTAATTATCACATCAAGATGGTCACCAATTATGTAATTTTCATAAGATTATAGGCCATGATACCAATTCATGCACAACTTTACAATAGAGATTGAATAAATTATAGGAACAAGGTATTATTCAGATTAAAACACCAACAACAACACCAATCTCATCACTTTCACAACAAATATCTACTCACATGACTAAATGTCCCAAAGCAAAGTTCACATCTCCACCACTAGAGCAACCTTCAACTCACCTTCAACATGATGACACCATGTACACAACACCTGTAGCATATGATGATACTTATGATGATGATATTGAGGTATTTGATGATGGCCGAGACCCTTTCCTCCATTTTCATCCCCAACGAGCCCCATCCTTGGACCCATCCATCCATTTAGCCTAGTATTTTATACCATGTACATATTACATAATCTTTCCTACTTGCTTGTACATAATTTATTTTCAACATTGATTATACACAATCTTTCCTGATTACTTGTACATAGCTTCAAATATTTCAAAATACAAAAATATTCAAATATATCAAAAACACCAAAAACATTTTGATTGTATGCATCCTCCATGTTTTACATTACTACTATCATTCTAGGACTTACACTTGTTATTTCATGCTATTGTATGTCAATTTTCTACATTTCCATGCTTCACTTGATCTCATTAGAGTGTGTGCAGTGATATCCAGATACATGATTGCTTCATTCAACCCATAAAGGGGGAATTCTTACTTCTACATTTTGAGACATACAATGATATATATACCCACTGAGGGCATCTTCTACATGATTACACCATCTAGGTTATGTCATTCTTACACTACACACTTTGAGTTATCATGTTGATGTACATTAATTTACAACTTACATAGATCTCTATATCAACATTTCACTAGTATCTAACACTTGTGTATCTCTTAACATATACCTAGGCTTGTACTATACATGTTTTGCATACTCTCACATTTGCTTTGATTAGTTAGATGTGCTTGTCTCTTTCCAGTTATTTATATACTTTCTCTACTTGCTTAACATAGCTTGTGTGATTGCATTTCCAATTCCATCTTTTCTTTTGCTTGTGCCTTAGGACATTTGCTAATGTCCTTTTTTTTTACTCTTCCATGTATTTGTGGCCCTTATGCCAACATTGTTTTCTTCACTTGTATGTGTATGTGGTATTTGAATATGACTTTCATGCTTGTCTTCCAGTTTGAGTAACATGTGCCCATGTCCCTTGTTTGCTTGGCCCCTTGGCCACTCTCTTGCGTGTTTCTTACTTCTTGATTCATGTGATTATTTGCTTATTTGTGTCTTCAAATGTGTGCAATGCCATGATCCATATCATGCATTTACCTTACTTTCTTGGATGCCATGATGGACATCATGCTCCATCCCTCCAACTAACAACTAACATCTAACTTTTGAAAATCTAGTTCAGTATCATGCACATGCTTATATATTGTTATATCTATCTAGGCATGCCCCTATTGATCTAGCAATCTATCAAATACAAACATTGTTATATCTAGAAAACATCTTGACAAGATATCAATGCTATGTCTATACAAATTAACACACTTGCAAGACTATTTTTCTTTTGAGGGCAATCATTACAGGTTCATCGTTCCTGCCCTCAAAAGAGGGGGCATCAAATAGGGGTTTGTCACAGAGACCAAATTTCCTAATAGTCAAAACAACAACATTCAAAACACTCAACATAGAATCTAGAGGTGAAACCGATCAAACTAGAATAGTAAAACAATCATAGTTAGATCAATAGTTAGATTTCACATAAGATAGTAGCACCAAAAATGGATAGTAGCACCAAAAATAGGGGTTTCCATATTCAGTGCTTTTGTCCAAGCAGTAAAATTCTTTGGGTTTCTAGAAACAAGTAAAAGTTTAATTTAGGGATAGTTTTTTCACTTCCAAATCAGTCAAATTCAATAGTTTCAAATATAGTTTTCTCAAATATAGGATGGTTATCATGCATATCATGATGGTTCTCACTTCCAATTCAAATTAGGCAGTTGGCATAACTTCCAAGATTAGAATCCATGTTATAGACATCAGTAATTAGGGTCAATGTATGTGGCACATTGATCTTCTTTCTCATTTTTGAGTTTAGTTTATTCCAAGCATTCTCAGTAGTTACGTGCCTTACTCCATCTATAGGTGGTTGGCATCACATTCAAGTTAAAATTTCTTATACGTTTAGCTTTCCAAGTACCTGAGTTCCCAACTTGGCTTTTATATAAGCCTAGTACATCAGTTTTAGAGTGGATTTCATACAAGCCTAACCTCCATCTTTCAAAATGGCCAAGAGTGGCCTAGTTTCCAACACACATTCATGGTATCCATGCCACATTGTCAGATCATAGTACATTCATGGGCTTCAAGAGCCATCTCATATGACATCCATTCTATACCGATATTACTTCATGAGCTTCACATCATGGGGTAATGATGGAGCCAAAGGTCTATCTTACCTTTGTATTCTTGAGCCACCTATTCAGAGGGATTGGACACATAGTCCAGACATCAATTATCACACGTAGGATCATCTAGATTCACTTAGTAGGTGATGATGGAGCTAAAGGGCCAGCCTTTGCATTATTGAGCCACTTTCTTAGGAATTGAGCACTCATCTCTGTTCACAATGTAACTTTTGGTATAATATCACTCAACACATCCGGCATTACTCAACCTTACTCAGCATTACAATAGGTTTGGTATTGGTTCATGTACCCGATGAGGTGTATTTGTTCCTTTCTCTATCCTTAGCTTTTGTACATTCTTATTTTAGATATAGCATATCTAGTAAGAACTAATCTACTCTATGTTTTCATTTTCAGATTCACACTTCACACTGTGCTTTCTCTACACACATCCAACATCACACAATCTTCATGAGCTTCTCCATTAACATGTAAGTTTAGGTATGCTTTTATTTTTCGTTTATCCTAGTATTTAACTTTGATACATCACTAGAATAAAAGGGGGAAAATGTATTCATATAAAATGTGAAATTGGATGATTTAGGCATGGCTAATAACACCTAACTTATAGGTCCTCTCTCTTGCTCACACAACCCTTCTCATCTAGGTTTTCACTGATTCTCAATCATCTGTAGCTTCCCAGACTTAGATTTTTGAGACCCAAGCAACCTTCTCAGACCTAGATTAATCCTCCCAAGTCTCATCATTCTAGGACATTAGTGCCAAAGTTGGACACTAATACCAAAACCCAGGGTGTCTTGTTTCTAGCGCTATTATCCAAATCTACTTTAGACTCAAATAGTTAGATTTTATAGAATCCTTATCTTTTCCCTTGTTGGCCTAATACAAGTTCATCTAACCCATGAACACCAATTTCCCTATAAAAGGCCATTCATTGTCCATTTAGAAGGGTTGGCACTCATTCATAGGAAAGAAGCAAACATACAAACAATTACACTGAAGCACTCTTCCCTATTATCTACATATAGCCTTCTAAGACTATTACAAGCTCATTAAAGAATTAAAACTAGTGCTTAGTCATGCAAAGTACATCCAATTTTGCATCTAGTTACATAAATCACATAGTATTTACACCAAGCACTTCAATGGGAGAACTACATTAGCTTGATCACTCTTTGGAGTATTGGTATGTAGGCAGCATGCCCACACACATGGTGTGAAGTGTGTCTAGTGTATCTTTTAAATAATAACCCCCCCTCTATTTTCCCAAGTATAAATTCAAGTTCAAGTACCAGGAGCTCCTAAGGGGATCAAATATTGAAATGGGCATACAACAAGCTCCGTAAGGTCCCAAACCCTAAAATTTTAGTGATAGGGTAACACAGACATTATGAATAGAACCCAAAAAGATCTTACCCTTAGGACAATAGATTTAGAGAAAGAATATAACATCAGATAGTAGGGTGTCCATTTTATAGCACTACTGTCTAACTCAGAAAGAAAGTTTATAGGCCTGTTCTAGCCTGTTTCCTAGTCTTACTCCTCCAATATTAGACTTCATCTCAGTCTAGAATAGTAAAAAATAAGCTAAGTTAAATATTCTCTTTTCTATCACTATATTTAGAAAAAGGTAAAATACTATCTACTTCCACAAATTAGTAGGTTAATCAAAGCATATTTATTTACTAATTTACTATACTCAGACCCTTGATTTGCTTAGGAATTAAACCCCTAATTCCCAAAAAGAATAAAATAAAGTTATATGTGTGGTTTTCCAATAAAATATTTTGGTCTTAAAATGATATTTTAACCTCATAAAGCCAATAAAGCATCCATAATTTCTCTAAACACCCTCATATTCATATTATTGTTTAGTCACATGGGTTCATACTTTGAAAATATCTCCTCATGCAAGCATAAAGCGTAGTTTGGCCTCCAAGAGTTCCCACATGTGAAATATGCCCCTATTTTGATGTCAAATGAATTATTTATTGTTATAATCTCCATATTGACTTGTAATATTCATAATATTTCCATAAATTTTTGGTTTAAATCTTGAAGTATGAAGATAACACAAAAGAAAGGCTATTTTCATGAGTTGCATGCAGGAAGTAAGGATTTGTATGAACTTTTCCATATAACAGAGGTCAAGAATTTGAGGATGGAGTCATTAAAAGATTTTTAGAGAAGATTAAAGGTAAAATTATCTCATAAAAGCTCAAAACTAATTCACAAACACTACCTAGCTTCTTTGCACCTCAAGAGAGCCCTTCAGTTTTGTAGATGGTATGACTGTGAAAGAGAAAATCAAGATCTAGAATTTTGGGTGGAGGAAGGGGTCTTAGAGAGCTTCCATATTTTGTAATTGGTTCTCATTTTGGATCTATCTCCTTTATGAACAATCCTTTACAAGTTAAGGCACTCCCAATGGCTTCTTCATTCAAGCAAGCAACTGGTTTTTTGAGTTTTCTCCTTTCCTAAGAATGATGATAGAAAAATGAAAGTTTGTGAGGATTGTCAGGAGTATGAACCACATTTTCATGACTTATTAAACTTATTTTCACATGTTTGAGGTCATATGTATCTCAATAAGATAAATGAATGTCAAATATGTAGTCTGTAGGTAGTTTAAGAGGTTATACAGTTCAAGGGATGATCCATGGTTGTCAAGCACAACATATTATGTCTGAGAGACTTCATTCATGTTTATGTGTTATTATTTCAAGTTTATCAGGGCACCATAGCAAATAAACCATAAATTTGATCTTAATATCTTCATGGAGTCTCAATTTATCAAAGGTTAAGGAAACTTAGTATTTGTTAAGGTTTTTGATGATTCCTAGGTTTTTATTTTAGTAGTGTATGCTTGCTCAAAAGCCAAAAAACTGGCATATTCTATTGGTCTATATGCCTATGATTACCTCATGGTATTCATGACTACCTTGATAATATATTAATGTTCTTTTCACCTCCCTCATGTGTCAACCCATTTCAAAGACTTTCACACTATCATTCATCACTTTTGCAAGTTTTCCACTCCATCTATATTCTCATTTCCATATCCATTATCATCATATCAACTTCCATCCACTTAAACCTCATTGATATAATATAAAAGAAGAGTCAAGAGGTTATAAACTTTTATGGTCATGAGGGTATGATTATGAAATCCTATACACTTGCTAAACAGATGCTAAAGATCATCTACAACCAAGGTCACATAACATCTACAATATCTTGTTCAGGTCAATTTCAAGGAAGGTATATGGATTGAGGTCCCCAAGTAAGGTTTTAAATTTTATTAATTTGTAATAACATAATGGTCATGATGGTGACCTCCTCAAGATCTTCTAGCACCCAATATTTTCCTTAGTCCATACAATCAACACAGTGGTCATCACCTACAGCCATGTGAAGAAAGAGGTGAAACCAAAGACGTAAACAAGGTGAAATATGGATGTTAGGAGATAAATTTGAAATAAATAAGAAATTTAAGAAAGGTAAGAGCATTAGAGTGATCTTATAGGTCTATTTTGTGTCAAGTTTAAAACCTAAAACTATGCCTAGTTTGTATAAGGATCAAATTCTATACATAGTCAGGACTATTTAAAGATCATCCATTTCTCAAGGTAAAGTGTTGATTGAGATATGAAAGATGTTTGAACCTAGTTGGAATTTATAAATAGGTTTATGAACCATTGAAGTACATACTAGACCATTTTGGCATGTCAATATAGTCTTAAGAATTGAAGTGATGATCCTAAGACACCTACAAGTGACTTGTGGAAAAAGTTGGTCTTAATGGTAAAGGGAGAATAGAGAGATTATTTGAAAAGGAATGTTGAGCTCAATTAAGAATCTATACAGGGTCAATATGGTCATAATAGGTTAGTAACGTAATGATAACTAAGTTCATAGGTGCAGTCAAAATCTTATCAAATCATCACAAGCTTGTTTAAGGGGCAAACTCAGTTTCAAACCTAATGGAGGATGGCAAGATTATTTGAGAGACTCATGAGCCTAATTGAGACTTCAGTCAACATTCAAGATCATCATAAAGTTAAGTATGTGGGATATGAAATCCTAAAGCACATAGATTACAATCAAGGTGTCTCATGGCCACCTACAGCCATGGTCAAAACTTAGTCAACCAACTCAAGGGAGTCTTTGTCATGGAGACCTAACCTAATGGTAGTCATACAATAATGAAATATTTGAAAGAGCATGCCAGGATACTAGAATAGTCAAGGGAGTTTTATAATTTGACTAACAATCCCCTCAGTTAGTACAAATTATACAAATTCCACCTACAGTCATAGGATTGCAATCATGCTTAGTGAGATAGGTAAGTTTAAATGGTCTTGTGCTTAATACATGCTTCATGGATCATAAAAAAATGATAATGGAATATCATTTTTGATAGAATCATCAAGGTAAAGGGTTATATGAGATGGTAAAGTGGATTATGTAGTAAAAAAGTGACCTACAAGCCTCAGCCTATAGGTCCTCCTTTTGATCAAACCAATATCAAGTCAATATGGTCTACAAGTGCAACATAGTGAGAGTTATAAGTTGTTTGAAGTATTTAGAGCTTAATGAAGATTTAAATAGTTTTAGAATAATTGAATAGGCTATTACTATAGTGGATAAAGTTTCAAAACTCCTAAGAGCAGTCACATCACTCCTTAAAGGCATACATAGGTTAACAACTCAAGATAGCTAGCTAAGCCTAAAAAGAGAGCTAAATATGAGGTAATGAACATTGGTTTCAATCTCAAATAGACCATATAGTTTATTGAAACATGTTTAAACCAAGAATATGATGTGAATGATGGTAAGAGTAGGCTCAAAACCTCATCTACACACACAGTTAATAGACACAGTCAACTCCATTGACAGTTTTGAGAGGATTTGTCATTTTGAGACATATAAAGGTGTAATTATGGCTTAAAATTGGTAAAATTAATAATTATAACTATAAATATATATCCATGCTACCTAAGTGTCATTTTAATAGTGGAAACACTCATTATTATGTCTCAGACAGACCTCAGTCTATTGACACTCCTTAAAGAGACTAGGTTAGCTACTTGGAGGTTTGAAGGCAGGTTGCACAACATACATTAAGCTTCATGAAGGAGTTTGGAGAAAATAAATGATGATAATAGTGTCTTAAAATGCTCTTTAGGGTTGACAACAAACAAATTTTAAGTTAAATGCCCTTGAGGGCTAGTATAGAAGAGAGACCTTAAACATGATTGTGCACTAAGATTGGTGGCATCCATATCATGAGAGTAGTGTTTGAAGACATAAAATAAATAAAAAAGGGTGATAATGGAATGGAAACATATAATAAATAATAGGATAATCATATAAAATTCACCAAATTTAGTCATTAAGGGTTACACAAACTTAATTGCCAAGAAACCCTAGGTAACATATGCATGCATAAGAGGTAGAATTGATAAAATAGCTTCACATAAGGATGTTTTTAACCTTGGGATCAGGTTTAAAACTCCATAAAACATGTCATTGAAAGAGGAATAACCTTTCATACATTTGTTATCCCTATACACACACAAGTAGGTAGACCAAACCTATAGGCATTCTTATGAAAGAATGGAACAAGGTTGAAGTTTGTGTATTTGAAGATGAAAACATTAGTTGAGAGTAGATATAAAGTATGGGTTTCATGATGTTTATTCATACAAAACTCATAGACAAGTGCCATAGACCTCCAACACTCAGTAATAGATCAATTAGGCCTAAAAGCCTATTTTAAGCCTAAAAGGCCTATACCACTATGAAGACACTTGCAGACCCTTATAAGAAAATGACACCTTGAGAATGTTTAAGGTGATGGTTAAGGTCCTAAATGAGATATTTAAAGTAGATAAAGACAATTTAAAGGTCAATTTGGTCATTGGGAGCTAACTCAAACCACATAATCTACATAGTCAATTCGAGCTGCGTATTCAAGAGCTCAGATCTTTCACCAAAGGAGGATTTGATTCAAATGCTCTTATCAAGAATTAAGAAACCTAGGTCACTTTAAATCCATGAATTATTGATATTTATTGAGGATATGAGGTTTACAAACCATTGATATGACTATAAGTAGGTCTAGAATGCATGTAGAACACTACAAGCAAACTTCTCTACGTACGTATATTGACACACTTTCTGCATGGGAATCCAAGATTCTTAGGAAAGTTGAATGGGTATATTGAATAAATATCCATAGGAATAATTTTTGGTTTGGAGGTCCATAATTTATTAACCATCATTAAGAAGACGGACCTCCAAAACCCTCCCTAAACACTACTATAGACTAGTTTTGAGAAAAGTGATTTTTCTTGCATCCAAACATCCATGAATCACCCTATAAACTCTTGAATCATGAAGTACACTTATATATTGTCTTAGACATGGTAATGTGTTATATGGAATTATACGAACCTATCATAAAATAATGTCTTTTGAGGAAAAAGTGTAGAAATAGAGGTACAAGGTAGTTTAAGATGATGTCAATCATTGAAGAATGAATTTTGGCACTTTTTTTTACCTTATCAAGTCATCAAATGATCAAAACCATGCCTAAAAATGCCTCTGAAACTCTCTTCTAATCAACCAATCTCCAAGATTGAAGGACAAAGTGACCTAGCCACCTAGTTTGATAAAGTTTCAAGTGTTTCTTGCTCAAGGAGACCTATTTCATGGTGTGAGGCATTGATTTAGGCATAAAAATCACTTTTTCATACGTTTATAATGTTTCATATAGGTTCTTATGGCCATCAAACACTAGCAGTTAGGCTACTAGGCCTAATTGGCATAGTAGACCTACTTGGTCAATCAAGTAAATATTAAAGATGACATAAAAGACTGTTGAGAGAGTTAAGTGATAATCAAGGCATAACTGAGTCTTAAGTGGCATAAATAATCCTCAAGTGTCAATTACATGTATAATTGATCCTTATCATGAGTTAATTGATCATAAAGTGGTAATCAATGCATGTTCCATGGTCTTAATGCAAGAAGGTGTCTTTATCTTGACTTAAGTCTTATGTTAAAAGAAGGAGAAGTTATTATATGCTTATGATGGCCCAACACCTTGTTTTTTAATGCCCAACATCTCATTCAAGGAGCATGTAAGATCATCAAACATGAAGAGATTATTTGGAGGACTGGTGGTAACTAGTTGGTAACAAAAGTGATGTATGATGTAATGATTGTCATGGATGAGTTACTTTCTATCCTCTACGTCATTCTCTATTATTATATTATTATAATTTTATATATATTTAGACTATTATGCCTTGTTTAAAGATCCATCTCTTGGGCATGATGAAATTTTGCCAAGATTGAGCTTTGTAACCTCTTAAGGTAATAAAAATGATTATTTTAGATTCCTTGGTATAGGTTTAGTATGTTTTATTAGTTTGATTTGCACATGTGGTAGTGTTTTCTCCCTTAGCAAATCTTAATCTCACCTAGTTACTAGTATATCATCTTATGTAAGTCACATATAGTGTTTGATGTTGAGTGACTAAGCTTAGAGTGGAGATATTGACTAGTTAATGCCTTAAATCAGGCCTTCCATCATTGCCCTCATGCGTCAATCACTTGACAAAACCTTTATGTGAAATAATTTTGCATAGGAGTCCCTTGGAGTTGTAAGATTCAATGTTTTACATTGCTTATCAATATTAATTGAGTTTAATTTGAGTGGATGAAATTTTAATTGCATCACCATCACTAGTATAGGTTTTCCCTTTTAGTTATATTTCTAACTCTTTTCACCCCCAAAGCAAGTAGTTTTAGGAAAATGATTCAACTTGATATATTAGAGAATCTAGCCTCATAATCTAGAGGTTTGGTCTAAGATATAAGTATCCCACAACTTGTAGACCATTCCAATGTTAGTCCAGGTTTGAATGAGAAAGTGAACAATCTACTTTAATAGGGTGTAACTTAGGTTGCTAATAGTTCTGACACGCCTGATGGGACTCACATTCAAGCATTGGAGAATTCACATCATCATTTTTGGTCTTCACAAGCAACTTCAAGTAGTCATCTTGGTCATCATTTCAGAGGTATCAATGATTCTTGTTTATAATTTCTTTATTTTCATGTGTTTTATGATGAGTTGTGGCTGCATATGGGGCAAATTATTGTCATTCACTACCTTATCAAAAACCCTCAATCTCATTATGACCCATATCAACCCTATATTCATCTTGATCAATAATATGAGAGCCCTTATCAGGCCTATGATCCTTTTTAGTACCAAGGACACTGCTCTATCCCTCTTTGTGAACCTCATTCACCTCTTTGGTAGCCTGATTATCAATCTAATTAGTCATGTAAATCTCATGACATTCTTGATTAGCTCAAACAAGGTCCAAGATAATCTATATCAAGGTTTAAACAAACTTGTTTAGCTATGAAAAACACACAGTGAGCATTGACACATAAAAGAGCTATGGACAAGAGATCCCTAAGCATGAGATTGAGAACATGAGAAATTCATTATAACATGGTAAGAAAGAGTTGTCATATTTCATAAGATAAGGCCATTCAAAATTCAGTGGTGATATGTTGGATATAGGTGGTCTAATTATAGGCATTAAAGAGAAGTTGGTAGTTGTAGTCATATAAAATGTGAAAATTGGTAACTTGAGTGTGGATTATGACACCCAATCCATAAGTCCATCTTACATGCTCTCATGACCCTTTGAAGCATATTTTTACTAATTCCTAATCATCTGTAGGCTTTTAAGACCTCATTCTAACATAGCTAGGACCCTTTTTCCATGCTTATTCCATCCCCTTGGGTCCCGTACCGTCAAGACGATAGTGCTTAAGTTGGACTATAGAATTATACCCTAGGGTGTCCCCTTTTCAATGCTTTTGTCCAATCACCTTTCGAGCCTAGATGACCATTTTTTCTCGATTCTTTTTCTTCATTATTGACCTAGCATGATTGCATTTAATCCATGACCAATGGATCTCTATAAAACCCCATTCAAAGTTCATTTAGAAGGGTTGGCAATTATTTTCAAAAGAAATCAAGAATATAAGGAAGACCACTAAGGAAATTTTACCTATTCTCTACATACAACCAACCAGTATAATGATAAGCTAATTCAAATCCTCACACCAGTCCCTAGCCACCTCAAGCACACCTAGTTTTAGCATTTTGCATCTTCATACACATAATTGTACAAAGTATATTAAGTGAGAGAACTACATATGGCTTGATCCCTCTTCAGAGTATTGGTATGTAGGTAGTGTGCCCACACAAGGGGTGTGGATACGCATGTAGTGCATCTTACACACACTAACCCCCCCTTTTTCTCTAAGTTTTCATTCAAGTTCAAGCACAAGAAAGACCTAGGGTTCGAGATTAAATTAGATCTACAAGGAGCTTCATCAACAGTCAAGACTCAAAATTTCATAGGTGGACTAATATAGGGACATCAGATGAAACCTAAAAATTTCAAATCTCTATGAACAGTTTGGACAAAAATGGTAGGACCTAGACTATAACATTGGAACTTTAAGTGATCTATTTTTAGTGCTCTCTCCTTTCATCGAATTATAATTAAATTATACAAATCAGTGGCTAATTATTGCAATATTATTTACTAATTTAATTAGCTCAAAACTTTAACTAAATTAGGAATAATACTCTAATATTCCTAAAATTATTAAATAATTTGGTGAACCCGACTTACTTCATTTGCACATAAAAACTCTAGAAACTCTAGGGTAAATTACTTGCTAATTTTTACAATATTTTTCTGATTTTTTTACTTGCTTATCTAAATAAAAAATTCAATTCAATTTTTAAAATTATATAGTAATTTTAAAAAATATTTTTCTTCCAAACCCTAGTTGCATACACTAGGTCCTTTCAAATCAAGAATCTTCCACTAATTTTTTTATTTTTTAGTTGCATATTTAAATAAAAAATTAGCATCAAATTTTAAAATTCCATAGTAATTTCAAAAATTTATTTTTCCTCCAAACCCTAGTTGCATACACTAAGTCCTTTCAAATCAAGAAAATTTCAATATTTTTTTGATTTTTTACATGCATATTTAAATAAAAATTTCACCTTAATTTTTAAAATTCCTTAGTAATTTTAAAATAAATCATTTTTCAAAACCCTAGTTGCATATACTAGGTCCCTTTATTTGCTTGAGGTATTACCTTACATCTAAAATTAGATTTCACATAATAGCAAAAATGGATCTCACTTATTTTCACATATTTCTTGCATTTATTGTAAATAATAAGGAAACCATACTTGGTACTATCATGTATATAAATAATGAAGTTTACCATATGTTAGTACAAAACTTCAATCTTTTCATTTCATGATTACTTTTTATAATATGGGATGATATTAAGAGAGTTATTGTTAAACATGTTAAGATACCTCTTGCCTCACCTCCCTTAAAGCCTCTATCCTGTGTAGAGTTTGTTTCATGGTCCATTTTACTCTTCCACAGGTCACTACCCATCACCAAAGAGCCTAGTTGACTCCCTTTATCCCTCCACCACCTCGACCTATCAATTATCTTTGTTATCCTCTCATAGCTACTACTAGTCCTATATGAATAATAGATAATGAAGTTAGAGCTACTACTCGATGTGCTACCATGCCTTGCCTACCTAGTCAAGAACCCCACAACCCTCCTATTCCTTTCCATCCCAGGCCCAACCTACTTACGTAGTCAAAGCTGCATTGGGCACATGATGTTGTTGATCAGTTGATGAACACACCAACTAATATTTCTATGTTAGAAATACTTCAAAATTCCAATGATTCAAAGACATTCTTGATCAGGCACTTACTTAGATTTCTATACCTATTGATTTAGAGCCTTCTTATTTTGCATCAGTGGTTAACACATTAAAAATTATAAAAGATGTCATTTCTTATGATAGTGAGGACATGCCTTCTTAGATAGTTATTGATTAGAACTTATCACTATTCATACAAGCTCAAGTCAAAACCAGTGCAATTAAGAGAGTTCTCATCGATAATGGTCTCAAAATAAATATATGTAATACTATATTTTTATAGACCATAGGCATAGATATGGTGTCCATGCAAAAGTCATATAACAAAATTATAGGGTTTGATGATATACCATGATAGACATTAGGCACCATTATTTTGGATATCATGGTAGGCTCCAAAACTGTCTCTACATAGTTCCAAGTCATGCTAGGTCCTCTTCATTATAATCTTTTACTTGGATGACCTTAGATATGTGCTATGGGGGCAATTCCTTCTACTCTTCATCGATGTGTTAAGTTTCTCCATGAAGGATACCTATACACATTCCCAATAGATAACCAACCATTTAGATATTATCAAATTATAGAGTCATCTTCAATTATTTTTCCAGATGGGACACCTCATATCATAGTTTAGTCACCACCTCATTACATTTCTCTTGATCAAAAACATACATATGAGGTAGGAGAGACTAGTACATCTCACACTCCTCTACTTACAATTGTGTCCTTAGCTTTAGATACTCAACTAGTCATAGTAGCTTCATCCATTCTAACTACTCCATCAGTCATAATTCCTAGTTACAATTCCTTTGATAGTTGTAGATGTTCTTACAACACCATCATCTTTTACTACTATGGTTGATGAGACTCCCATATCATAGTCACCACTTATGGTAAATTCTAAGTTGCCATATGTACATGATGTTGATACATATTCCTTGACCACTTTAGATGATGATACAACACCCACACTCACAGTTGATTATTTGTGTGGATTGAGCTTTACACTAGTTGGCCCAAGAGAGTACCAAGATGACTCTAGAACTCTCATTAGACATACTACATCACTATTATCATCTCGCACACTCTCAGGATATACTCCACATTCAAGACCACAAATAGATCACTTGACATATATAGTTCACATGGTTACCTTTATGGATATAGAGCTAGTCATTTAGATTCAAGCAGGTATCACACATCATCAACCATAAATTATACTATAAATGTTACTTGATTATGGATTAATCACACTAGCTACAGTATGACACATATTTATTAGTAGGTTATCATGACAAGATGGTCATCTATTTTGTCTTTTTCATAAGATCACAGGTCATGATATAAACTCATATACAACTTTACACTAGAGATTGGATAAACTACAGGTTCAAGGTATTATTCAGATTACACCACCACCAACACTAGCTTCACCACCTCCTTTAAAGCCATCTACTACCAAAGTTAAACATCCCATAGGAGACTGAACATCTTCACCACCACCACAACCTTCAGTTCATCATCGATAGGATGACACCATTATGAATGATATATCTCTGAATATACAAAGAGCACATATCTTACTAACATCTGAAGAGGGCATACATAATTTATGGCATATGGTGATACTTATGATGATGATATTGAGGCATTTGATGATGACCATGATCCCTTCTTCCATCTTCATCCCCAATGAGCTCCATCCTTGGACCCTTTATCCCCTCTAGCCTAGTCTTTTACATCATTGTGTACATATTACTTATTTTAAAGTACTTGTAGATAGCTTCTTTTTAATTACTTGTACATAGTTTATTAGTGTTTCTTATACATAGTCTTTGTATGATTGATTGTGCATAGCTCATATTAAAAATACTAAAAAAACATTCAAAAATTCAAAAACATTTTAATTGTATGCATTATCTACGCTTTACATTTCTACTACCATTCTAGACTTATATTTTCTATTCTATGCTATTGTTTGTCAATTTATATACATTACCATAATTCACTTGATCTTATTTAAGTGTGTGCAGTGACATCCAGATCCTTGGTTACTTCACTCTACCCATTGAGGGGGAATCCTACTTAATACATCCAAGACATACATTGATATATCTACCCCCTAGGGTCATCTTCTACATGACTACACCATCTAAGTTATGTCATTCCTACACCACACACTCTAGTTATCATGTTGATATACACTACTTACTAGCTTATAGAGATTACTCTATAGACATTCACTAGTATATAACACTTGTGTATTTTTTAGCATCTACCTAGTCTTATACTCCATGTCTTGTATACTTTCGTTTCTTGCTTTGATTAGTTAAATTTGATTATATTTCCATTATATTACATGCCTTCCTTTCTTGCTTTGCATAGCTAGATGTGATTGTATTTTTTAGTTCCTATTTTGTCTCTTGTATGTGCCTTAGGACATTTACTAATATCCTTTGATTCTATTCCTATGTGTGCCTTAGGACATTTACCAATGGCTTTTGCTTGTACTCTTCTATGTGCTTGTGGCCCTTGTGCCAAACTTGCTTGTTTTAATTGTATGTGTATGTGGCATTTGAACATGCCTTATATATTTGATTTATAGTTTGAGTGACATGTGTCCATGTCCCTTGTTTTCTTGGCCCCTTGGCTACTCATGTATGCTTCTTACTTCTTGCCTTGTGTGCTTGTTGCTTATTTGCTCTTTATTGGTTACAATGCCATGATCCACATCATACATTATCTAAATTTCTTGGATGCATGATGGACATCATGATCCATTCCTCAATAACTAACAACTAAAAACTAATATTTCTAGTTCTAATTCAATACATTGCACATGCTATTACATTATTATATCTATCTAGGCATACCCCTATTATATCTAACAATCTCCAATACAAACCATGATATATCTTGTGATATCTTATTGATTATCATTACTATATCATGTATTTTATAGTATAACACATTTGCAAAGATATTTATTTTGAGGGTAGTCATTGTAGGGTCTTCATTCCTACCCTTAAAAGAGGAGGCAAAAAATAAGGGGTTTTGTCACAGAGATCAGAGCTCTTACTAGTTAAAAAATCAATTTTTAGAACACTTAGAAAAATAATTAGAGGTTAAACCAAGCAAAATAGACCAAAAAAATAGTGACAATTCTATAACAATCTTCAGTTTTAATAAAGCATAATAGCACCAGACATAGACAACAACACCAGACACTAAGGTGTCCTATTTTCAGCACTCCTATCCAAATAGCAAAAAACCCAAATTTTCTAAAAATAGGCAAAAAGATAAGCTCAACTACAATTTTTCACATACAAACCAGTTTAGATTTAGCAATTTTAGTATAATTTTTATTAGAGAATCTAGATATAGGGGGCATCATGCATGACATGATGATTCTCACTTCCAGTTTTAGATAGATCAGTTGGTATAACTTCCAAATTATAATCCATGTTACATACACTAGTGACTAGGGGTAATGTATGTGGCACATTGGTCTTCTTTTCTTTTTGAGTTTAGTATATTACCTAGGCATTCTCAATAGTTACATGCCTTACTCCATCTATAGGAGGTTGGCATCATTTTGGAGTGGCTTTCATACAAGCATAACCTCCACATTTTCAAGTGGTTTTCATATAATCCTATTGCCCAGTTTCAAAGTGGCTTCATACAAGCCTAATATCTACCATTTTTTTGAGTTGGCCAAGAGTGGCCTAGTTTCTAGCACACATTCAACTATCCACACCACATTGTCAGATTACAGAACATTCATGGGCTTTAAGAGCCATCTCATATGACATATATTCATATCAGTATCATTTTATAACTTCACTTCATAGGGAAATGATGGAGCCAAAGGTCTAGCTAGCCTTTGTATTCTTGAGCCACCTACTCAGAGGGATTGGACACACAGTCCAAATATTGATTAACACATGCATGACCACTTATCTTCCCTTAGTGGGAGATGATAGAGCTAAAGGGCCAGCCTTTACATTCTTAAGTCACTCTCAGGGAATTGAGCACTCAACTATGTTCATGATATTGCTTTTGGTACAACACATACCCAACATATCTAGTTAATCTAACATCATAATAGGTTTTGTAGTGGTTCGTGTACTTAGTGAGGTGTTTTCATTCCTTTCTCTTCCTCTCTCTCTTACCCAGCTTTGTATGTTCTTATTTTAGATATAGTATATCTAGTAATAACTGATCTACCCTTTATTTTCTCTTGCAGATTTACACTTCATAATGTGATCTCTCTATGCATACCCATCATCACACAACTTCATGGGCTTCACCCTTGCAGAGAATTTTAGGTATGATTTCTATTTTTCCTTTATCCTAGTATTTCACTTTGCTACACCACTAGAATAAAGGGGGGGCAAATGTAGTTATATGAAATGTGAAAATTAGTGACTTGAGTGTGGCTTATGACACCCAATCCATAGGTCCATCTTGCATGCTCTCATGACCCTTGTAAGCATATTTTCACTGATTTCCCATCATCCATAAGATTTTCAGACCTCATTCCAATTTAGCTAGGACCTTTTTCACATGTTTATTCCATCCCCTAGGTCTCGTACCCTTAGGATAATAGCACCCAAGTTGGACTATAGCACTAGACCTTAGGGTGTCCCCTTTTTAGCACTCTTGTCTAATCACTTTTTGAGCCTAGATAACCATTTTTTATTGATTCATCTTCATTATTATGTTGGCCTAGTATGATTACATTTAACTCGTGACCAATAAATATCTATAAAAACCCATTCAAAGTTCATTTAGAAGGGTTATAAATTATTTTCAAAAGCAAGCAAGAATACAAGCAAGACCACTAAGGCAATTTTCCTTATTCTCTACATAAAACTAGCCAATACAACCACAAGCTAATTCAAATCCTCACACCAGTTCTTAGCCACCTCAAGCACACCTAGTTTTAGCATTTTGTATCTTCATACACACAATTGCATAAAGCACATCAAGTGGGAGAACTACATATGGCTTGATCCCTCTTTGGAGTATTGGTATGTAGGTAGTGTGCCCACAAAAAGGGTATGGATACATGTTCAGTTCATCTTACACACACTAACCCCCCTCTTTCTCTAAGTTTTCAGTCAAGTTTAAAAACAAGAAAGACCTAGGATTAGAGATTAAATTAGCTATACAAGAGGCTTCATCAATATTCAAGACTCAAAATGTCACAAGCAGACTAATACAGGGATAAAAGATAAAACCTAAAAAACTTAGATCTTTGTGACTATTTTGGACAATAGTGATATGACCTAGAATATAGCACCAGACCCTAAAGTGTCCTATTTTGATGCTTCTATCTTTTCATCGAATGAAAGCTAGATCTTGATTTACAATAGTGTCCTAGTCCTGCACAACCAATATCAGCTTCTATCTCAATCATCTTAGTATAGTTTAAGCTAAGTTATATTTATCTTCATTTATTACTATTTTTAGAAAGGTTCAAATTATAATTAAATTATACAAATCAATGGCTTGATTATTATAATATTAGTTACTGATTTAATTAACTCTGACTTTTAACTAAATTAGGAACAATACTTTAATATTACAAAAATTATTAAATCATTAGTCCATGAGAGACACTAGGATCACTATAACCAATATCATGTTCCCTCCTTCATTTCACATCAGTCCTCCATTGAACTACCTTTTCCCTCTCAATAATTTTAAACAAACATGTATCATAACCTTCAAAATTCCTCTCAAACCTTGTCAAATTTTCCTACTTAGAAGTTTATCTAAGAAAGACCTGAAAAGGTCTAAGAAGTTTGTCTTCAGGAGGTTGAGTTTCATGTTTCATAGTAGATTATGCAAGGGCCTTCATCTTCTAATCAACAGGGAGAGATCCCCAATGAGATGGTGCTTGACTTTAAGGCTCACCTTGCTAAACAAGTTGAGCTTACAAACCAATATCTACATTAGCCAATAGCAACTAAAAAAGTAATCCAATCTCAATAGGAAGTTTCTCCTTTAATACCCATGGTTGCAACAAGTGCAAAAGAAGAATCCCCTAAACCCAAGTTCATGACTTGGAAAAAAATGCAATAGTCAAAGAAAGAGTAGAGCAACCAAGTAAAACCAAAGATGTTGAAGTGGAAAGCAAGCATGAGATCATTCAACCTCCACTCCTCCCTCATCAAAATCCCAAGGCCTTCCCTTTATGGAAAACTATTCAATAGAACTTGTAGTAGAGTGAGGAAGTAATGGTTATTAAAGTTGAGTAGCCTAATGAACATGATGAAGCATCCATGGTAACTCTTATGTGTTTGTCTCATATTATTGAGATTTTCCAAGGGACAACCATTCCAATCCTTGTGAAAGAGCCTCTCCTTTGTGAGATAAATGAAGAAATTTCAACTGAGGTGATAGGTAACAAGAGTGAGTTGAGTGGATAAGAACAATAAATCACCATTGGGACACCCCTTGTCAAGGATAGATGTGAATCAATATTTCTCAATGCAAAAGAGGATGAACTCGAAGAGGTTGTTGGGATGCAAGTTGAGATACAAGTACAAGATGAAACACAAAAGAAAGAGGTTTTAATTGAACAAGAAGAAGATGTTCCTCAAGAAGTCCTTGGTCACATGGTAGCTACCCTCAATCATGATAGCTCACAAGAACTTGCAGTAGCTACAAGGCAATGAGATGACCTTATAGAGTATTCAAGAATTTAAGGAAAAATATGTGTTCAAGAACCTTCTAGCTTCATTAAAGATAAAGAACCAATTCTTAGTCACCAGGATGAGCTAGATTTTGAGTGGGTTGATGAGATGCCATTTTCTATTAAAGATGAAGATGACCAACTTGTAGTAGAGTTAGAGATGAGTGATCAACATTATGCCTCATAAATAAATGGTAGTGAACCCCATGTCTTTATAATTGATCATGAAGAGATGACCTTATGGGAAGACTTGGAGGGCTTTTGTTCAAAGTTTGATAGTCCATATCCACCCCATAAGGAGCTTGAGGATGGACTTGTAAAGAATAGTACTGCAGCTGCTCATCCTAAGTCTTATAAACAAAATCAAGGAGAGACTAATGATACGTAGCCATACTTGTACACTTATCAAGAAGTTGAAGATCTTGACAAGCCGCTATATCAAATGGAGCATAATGGTGGCACTAATTAAAGCATATCAGTTGAGTTGCCAATACAATCATTGTATGAGAATTTGAAAAACCATCAACAACCCATGACTGAGGTAGAATTCGCATTGTTGATGCAAGAAAGATGGATATGGAAGGAGTATGGCATGATAGTCAACTCCTATGAATTGCAAAAATTATTAGAAATTAGGCTGGTCAAGGCCAAATGCCAACCCCTACAACTAAAAACTTTTCATTAACCACCATAATGTTCATTAACTATCAAATTAAGGGAGTATTTATTAGTGCCATGTCAATTAGAGTCAAGTATCATCATGTTGTTTGAGTATCTTTTGATGTCTTTAGCAAAGAATTCAAGTGGTCTTATGATATAAAGTGCCTTGATGGAGATGTATGAGAGGTGGAAGATGATAAATAACTATGAGTTTTTTTTTTATATTCAATTAAGAAATGGATTATAACCTTACGTGTGTTGAATACATATAGAAGCGTATTTGGGACCTAAAGAAGGTTGTAAAGTACTTTTCATGGTATTCATTAACAAAGCTTTTTTTGAAGCTATATGTGTGGTTGTCAAAAAATATTTTGGTCTTAAAATTATATTTTAACCTCATAAGTCCACTAAAGCATCCATAATGTTGCTAAACACCCTCATAGTCATATTATTATTTAGTTACATGGGTTCATACTTTGAAAATATCTCCTCATGCAAGCATAAAGTGTAGTTTAGCCTCCAAGAGTTCCCATGTGTGAAATATGCCCCTATTTTGATGTTAAAAGACTTATTTCTTGTTATAATATACCTCTTGACTCGTAATCTTCATAATGTTGCCCTAAATTGGTGGTTAAAAGCTTGAAGTATGAAGACAATACAAAAGAAAGGCTATTTTCATGAGTTTCATGAAGGAAATATGGATTTGTATGGACTTTTCCATACAACAGAGGTTATTAATTTGAATATGGAGTCATTATAGGAGTTTTAGATAATATTCAAGGTTAAAGGATCTCATATAGCTCAAAATTGATCCACAAGCATGACCTAGCTTCTTTGTACCTCAAGAGAGCCCTTCAGGGTTGCAGATGATACGGTCATGGGAGAGAAAATCAAGATATGGAATTTTAGGTAGAGGAAGGGGTCTTAGAGAGCTTCAAAATTTGGGAATTGGTTCTCAATTTGACTCTCTCTCCTTTATGAACAATCCTTTACAAGTTAAGGCACTCATAATGGCTTCTTCATTCAGGTAAACAACTAGTTTTTTTATTTTTCTCCTCTCCTGATTATGATGACATAAAAATGGAAGTTTATGGAGCTTACCAAGAGTATGAAACACATTTTCATGACATTTTTCAACTTATATACACATGTGTGAGGTCATATGGATCTCAAGAATACAAATGAATTCCAAATCTGAAGTCTATAGGTAGTTGAAGAGGTTGTACAGTTTAAGGGATGATCCATGGTTGTCAAGCATATCATATTATGTTTGAGAGACTTCATTCATGTTCATGTGTTATTATTTCAAGTTTTTTAAAGTTTATTAATGGTAACATAGCAAATAAACCATCAATTTTCTCTCAATATCTTCATGGAGTCTAAGTTTAGTAAAGGTTAACTTCATTTTTTAAGGTTTTTGATGATTCTTAGGTTTCCATTTTAGTAGTGAATGCTTGCTAAAATGGTATAATATATTCATATATATGCCTATGCTTTCCTCATGGTCTTCATGATTAAATTTATAGTAGATTCATGCTCTTTTCACATCCCTCATGTGTCATCCCATTCATATACTTTCACATTGTCATTAATTGTTATTGCAAGATTTCCACTCCATCTCCATTGTCATTTCCATATTCATTGTCATAATATCACCATTCATCCACCTCCACCTCATTGATACACTATCAAATAAGAGTCAAGAGGTTAGAAAATTTATGGTCATGAGGGTATGATTATGCAATCTTATACACTACTAAATAGAGGTTAAGGTCAATTTCAAAGAAGGTTTATGGATTGAGGTCCCCAATCAAGGTTTATACTCTTATTTAGTTGGAAGAACATCATGGTCATGATGGTAACCTCCTCAAGATATTATAGCACCCAATATTTGTCTTGATATATATAAGTAACATAGTGGTCATCACCTATAGCCATGTGAAGAAAGAGGTGAAACCAAAGATGCAAACAAGGTGAAAACTAGATGTTAGGAGAGAAAGTTGAACTCAATAAGAACTTCAAAGAAGGAAAGAGAATTAGAGTGATCTTGGAGGTATATTTGGTGTCAAGTTAAAGATCTAAAACTAAACTATGCCTAGTCCATATAAGGATCAAATTCTATACACATTCAGGCCTATCTAAAGATCATCCATTTTTTAAGCTAAAGTGTTGACAGAGATATGAAAGATGTTTGAACATAGTTGGAATATTTGAATAGGTTCATAGACCATTGAGGAAGATATTGAGAAATTTTAGCATGTCAAGATAGTCCTAATAATTTATTTTATGATCCTAAGACACCTACTAGTGACTTATGGAACAAGTTGGTCTTAATGGTAAAGAGAGAACAAAGAGATTGTTTGAAAAGGAACCTTGAGCTCAATTAATACTCTATCTAGGGTGAAAAGGGTCATAATAGGTTAGTAATTATTGACCAAATTTGACTTGTAGTAAAATGGGGTCAAAACCTACCATTTTAAACTTTTGAATAAGGTTTCACATGTCCTATAGGGGTTTCATAATGTTCTATACATCTTACTTGGCCTTGTCTTAGTCCTTGTCTAAGTTCACATTCCTTGTAATGGCCTAGTCAACCAAAGTCAAACATAGTCAATAATTGGTAAAAATTGATCAAAGGATAATTTTATGTTTAATATGTCATAATATGGTCTTTGAAATCTTTTTAAATGTTTTCAAGTCATGAATTTATCATGTGCTAGGTTTCATGTGGAAAAAGGGGTCTTTTGGCCACTTTCTAGCCTGTTAATTGACTTGTACAGACTTTTATACAATAAAATTTGTCACCAAGGTGAGTTTAAATGTGGAAGAGGTTAGGATCATGTAAGGGATAGTGATATGTCAGCCAAGAGTCAGTTATGTGTAGAAAAGGGAAGTTTTTCCTTATTTTTAGGCCTTTTTGGGCACTTGTACGGAATGAATGATTTGGCCATCAGATAAAAACGTGGGTGGAGTGTCTATTCACATCCCAAAACCCATTTAAATTATTTTTTTCAATTAGGATGTCAAAAATTCCATCTGCAACTTATTTTCTTCCATTTTCTCTTGGCAAGCCAAGAAAGGCCAAATTCAAGTATTTAGTGTGGATCATACAGGTGTAGTTGGGAAGAATGGTCTTGGGGGTGGATATTACCTTGAGTCTAATTCAATTTCATTGAAATAGTTCTCATATTGGTTCACCCTCATTTATGAACCATTGCTAACACTTTAGGCAACTTTTTCTACATTTGCAACCATGAGGGGGTCACTGTTTGTACTTGTCTCAGATTTCCTTATTTTGGTTTGATGGTGTTGATAGTTTCATGTGTTTATTAGGGGTTATAAACTGGTTTTCCATTTATCTATTGATTTTAAAGGTCTAAATAGTTCAAAAAGGCCTTTTCTTAGTCTTATTTTGGTCTAATTCCATCCTCTCTACTTTGTAGCTCAGAGTTTTGCATCTACAGGATCATGCTAATGTGATGGTGATGTTTGAAGAAGTAGAATTGTGCTCCAATGGCTTAACATTGTCAACAGTGTAGTGATATTACTCAGAGAAAGCACACAAATTCACATTTGTGTAAAAGTTTCATCTTGTTCACTCTAATGTATTAGTCACCACCTTCAAGCACCATGACAAAGAGCTGAGCACCATTTCAAATCATTAAGTAGAGAGATAGAATTGGTGTTTGAAGCCTTAGCATGAGAAAATTAACATGATAATACTGTTTAAGGTGTTAAGATAACATAAGAAGTCTAAAACCAACTTGGGAAGGCAATGGATTGTTTAGGCCCTCTATCTCTAAAAGTGGAAAATAGAGGTTTAGGAGTATTTTGAAGACTTTACTAGATGTATTTACAAGGTGATCTAAACATCCAACTTGGACAACTTGATAGTACCAATATAAGACAAGGCCTATGCCAAGGATGAGCTCTTGAAGATGAGTAGAGATGGGAGTTTTCAAGTTCTAAAGATGGCTTCAAAAACATTGAGATCTTTTAGTAAAATCTATAGGAGGTTGATCAAAAGAAGCCTTGCCCTTCATGAGGATGGTCTTAGACTACTATATCAAGTTTGAATGATGCTAATGGTCAAGTATCACTTATAGCTCAAGAAACCATCAATATAAACTAAATAATGCATGTTTAAGACCTATAAACACCCTCACCTATCTGTACACAAGCTATTAAGTTACACCTACAGGCCTGGGAAGTGAAGCACAGTCAGTAGGGTACAATCATATGAGGATAAGAAGAGACATGAATTTGTTAGGAAGGGTGTGAATGTCATGAAAAGGGAGAATGAGCAAGAAATATAAATAATATCTTTGTAACTATTCTTAAACACCTTTCAGACACTTAGACTCATACAAGTATATAGGTAGAGGTAGGAAGATAGTCACAGTCATGGCAAGTATGCTTAGTCTAAACTATGCAAAGTATGATGAAAGAGGTAAAGTATAAATTAGGGAATGATATATTACTAAAGGGAAGTCATGTTAGTTTTAAAACCTTTTATATCATGTTAAAATAGAGGAGTGGCACCTACATGAGTTAATATAACAAGGACCAAATTGTCTCGATCAGACAGTGAACATAATAACCTTGTTTGGTGGGTGGAAGTGACCTACAACATGATATCAATGAATCTCAAGAATTTAATAATGGTTATAAAAGATTAATGGGGATTTTATGTATTCAATCCAAAATCATAATCCATGTAAACATACCAAATAAGGGTGCCTCTTAGACCAAACATATTCATCTTCAAAATCCCTACATACAGGCTTCCCCTAGGAGTCTATCTTGGTTTTTAGAGGTTTTGGAGGGTCTTTTGACCTTGAAAAGAGATAATTTTTGGTAAAAATAACCATTTAAACTTGCATATACCTCTCCAACACCTAAATATGATGAACAAACAAGGTAGATACCCCCTATTTTGTCTCAAAACAAAGGTAGTTTTCCCATGCAAAACATAGGTAGTTTGTGAGAAAAGGGTGAAATAGGTGATAAAAAGATAGGGAGAACTCAAGTTAAGGTTTTTAGAGCTACATAACACATAAAATAAGCTATAAAACCTTTCTATAAGGTTTGAGGGCAAACTGGGTACCTTATACAAGAAGGTTTGTATCATTAGGGTAACGAAAGGAACATGCCTAGTCTCAAATGAAGGGTCATTTCAAGTTATAGGCTTAGGAAAACATAAAAATTCATTAGAACATCTCCAAAGAGGTTTATATGAAGTTTTAAAGCCATTTAAAGGTAGGGGAATCCATTTGAGATCTATATTGAGTCAAAGGTGTAGGTAGACCCATTGGCAATGTCTAGACATGGATCCAAAATAGGGATCATCTTCACTCCTAGCTCTTGAAAAGCTAATATAATAAATGTGGCATGTGATTGGGACTTATATAGAGGTTTTATAACCATAATATGTATAAAAAGTCTCCAAAAAGCCATTTTTTGGCTTAGGAAGCATTCAGACCTTATAGATTATGCAAAAAGGGGCTCGAAGGCCAACTTAGAGTGCTTGGAACTTTAATGATCTTATGCATGGGACCCTGAGGTATTTGGAGAGGTTAGAGAGGGTCCTTAAGATGATATAAGTGTCATTTTGTGAAGTTTACAATGTTTTTTCTTTATGAACAAGTGTTAAGACCAGAAACCACTCAAAACCCTTACAAACCCTCCATAGAGACCTGATTTGGAAAAGATGGAAAATGAAGTGTCCAAATGAAGTGAAAAGTCCATGAAACCACTTAGATGATGTAGATGACTCTCTAAGGATTATCCACATGCTAATTTTATGCCTCACACCTATATAGAAGGGGTCAAACAAGGCTTATTTTGACAATTTTTTGTGTTTTGTAGGCATGGAAGAATTTAAAGAGAGAAAATCACTTTTGAGAGAAGGTTTAGGACTTGTTATAGGTCCTAATTCTCATTGGTTTATCTATATTAACTCTAAAATGTGTTTTATATCTCTCTCATTTTGGCTAGTCATAGGGAACAAGCAATGAACACTTGGAAAAAATGGTGAAACTTCATTTGGGAGGCCTTTTAAGGTCTATTTGATGAAAATCATGCTATGGAAATCTTTGCCAAATGTCATCTCTCCATGTACCTGGATCAATTTATAAAATTGGAATATTTTTGGTGACAAGTGTGAGAGGTGCTTGGGAAAAGCTCATTTTGGGACTGCTAAGGATGATTGTGCATGGCCAGAAGGATAGGAATGGTCAAGATATATTTCAATGCATATGAGGGCTTGTTTGTAACCCCTCCTACTTAGTTACTTCATTAGACCTAATCAATTGTAGGGATAAGGTAGTTTTGGAAGGCTAATCATGAGAGGTAGTTTTTGGTGTAAGAGAAGGAGTTTCTTGACCACTTTGCAGGTCTTGGATGATTGGAAATGACACTTGTAGCTCTTTTTTCTATATAGATCACCTCATTACTCTCTCCCATGTAATTTTAACTAATCTTCACATTGTTGACACATGTCCAAGTGAATTTTGGACTCCCCTTCTCTATCTCTTTCCATTTCTTCTATAAATTGAGCCTTCTTGGCTATTATATGGATCTCTCTACCTGGGTATGGTGAAGCCCTACCAAATTTATGCCTTGAATCAATAAAGACAAGTGTTTTAACTCATTCAAAGATTTCACTAAGTGTGCATGATAGTTGTTAGTCTTATGCAAGTGTAAGTTTCATTTACTTTCACATGTTACTCTTATTAGTACCTAGTGTTGTATGATCTCTTTCTTACAGGTCAATAAGAAGTATCAAATGGAGTTGCAGGTCTAGTGAGTAGTATACTAAAGAGAGTGTCCTATAATGCTTATTACCTGAGTCCTCCTAGTCTATACTATCTCCAAGATCCCATGTTAAAGCCTTGATGTGAGAGGGAAGATTGATATTGAGTGAAGTGTATATGCAGCTTGTCCTTAGTTCCAAGTGTATGCTAAGGGTATGAGTAGAGAAAATATTTTGGTGTATCACCTACCATAGAGTAGGTTTACTTTCAATCATCCTTAACCCTTTTCATCCCCCCAAGTGTTAGTAGTAGGATATGAAATTTAGTGATGCATCAAGGGGAGCTAGCCCCTAATCTAGAAATCCACATCCTAATAGGAATACCCATATCCCTAAAGTGGTTCCATTGTCTCACTTGAATGAGGAGAAGCTTGTCCCATCTCCTCATTAGGTGCAAGTTCAAGTGACAACAATTTTTGGCATGCCTAATGGGACTCTTGTTCTAAGAGATTGAGGAGTTTTGGTGTTCTCCTCAAGATAGTAGCCTTTGGAGGCAATTCACTAAGCACCAATGGTGACTCCAAGTATATATCTACTGGTTGAGTTGTCTAGGTATACCTATTGAAAATTGTTTTCTTGTTCATGCTCTTTTGTGAGTAATTCATGGAGAATTGTGAGTTTGAGCTTGTCTTAACATAAGTTGGGGAAACATATCCTTCTTTACCTCTTCCCACAAATTATGAGCAAGTTCTTGGCCAATCTTGTCATGATCCCCATCAAGAATATGTTGCCTATGACTAGTATTATCAAGTTTGTAATCCATCTATCCCACTTAGCTCCTCTCCAAGCCATTCCATTGATAGTTTCAAAAAGACTCTCATTGTTTATCAAGACTACATGTTAGACTTTGACACTAGGTATGGTTGTGGTCAAATCATCCCTTGTATTTGTGTTAAGAGTGTGAGCAATACTTTGGAACAAATCAAAAGGGAATGGATTCCCATAGAGAAAGATAGTGGCCATGTATTTTTAATGAGATGATTTATATTTGTGGTTTGATATTCCATCTATAAGAAAGGTTGAGAACTCATGAACAAACTCAATCTTAGCAGCCCCAAAATACCCCAAATCTTTCATCCACTCCCCAAAGTTTCTCTTCTTAGAAGTCCATCCAAGAGAGTAGCCAAAATAAGGAAGACATCATGGTGGAGTACGTTAACCTACTTGGAGGATATTTTGAAGAATAAAGATTGAGTTTTGAAGCTCACTTTGAAAGAGAGATTGAATTGGCCGATCAGATGTTGAGGAAATCTATTATGGTAGCTAAAAGTGAACTCTCTAAGCCTACTTCTCCAACTTAAAATCAAGGTGCCAATCCAAAGGAGACTCCAATTTTCCTAAACATATCATTCATCCCTTCATTATCCCCTTAACCCCATGAAAACATCCTTGAGCCTACCTTCCTAAGATGGAAAGAGGTGGTGGCAGCTTGTGAAGAAAAGAACAAATCAAGCTTAGGTGAGGAAGTTTTTAGGGAAGAGAAATTTTAAACCATTCAAATCCCTTCCACCCCTCCTCAATAATCCATTGAACCCAATTTTTCACCCCTTCTAACTGATCAAGGTTGCCTTCCCAATGTTGATAATTGCATTGCTACTTGGGAATCCCCTTTGGACAAGCTTTCTGTTTTTGAAAGGCCTAATCTTGAAATCACCAAGAGGGAAGCTGAGATTGAAATATCAGATTGGATTGAAGAAGAAGATGGGTTGATTATAGGTTGTGAAGAGAAGGAAGAAGATCCTCTTTGTGTTGAAGAAGATGCCTTGAAAGAAGTTCTCTTAGACTCCAAAGAAGAAGAATAAATGGTCTCTTTTGTTTCTCCTTTTCATGATGCAGACCAGTCAAAGGATGATGATCTATGGTAGAGATTTGAGATCATATGTAATGAATTTGAAGCCCTCAAAGAACCTACAAATCCTTTGGAGTAGACTAGCCAAGACAAGCAAGAAGATGTGTCTCAAAAGGAGGACATGTGGTAGATTTATATGCTAATGTTCCAAGAGTATGAGGAAGGTGAGAAGACTAAGCTCCTAGACAAACAAGTCCAGGATGTTGGAGAGAAGGTATGTGTTGAAGATCAACATCATGAAGAGAGCCTAGATCATAATGGAGCAATATGTGATGGTCTTGGGCTTTTTGAAGATGATTTTAAGTTTGATTCAATAACATCCTATGAAGCTTCCTCCACCAACTTCAAAGAAGAATGTGAGCAATTAACACTTCCAAATGGTCAGGATACAATGCCCTTTAAAGAGTTTGAAGACATTCTGACCATTGGGAAGGATGATGAGATCCTTCAAAGAGATATTGACTTCCAACAAGCTATCCCATGCATGGACACACATATTTGTCATGATAAGATGAAGGGATAATAGTTTGAATCATGATTCAAGGTTTAAGAGGACCTTACCTACTTTGATAATGTATGGGAGATGACTCCATTAGATTATGGACAAAGAGCAAAGAGAAAACAAGAGTCATCTAACACCCCATCCAAGAAGAAGCATGTTTGGAATCCTCACTCATATAGTGAGGAAGGAGACCTAAGGTACTTCCATTTTGATCCAAGAAGGGAGGTATGATCAAGATGAATTTACATATTAGTTTGCTTTCAGTTGTGTCTTATTTTGCCCTAAGTTCTTAGTAGCACAAGTGTGTCCTTGTTTTATGTCTTGTTGGGTCTTTTGTGTGTTGTTCTTTCCCTTGATGTGTTTTGAGGTAGGATTAATATCTTTTTGTTATTTTAAAGGTCTATTCTTTATGTTTCTAACAGTATTCTGACTCCCTTGGCCCAATGGATAGGATAAGGTTACTCATCCTTAACATAGGTAAGCATATTACCCCTAGGAGTTACCAAAATGTTGACCAAATTTGACTTATAGTTAAATGGGTTCAACCCATACCATTTTAAACTTTTGAATAAGGTTTAACACATCCTATAGGGGTTTCATAATGTTCTATACATCTTACTTGACCTTGTCTTAGTCCTTGTCTAAGTTCATCTTCCTTGTAATGGCCTAGTCAACCAAAGTCAAACATGGTCAAGAATTGGTCAAAGGATAATTTTGTGTTTAATATGTCTTAATATGGAATTTTACATGTTTTTAAATGTTTTCAAGTCATGAATTTATCATGTGCTAGGTTTCATGTGGAAAAAGGGGTCTTTTGGCCACTTTCTAGCCTATTAATTAACTTGTATAGACTTTTATGCAAGAAAATTTGTCACCAAGGTGATTTTCAATGTGGAATATGTCAATATCATGTTAGGGATAGTTAGATGTCATCCAAGAGTGAGTTATGTGTAGAAAAGGGAAGTTTATCCTTATTTTTAGGCCTTTTTGGGCACTTGTACGAAATGGATGATCTGAACATCAAATAAAAACGTGGGTGGAGTGTCTCTTCACCTCCACACACCCATTTACATGATTTTTTTCAAGCAAGATGTCAAAAATTCCATCTGCAACTTATTTTCTTCCATTTTGTCTTAGCAAGCCAAGAAAGACCAAATTTAAGTACTTAGTGTGGATCGTACAGGGCGAGTTGGGAAGTATGGTATTGGGGGTGGATGGTAACTTGAGTGTACTTAAATTTCATTATAAGAATGATCATATTGGTTCCCCCTCATTTATGAACCATTTCTAACACTTCAGGCAACTTTTTCTACATTTGCAACCATGAGGGGGTCACTGTTTGTACTTGTCTCAGATTTCTTTATTTTGGTTTGAATAGTGTTGATAGTTTTATGTGTTCTCAAGGATTATCAACTAGTTTTCCATTGCTCTATTTCTTTTAGAGGTATAAATAGTTCAAAATGACCTCTTTCTAGGCTTATTTTGGTCTAATTCCATCCTCTTTACTTTGTAGCTCATATTTTTGCATCTACAGGATCATGCTGACATCATAGTGATGTTTGAAGAAGTAGAATTATGCTCCAATGGCTTAAAATTGTCAAAAGTGTAGTGATATTACCCAAAGAAAGCACACAAATTCACATTTGTGCAAAAGTTTCATCTTGTTCACTGTAATATATTAGTCACCACCTTTAGGTAGCATGACAAAGAGTTGAGCACCATTTTAAAGCATTGAGTAGAGAGATAGAACTGGTGTTTGAAACCCTAGCATGAGAAAAGTAACATGATAATCTTGTTTAAGGTGTCAAGATATCATAATAAGTCTAAAACTAACTTGGGAAGGTAATGGACTATTTAGGCCCTCAGTCTCTAAAAGTGGAAAATAGAGGTCTAAGAGGTATTTAAAGACTTCACTAGATGTACTTACAAGGTGATCTAAACATCCAACTTGGACAAATTGATAGTACCTATGTAGGACAAGGCCTATGCCAAGGATGAGCTCTTGAAGATGAGTGGAGATGGGAGTTTTCAAGGTCTAAAGATAGCTTTAAAAACATTGAGATCTTTTAGTAAAGTCTATAGGAGGTTGACCAAAAGAAGCTTTACCCTTCATGAGGATGGTCTTAGACCACTCCATCAAGTTTGAATGATTTTAATGGTTAAATTATCACTTATAGCTCAATAAACCATTAATGGAAACTAAATAATGCATGTTTAAGACCTCCAAACACCCTCCCTTCTCTATACACAGGCTATTAAGTTGCACCTATAGGATTGGGAAGTGAAGCACAGTCAGTAGCGTACAATCATATGAGGATAGGAAGAGACATGAGTTTATTAGGAAGGGTATGAATGTCATGAAAAGGGAGAATGAGTAAGAAATATAAATAATATCTTTAGAACTATTCTCAAACACCTTTCAAACATTTAGACTCATACAAGTATACAGGTAGAGATAGGAAGATAGTCATAGTCATGACAAGTATGCTTAGTCTAACTATGCAAAGTATGATGAAAGAGGTAAAGTAGAAACTAGGGAATGTTAAATCACTAACGGGAAGTCATGTTAGTTTTTCAACATTTTAGATCATGTTCAAATATAGGAGTGACACCTACAGGATTTAATATAACAATGATAAAACTTTCTCGATTAGACAGTGAACATAATAACCTTGTTTTGTGGGTGGAAGTGACCTACAACATGATATCAATAAATCCAAAGAATGGAATAATGATTATTTAATATGAAGGGGAATCCTATGCATTCAATCCAAAAGCCTACTTTGTTAGTGTAGGCTTTTTCCCACTTAGTGGTTTTACCTACACATCTTTTCAGCTTACTTAGGTTAGTTAATTAAGTCATTAGGGGTCATTTACCTTTAAGTGGGTTATAATTATGAGTTAGGGTTTTACCTTTTTGGTGACCTAATCTCACCCTATATTTACTTTCTTATTTATTAAAGTGGCTAATGCAAACATTTCCTTTATGGAATTTTCTTATTTTAGAAGCTCTCATTCTGCCTCTACAAGAATTTGACATTCATCACGTGGCCGCTATTCAGAGATCTTGGTGAAATCTATCATGGTACTAGAGATTTCCTGATAGCCTCATGCATTTTTCTCCTTTGGTAAGATCCTTTTGCATTCACTTTGCTATTTTTTCATAGTGTACAGTCACCATTTTTGACCTTGGAGGCATTTTCTAAAAACTACCTCTAAACTCATGTCAAAAGACCTTTGATGAAAAATCTGTTTGCATATATTTGTGGGTTTTTTTAGATCTAAAATGGGTTGTTCTTATTTTTTTGAGAAAGTTCATGGATTTTCCAAAAAAATCAATTTCTTCTATCTAGTCACCATCCATACGATCAAAGTAATCTAGCTTGCAAACCCTGATTTACTCTCTGTAGACCAAATTAGGTTTCTAAAGTGCTTCTACTTGATCACTGACTAAATCAGATTTTTGAAGTGCTTCTACTTACTTACCAACCAAATCGGGTTTTCAGAGTGCTTCTAATTAATCGGGTTTTCAGAGTGCTTCTACTTGGAAGTAATCAAGTTTTTCTAGGGTGACAACTTATAAGTAATTAGGTTTCTCAACCCTGACTACTTGACTACTTGCTCATAGACCAAATCAAAATTCTCAAGTGTTTCTACTTATAAGTAATCGAGTGTCTCCATGGTGACAAGTTATAAGTAATCAAGTTTCTCAACCCTGATTACTTGCTTGCTAGATCCATTCGGGTTTTTGAAGGTCAACTACTTATTACTCATTACTTGTTTTCTAAGTAATAAGTTGTGTAGGTTGAAGAACTTGACTTACATTGGGTACAACCAATTCAAGTTTTCCAAGGTCGACAACTTATAACTTTTTATAAGTTGAAGTAGTTCAAAAGCTTGAAGTAAAGCAGTTGAAAGAACCTGAAGTAAAGTAGCTTGAAGAACCCAAAATACACTGTGAAGAAGTAATTGGGTTTCCTAGGGTCAACTGCTTATAACTTTTCATAAGTTGAAATAGTTCGAGAACCCGAAGTTGAAGTTGTTCAAAACCTCGAGCAAGTAAGCATGTGATGTTCTAGAAGCCTTCAAATTTTAGGTGAAAGGTAATGAAGAAATAGACTTAAGTTGTTTCCTTTTTTGGATTTTTGGTGAAAAAACACAAGTGAAATTTTTTTCCATTTTTGGAAAGGGTCTAGGAATATGTTGAAGTAAGAACTTGTAAGTGCCATAACTTTTGATTGGTAATTCTTTTTTAAGTTTTGTTTTCTTCAAAAGTGCTTTTATTTTATGATCTACACATTGGACCTATCAAGCCTTTCAAAGCTATAATTTTTTTTCATATTTTTTTGTACACTCTTGAATGCATTATCAGTGGTAATCAATGTTCCTATTATTCCTTGTACTTATGCATCTACTGCTCAAGATGCATTTTCGGTTGAATCTGACATCTATACGAGCATGCTTGTATTTGAGATATTCAGGGGGGTTATTGCTTGATAGTTCTAAGGGGGTACTTGTGTTTTTTTTGTGCATTTAATCTTTCTTTTTTCACATCACTTCTTTACTTACTATAGTAATACTTACTTATGCACTATGGATTCATTCTCAATAAGTACACTTACACCATTTAATTATCATGAATAGAAACCTAGAATGGAAATTATCTTGCAATCCAAGGGTTACCATCAAATTATAAAGGGCACTAAGACTGAACCCACTGATGCTAGAGCAAAAATCAAATGGTTTAACCATTGTGATAAAGTCCATGGACTATTATGTCTCTCAATCTCCCCAGATCTACTCTTTCACATTGAATCTGTCAAAACACCTACTGAAGTGTGGAACACACTATCCAAGCTCTTTGGAGTGCAGAATGTGATGAGAGGACATGAGCTAGAAAATAGCTTATTAGATTGAGCCCAAATGACTTCAATACTCTTTAGAACTTCTTTACCAAGTTTAGACTTTTGACATTGTAGTTGAAATCATGTGGAATTAACAAGAAAGATGAACAACTTATTCTGTCAATACTCTCTAAACTGGGTCCTAAATATTCTATATTTGTATCTACTTTTCATGCCATTAAGAGTGCTCTTGACACCGCATGAAAGATGCCTTCTGTAGATACCTTTGTTGCCAAATTGATTTGGGAGCAAGATAAGTTGATACGGATGGGCATAATAAAGTCATCTAAATCTCATGCATTTCTTGCTAAGAAAGATAAGGATTCTAACAATAAAGAGAAAGAAGATCAAGAAGAAGGATGATAAGGATGCAAATTATTCCACCTCCAAATAAAATAATGAGACCTCTTCTTTCAGTCATAAACCTAAGAAAGATTGGATCAAATGTTGGCATTGCTCAGGTAAGCATGATGAGAGTAAATGTTTGAAGAAACAAATTGACCAACTTACTAGCCTTCTTATTCAAAACAACATAGGTGTTCCAAATTATATCAAACCATCTTCATCAACCCATGAATCCACTAAGGCAATGACTCTAGCAAAGAAAAGGTAATAGAGAATAATAAGGGGAAACAGAAGAGCAAATCCTTAGTTACAGTTGTGCCTCCAACTCTTACATGGGTCATTGATTTTGGTGCTTCACATCACATGGCCTCTTCATAGATTGAGTTTAGTTCCTTAGAACCATGTGACATGTCCTTTATACAAATGGGTGACAACACTTCTAAAAAGGTTCTCTAGAGAGGGTCTGTTGAAGTGAGTGGTGGAACATTCAATAGTGTTCTAAGTGTGCCCTCACTCTCAACTAATCTCATGTCAGTCAACCAGATCACTCACCTTGGTCTAGGCATGTGATTTGAATTTAATCCAAATTTAGTGTACATCAAGGAGTTGCACAATGATACTATTTTATTAGTGGGAATGGTCAATCATCAGACTTAGCTATATAGCTTCTCACACTTTGCTCCTAACTCTCCTTCAAATTTTTTAGATTCCTCTTTGAACTCACTTGTACGTGATGACACTTTTGAGCCTGAGCATTCTTATAATATTGAAAACTCTTCTTCTATAGATGACTATAACACTGAAGTGGACACACCTCCACCATCTCCTTATCACCTTCTAGATATTCAAGAGTTAGTTTTCGATCCACCTATCTTTGGTCTATTTGTGACATTACAAGGTAATGGTCTACTGATCTAGGACACATCAGACATCAAGTAGTCTATTCAATAGTTATAGAGAATTTTATAGACCTTATTCACCTATGTTTCTATTTTACCATCTTGGCATATAATAGTTGGGCCACCTACCTTGTAGTATGTAGATCATTCCTTTCATAGGAATTACACCTTGGTTGAAGATCCATCAAGAACTTGGTGGACAAACTCATTATTTTAGGATAATCCACTTTTCATTACATCTACTTCTGATTCATAGTCACTTACAAGCATTCCTCTAGGGGATACCAGATCGATACAGTCAATTGTAGACCTTAGTGGGGATTTTTAGCCCTCTTCTCTTCTTTGCTCTCTTTTTGGGGAGGTGTTTTGTTCCTATAGGTTTTATCCTTTACCTCAGTTTATGGGAGTTATATTGTGCTTGGGTACCTTATCAGGCCTCATTGTCGGGACCCAATTCTTCTATCCATCTAAGCTACGCTTCAGGGGGTGTTAGTGTAGGCTTTTTCCCACCTAGTGGTTTTATCTACACATCTTTTCAGATTACTTAGGTTAGTTAATTAAGTCATTAGGGGTCATTTAACTTTAAGTGGATTATAATTATTAGTTAGGGTTTTACTTTTTGGTGACCTAATCTCACCCTATATGTACTTTTTTTTCCTAAAGTGGCTAATGTAAACATTTCTTTTGTGGAATTTTCTTGTTTTCAGAGCTCTCATTTTGCCTCTACATGAATTAGACATTCATCACATGGCTGATATTTAGAGATCTTGGAAAAATATATCATACTCCATGCAAATATACCAAATAGGGGTGCCTCTCAGACCAAACACAGTCATTCTTTAAAATCCCTACATATAGGCTTCCCTTAGGAGTTTGTCTTAGCTTTTGGAGGTTTTAGAGGGTCTTTTGACCTTGCTAGGAGCAAATTTTTGGTAAAAATCACCATTTCCACTTGGAGATACCTCTCCAACACCTAAATTTTATGAACAAACAAGGTAGAGACCCCCTATTCTATCTCAAAATAGGGGTAGTTTTCCCATGTAAAACACATGCAATTTGTTAGAAAAGGGTGAAATAGGTGACCAGAAGATAGGGAGAACTCAAGTGAAGGTTTTTGGAGCTAGATAACACCTAACACAAGATATAAAACCTTTCTATAATATTTTAGGGCAAACATGGTACCCTATATAAGAAGGTTTACAGTTATTAGGGTAAGGAAAGGAATAGGCCTAGTCTCAAATGAAGGGTCATTTCAAGTTCTAGCCTTAAGAAAGCATCACAATTCCTTGAAACATCTCCATAGAGTTCTATATGAAATGTATAAGCCATTTTAAGGTAGGGGAATCCATTTGAGAGCCATATTGAGTCTAAGGTGTAGGCAAACCCATTAGCAAGGTCTAGACATGGTTCTAAAATAGGGATCATCTTCATTCTTAGCTCTTGAAAATCTATTCCAATGAATGAGGCATGTGATTAGGACTTATACAGAGGTTTTATAACCATCAAATGTAGAAAGAGTCTCCAAGAAGCAATTTTTTGGCTTAAGAAGCATTTAGACCTTACAAATTGTGCAAAAAGGGGCTTGAAGGCCAACTTAGAGTGCTTGGAACTTTAATGATATTATACATGGGACCCTAAGGTATTTGGAGAGGTTAGAGAGGGTCCTTAAGGAGCTATAAGTGACATTTTGAGAAGTTTCCAATGTCTATTCTTTATGAATAAATGTTAATATTGGAAACCACACAAAACCCATACAAACCCTCCATAGAGACTTGATTGATAAAATATGGAAAATGAAGTGTTAAAATGGAGTAAAAAGTTCATTAAACCACTTGGATGATGTAGAGGACTCATCAAGGATTCTCCACATGCTAATTTTATACATTACACCTGTATGAAAGGTGTCAAATAGGGCTTATTTTGACCATTTTTTGTGTTTTACATGCATAGAAGACTTTCAAGACACCAAATCACTTCTGAGAAAAGGTTTAGGACTTTTTATATGTCCTCATCCTAATTGGTTGATATATATTTCTTCATAAATGTATTTTCTATCTCTCTCATTTTGGACAATCACATGGAACAAGTAGTGAACACTTGGAAAAAATGGTGAAACTTCATTTAGGAGGCCTTTTAAGGTCTATTTGATGAAACTGATGCTATGGACACCTTTGACAAGTTTCATCTCTCCATGTTCATGGATAATTTTGTAAAATTAGAATATTTTTGGTGCCAAGTGTGAGAGGTGCTTGGAGAAAGCTTATTTTGGGACTATTAAGGATGATTGCACATGGCCAAAAGGAGAGGAATCATCAGAAGATATTCCAATGCATGTGAGGGCTTATTTTTAACCCCTCCTACTTAGGACCATCATTAAACTTGATCAATTATAGGGATAAAGTAGTTTGGGAAGGCTAATCATGAGAGGTAGTTTTTTATGCAAGAGAAGAAGTTTCTTGACCACTTTGTAGGTCTTAGATGATTGGAGATGACATTTGTATCTCTTTTTTCTATATGGATCACCTCATTCCTCTCTCCCATGCAATTTTAACTGATCTTCACATTGTTTCACATGTCCATGTGAATCTTGGACTCCCCTTCTCTTCTCTTCCCTTTTCTTCTATAAATTGAGCCTTCTTGGCTATTGTATGGATATCTCTGCCTGGGTATGGTGAATCCCTACCAAATTTATGCCTTAAATCAATAAAGATAAGTGTTTTACCTCATTTAAAGATTTCACTAAGTGTGCATGATAGTTGTTAGTCTTATGCAAGTGTAAGTTTCATTTACCTTCACATGTTGCTCCTATTAGTACCTAGTGTTGTATGATCTCTTTCTTATAGGTCAAAAAGAAATGTCAAATAGAGTTGCAAGTCTAGTGACCAGTTTACTCAATAAAGTGTCCTAAAATGCCTATTACCTAAGTCCTCCTAGTCTATACTATCTCCAAGACTCCATGTTGAAGCATTGATGTGAGTGGCAAGATTGATATTGAGTGAAGTGTATACATAGCTTGTCATTAGTTCTAAGTGCATGCTAAGGGTATGAGTAGAGAAAATATTTTGGTGTATTACCTCCCATAGATTAGGTTTACTTTCAGTCATCCTTAACCCTTTTCATGCCCCCAAGTGTTAGTAGTAAGATATGAGTTTTAGTGATGCATCAAGGGGAGCTAACCCCTAATCTAGAGATCCACCTCCTAATAGGAATACCCACAGCCCTGAGGTGGTTCCATTGTCTCACTTGAATGAGGAGAAGCTTGTCGCATCTCCTCATTAGGTGAAAGTTCAAGTGACAATAGTAATGTGATTAGGATTGAGTTCATAGGTGCAGTCAAGACCTTCTCAAATCATCTACAGGCTTGTTTTAGGGGAAAAATTAGTTTAAAACCTAATGGAGGATGGCAAGATTGTTTGAGAGATCCCTAATCTTAATTGAGACTTTAGTCAACATTAAAGATAATAAAATATTCAAGTATAAGGGAGATGAAATCCTAAAGCATAGAGAATACAATCAATGTGTCTCATGACCAAATAAAACCATGGTCAAAACTTAGTCAAATAACTTAAGGGACTCTTTGTCATGGAGACCTAACCTAATGGTAGTCATACAATAATGCAATCCTTGAAAGATCATGCAAGGATACTTTAGCAGTCAAGGGAGTCTTAGAATTTGATTGATAGTCCCCTCAGTTTGTATAAACTATACAAATATCCACTTATAATCATAGGATTAAAATCATGCTTAGTGAGATAAGTAAGTTCAAATGGTCTTGTGACTTATAATTTTACTAAAAGTCCCCTCAGTCCATACAAACTATACAAATCTCCCCCTACAGTCATAGGATTGTAATCATGCTTAGTGAGGTAGGTAAGTTCAAATGGCCTTGAGCTTAATATATGCTTCATGGATCATAAAATGATGATAATGGAATATCATGGTTGAAAAAATCAGCAAGTTCAAGGGTTAGGTGATATGGTTAAGTGGCATATTTTGTAAATAAGTGATGTATAGGCCCCAACTTGTAGATCCTCCTTTTGATCAAATCAATATCGAGTCAATGAGGTCTATAAGTGAAACATAGTGAGAGTTATAAGTTGTTTAAAGTATTTAGAGCTTAATTAATATTTAAAAAATTTAATAATCATTACACATAATTTTATTATAGTGGATAAAGTCTCTAAACTCCTAAGAGCAATCGAGTCACTCCTTAAAAGCATACACAAGTTAACAACTCAAAATAGCCAGTTAAGCCTAAAAGGAGAGCTAAATATGAGGTAATGAACATTAAAATATATCTAAAACAAAAAATATAGTTCATTAAACCATGTTAAAAATAATAATATCATGTGAAGGATGGTAAGATCAGGCTCAAAACCTCATCTACACACATAATCAATAGACATAGTCAACAAACATAGTCAACTCCATTGATAGTTTTGGGAGGATTTATCATTTTGAGACATCTTTAAGTGTAATTATGCCTTAAAAAAATGGTACAAGTAATAATTTTAGCTATAAAAATATATCCATGCTATCCTAATGGTCATTACAATAGTGGAAACACTCACTGTTCTATGTCAGACAAACCTCAGTCTATTGACAGTCCTTAAAGAGACTAGGTTAGTTATTTGGAGGTTTGAAGGTAGGTTGCATAAGATACATTAAGATAAATGAAGGAGTTTAGAGACAATAAAGGATGATAATAATGTATTCACATTCTCTTTATGGTTGAAAATAATCTACTTTTAAGTTAAATGCCTTTGAGGGCTAGCATGGAAGAGAGACCTTAAACATGCCTATGCGCTAAGATTGGTGGCATCCATGCGATAAGAAAAGTGTTTGAAGGCATAAGAAAACTAAAGGGAGGGTTATAATGGAATGAAAACATATCATGAAGAATAAATATTAGGATAAGTAGAGAAAAGTCATCAAATTCAGTCACTAAGGGTTACACAAGTTTAATTGCCAAGAAACCCTAGGCAACATATGAATGCATAAGAGGCAGAACTGATAGAATAACTTGTCATAAGGATGTTATTTACCCTGGTATAAGGTTTAAAACTCCATAAAACATGTTCTTAAAATATTAATAACCTTTTAGACCTCTGTTGTCCGCATACACACATAGGCAAGTAGACCAAACTTACAGACAGTCTTATGAAAGAATAGAACAAGGCTAAAGTCTAAGAATTTGAAGATGAGAACAAAGGTTGAGATTAGGTATAAAGGAGGGGTTTATGATGGTTTTTCATCCCAAAATAATATATATGTTCCTTAGACCTAAAACACTCGGTAATAGATCAATTAGGCCTAAAAGCCTACTTTAGGCCTAGAAGGCCTATACCACCATGAAGACACTTGCAGACCCTTCTAAACAAATGACACCTTGAGATTGTTTAAGGGGATGGTTTATGTCCTAAATGAGATATTTAAAGTAGATAAAGACAATGGAAAGGTCAATTTGGTCCTTGGGAGATAACTCGAACCACACAATCTACATAGTGAATTTGAGTTACCTATTTAAGAACTCAAATCTTTCACCACAGGAGGACTTGATTAAAATGATATTAGGAGTTATGAAACTTAGGGAAATTTAAATCCATGAAGGATTGATATTTATAGAGGAGATGAGTTTTATTAACCATTGCTAAGAGTATAAGTAGGTCTAGAATGCATGCATAAAACTACAAGCAAACTTCTCTACATATGTATCTTGATATAGTTTTTGCATGGGAACACAAGATTCTCAAGAAAGTTGAAGGGGTATATGGAATAAAGATATATGGAAATAAGTTTTGGTTTGGAGGTCCTTAATTTATGAACCATCGTTAAGAAGGTGGACCTCCAAAATCCTCCTTAAACCCTACTACAAACTAGTTTTGAGAAAAGTGAAGTTTCTTGCATCCAAAAACCCATGAATAACCCTAGAAACTCTTGAATCATAAATTACACTCAGATAGAGTAATAGACATGGTACTTTATTATATGAAACTTTACAAACCTATCAAAAAATAGTGGTTTTTGAGGAAAAAGTAAAAAAATAGAGGTACAAGGCAGTTTAAGATGATGCCAATAATTGGATAATGAAGTTTGTCACTTTTTTTAGATTTATCAAGTCATTAGATGATCAAAACCATGCCTAGAAATGACTCTACAACTCTCTTATAATCAACCAATCTACATGATTGAAGGACAAGGTGACCTAGTCACTTAATTTGATAAAGTTTTAGGTGTTTCTTACTCATAGAGACCTATTTCATGGTGTGAGGCATTGATTTAGGCCTAAAAATTACTTTTTAATAGGTTTACAAAGTTTCATGTAGGTTCTTATTGCCATCAAACACTAGTAGTTACGCTATTAAGCCTAATAGACCTACTTGGTCAATCAAGTAAAGATTAAAGATGGAATAGAAGATTATTGAGAGAGTTAACTTAAGTGATAATTAAGGCATAGATGAGTTGTAATTGGTAGAATTGATCCTTAATTTATAATCACATGCATAACTAATCCTTATCATGAGTTAAATTATCCTACAATGGCAATCAATGCATGTTCCATGGTCTTAATACAAGAAGGTGTCTTTCTCTTGACTTAACTCTTATGCTAAAAGAAGGAGAAGTTTTTATATGCCTATGATGGCCCACCACCTTGTTTTCAATACATAACAACTCATTCAAGGATCATGTAAGATCATCAAACATGAAGAGATTATTTGGAGGACTGGTGGTAACTAGTTGGTAACAAAAGTGATGTATGAGTTAATGATGATCATGGATGAGTTACCTTTTATCCTCTACGCCATTATTTATTCTTTTCTTCTTATAATTATAATTATATATATATATATATATATATAGGCTTTTATGCCTTGTTGAAAGATCCCTTTCTTTGGCATGATGAAATTCCACCAAGATTGAGCTTTGTAGCCTCTTAAGATAATAAAAATGATTATTTCAGATTCCTTGGTATAGGTTTAGTGTGGTTATTAGTTTAATTTGCACATGTGGTAGTGTTTTCTCCCTTGGCAAGGCTTAATCTCACCTAGTTACTAGTATATCATCTTATGCAAGTCACATATAGTGTTTGATGTTGAGTGAATAAGCTTGGAGTGGAGATATTGATCTGTTAGTGCCTTGAATCAGGCCTTCCATCATTGCCCTCATGCTTTGATCACTTGATGAAACCTTTATATGAAATAATTTTACATAGGATTCCCTTGGAGTTGTAGGATTTAGTGATTTACATTGATTATTAGTGTTATTTGGAGTTTAATTTGAGTGGATGAAAATTTAGGTGCATCACCATCACTAGTATAGGTTTTCCCTTTTGGCTATATTTCTAACTCTTTTCACCCCTAAAGTAAGTAATTTTAAGAAAATTATTCAAGTCGATATATAAGAGGGGCTAGCCTCATAATCTAAAGGTTTGGTTTAAGATATAGGTATCCTACAACCTTTAGACCAATCCAATGTTAGTCCAAGTTTGAAGGATAAACTGAACCATCTACTTCAATAGGTTACAACTTGGGTTGCTAACATTTTCCTTAGGGCACTAAAGTGTCTAGTTCCCAACAAGCTTACATGTTAGAATTTCATGCAAGACTAAAATCTTACACACTCACCTGAATCACGTAGTAAGAAACTAATTCCCATGGGTTATGTTGTGTAGTAACAGACTTATCATATAATTGTGTTTATTCATATATCTAATTACTGATTACACAAAATAGAAAATACATGACTATGGACCTTGTTTCAACTATGTAAACAAACAAGAATATGAAGATAACTACTATTAGGCTCAAAGTGTTGATTACACAAGTTCATATAATGCATACTCTATTCATTATAGTCAAATACAAGCCACGTATTACACAACCAAATGTAAAGAAAACTTAATGTTCAAATATAAAGTAATTATAGCATAACATTAGAACTAATGGTATTTTTTGTAATTTTTCTATTACCATGAGGAATTGTTACATAATACCAATGTTCAGACAACCTTACACAAATCTAAATAGGGGTATTTACACTTGTTTTCCCTGACCAAGTTATGACATTAATTATGGCAATTAGGTGACTAGCCAATGATCTCCAGTAGACTGAGAGTCATGATAGTTATTTACTCATTTTATCTTAAGGACTTGGGCCTTTGCACCCCCTATATTCTCATTTGGTGCTAGATCCTTGCTTCTAAATGTCCTTTGTACAGGCTGGTGTAAAACTCATGTGATGATTAAAGTCTCATTTATCCTTAAAAATCACTCCTTAACTATTTCTCACTTCCCTCATGCTCCCCAACTCTTTCATTACTATACCAAGTCCTTTGTTGTCAGGTCCTCCATTTGTTATGATTTTTTTTTTACTGGGTCTTCTTGTACCATGATATTCTACAATGTTATCTTTTCATGCCTAGCTAGTTCTGCACCATGGTCTTCCTATACCATGCTCCTCTCGTGCCTAGCTAGTTCCATGCCATGGTCTTCTTACGTCATGCTCCTCTTGTGCCTAGCTAGTTTCACACTAAAAATAAAAAATACTTAGTCAAAAATTTGGGTCCAACATCACCCCAAACTATGCTCTTAGTTTATATTAAACTTAGCATCGATCTTGGCCTTAGCTAAAAATTATGGGCCAACTTGTTCAATCTACTTTCTGACGCCATCCCAATGTGACAAGGTGTCAAGTAACTTTGATGTTATTTCCTTGATCATGACCTTTAAATTATTTGTCTCCTCGGGTTGATATGGACACTTGCTTGCTTATTGACCAATTGGTCAAGGGATGTGGAAGCATCTTTTTGGACTTATTCAAGCATAATAACTTCATTTACAACCTATCCTTAGAGAGATCCAAAAGAATTTATTTGATATCAATGCATATTTATTATTTCTTCCATGGTCTTGACATCCTTAAATGCCTTAGCACACTCTGTGCAATATTTTATTAATAGGGTGGCATCTACCAATTGCTATAGTTGAGTCTCCTTTACTTGGATTCGGGCCTCCAAATTTTTATTGGGCTATGCCAGTTTCTCAAAAATCATGTCCAAGATAGGGATCACTTCCCAAACCCTTTAAAGGGCATGTCTGTAGACTTCTATTACTTTTGAAAACTATTCAACCACCCATAATGCTTCATTTTATTGCATGCGCTATCCCTTACACTACTTCAATAGGAGATTTATAATGGTCTCTAATTTATCAATAGTTTCTCCCTCTAAAGAGACCCCATCTCCTAATGCTAGTTCTTGGCTCAAAATAGTTTTACATAAATTAAATTTTTTTACTTTGGCTATTGTGGCTTCTTCTATTTATTACTTTAGCATGGTCACTTGCCTTTCAAGTGCCTTCTTAGTGGCAACTTCTTTATCATACATCTTTACCACTTGGCCATGTTTTTGTTCTATAGTGCACATATTAAAGTCTAAAAGCACATTTTGTTGTGAAAATTTAAAGGACATTTTCAAAAATGTAGCACTAGTTTATAAAGGAGAGAGCTATTGGGGATCAACCCAAATTGGAGTGGGTAGTGTCATTACATTAGAATATAAAACTAAGCTATCTAGAGGTCTTTCAAAATGGCATTATTTGTTATACATGTCCAAGAAAAAGGACATCTAATTCCTAGTATCAATAGTTGCATCCTCCAAATGAAAATGGAAATATAAATATATAAACCTGTCTAAAATGCCTATTTAGTATTGTGCGCACAAGTTGGTGGTTGGATTAACCAAAGGTGGTTTAACTTTAGAGTGAGCTGACTAATTCCATTTGAGGGGATCCTACTCAAGGATATTGAAATTTATATCTAATATATATGAAGTGTTGTTGATATCTATGCCACTCATTATTTCTATGTTAAAATCCTCCCTCTCTTTACCAAGTGGATTTTATACATCCAACTGCACTTATTCAAGGGTGGTCTCCTCTTGCACTAAGGAGGGTGTATTTTTTGAGTCAAAATCCTTCAGTTCTTCCTTATGATCCTCAACCTCTTCCTATTTTGATGTGTTAGTTGGTGGTGATGGTAATAAACCCTCCAATTGTGATTTTAATGTATCTTATTCAGGTGAAGTCCTTGGTAATGACACCCTTGGTGTTGAGGGCCTTGGTGGTAAAACCCTTAGTGGTGGTGCTTGGGCAGTCCTTTACATTTTTAGTAGTTCTAACCATGATCTTGTGTTGGCATCATGCCTGGGTCACTTCTTATTATCAAGTGGTGGCATAAGAGGAAGCTTCTCTCTTGCATGATATGTGCCTCCTTTAGCTTTCTCCTTGGGTTATAACAAATAAAAAATATTATGAATAGTTTCCATGACCATGGTCTTATTAACCTTGATGTCAATTCTTTCTTTGACCATGGTCTTCTTAACCTTGATGTCAATTTTTTTAGTCTCATGCTTTTCTCTATATGGCTTCTTGTCAGGATAACCATACATATTTTAGAGAGTGTGAATCTCTGAGTCAATTCATTCTGATTTTAGGGTGAGGGTTTGTGCATCATATATATGATTCACTGAGTTGCCAAAGTACCACACTGTGAAGGCATAGGACAACTTCAACTAGGCTAAAAGCTCTCTAGAAGGGGCCATCTTGATACATGCCAAAGAAAAATGTTATTTAACGATAAATTTGGGTTGTTCACTAACTTGGGTGAGCAAGTCCTTTGGAATATGCCATTCATTTCCAAAGGCTTCCTTCATGCCATCATACCATGACTTTATCCTAATTTTGAAAGTTGGGGTGATATAATTTGGGCATGCGAATGCCTTGTATCACTCTGTTAAGGACTTGTGCTCTAGTAGGTACAACCATTTTAGTTCTCTAGAGGTCTAATCAGGTACACCAATTTCATCAAACACCATCAAATAAATAAATATCCCCATGAGAACCTATGGCTAGGTATTCAATGGGTCCTCTCTATATCTAGTATTATTTTGTTGGTAAAATACATTACCCAATTGTACTTTAGCCCCTTTATTACCTGGTGGGAGATAAATAGGTGAGTCATGTAAACCTCTTTCCAATGATCAATGCCATGATTCATGGTCATAATAATTCATGTTTCTACTCAGAGGGTGGGGTATTGTAAGTTTTTAATGTGCATGTCATGGCCCTGCTTCAGGTACTCTAGTTCCATACAGGTCCTTTTTATTTCTTCTAAGTCTTCCAAATCAAATTCAACATCTACATTGGAGCATTATAACCCTAACACATTGCTTATTATTTCAAGTTTAATCTTCATACGATGCCCAAAAAAATAAGCATAGTCCTCATGGATACAAAAAAGCATAAATTTTATTGCTTCCATCGATTTTCCAAAATATGGAAGGTTAAACAATTGGAAAAGCCTTGTAGAGTCTAAGGCATTGAATATTTTCAAGTCACACCAATTTTCTCCTGGTGTTTTGGTACTTAACCCAATATTCATTCTATAACCTAACCTCATTTCTTGGTCGGTGGTGGTTATAGTCAAAAATGGTATAGGTGGGTATATTTGATACCTAATTTTCTACAAGCAACACTATTTTTAGGTATTGTATCTCCTCTATCATCAAAGGTGGAGGTGGAGGTATTTGGGCCTTCTTAATCTATCATGCCATTCTTAATATTTCACCTTCTACATGCTCCCTTTACTCTTTAGGTGTTTCTTCTTTGATTAATACTACTCTCCCCCAATATGTAGCTCCTCCTCTTCTGGAATGGCTAGTATTGGATCACTTCATTGGGCCTTTTTCTTAGGCCACATCACTCTTCAGAGAGCCTAAAGTTTGAGGCATGACCATCCAATGTTCCCAAAGGAATACATGTTTGCCATAGGAGTGACTCAGCTCTCCTATTATGATTCCCATTAATGGCAGATGCTGACCTCTACAACCTGTAATTATCATATTTCCTCTATGTTTCTAAGTTAACTCACATTCAATTTATCACTCAAATAAAATCCTTCTAACTATACAATGAATAGAAAATTGATCCTCTGTACTTGTATTAGAATCACCTAAACTTAGTTGTTTCTCTTTTCAGCTTTGTAAAATCACATTCAAGGTAAAGGTAAAGTTTAAAATGATCCCCTAACTATGTTTTTATAAACTTGAGGGGGTAACTTGCATTTACTACCCCTTCTCTTTGACCATCACTTTTTGAATTTAATGTATTTTAAAGGTCTATTTTATTTGACTATCACTTCTCATCATAAATGCAATTAATGATATCATCATGACACGATGTTGTTATATTTATCTCAACCACTATCTCCTTATATTCATGGCACATTTTGTCTTGCACTTTTTTTAGAGTGCATGACAATTGTAAACCCTTTAAATATTCATACCATTGGTAAGAATCTTTATCCTTATACTTATTTACTTGCGTGTGCATCCTCATGGACCAATTCCCAACACATGTAACACCTCTTACCCCACACTAAAATGTGCATCATGGTCCTCCACAAAATCATAAGTACCAAGTTATGAAAAGAGCATAAAATAAAAGAAAGGGGCATGCAACTGAGGTATTCCTCTATTGAACACTAGTGGAATAAGCCTTATTGATACAAATAAAATTAACAACTTAAAGTGTAGAAATATGGCCTTAACCAACTACCATTGTAGTGCCTAAGAAAAAAGTGGCCATCTAATATTTGTAAATGACAAGCATCAATATGATGAATACTATGAACAAGAAAATGACCATCCCAATGAACATGGATCTTTCCAAAGTGGCATGCAAACTTTGAGTCATAGAGTAAAACTTTCATGATGGGAGTTAGTGTCTTGTGCTGGAGGTGGTGATTATGATGTGCTTTTTATTTGTGTTTCTTGACATCTTGAATCCAATGGCAAGGAAATAGGTTTCATCCAACCATAAAAAAACATCCAAACATGCTTTCAATGATGACTCATCATCTAATTGTCCAATGTGTGTAATGTGAAGAGATGATACCAAGAATTCAATCGATAGAACTACTTCAGTGCTGAACACCAGATTAAAGAGTGTACTTTTGTTGAGGCACTTATAAGTTATCTGGTAAGCCTAAAGTACTATAGACATCTGATTTTCCTAATTGGTGTGGCCAATAATAAAAATATTTGTAAGTGTTATTCCCAAGATTTTGTTGAATGCCTTAATAGTGCCATTAGCTTGGGGATGATACGAAGTTGTCTTGTGATGGACAATCATGAATTTAATGAGTAATACACATATAGTCTAATTGAGGAAATGTGTACCACAATCACTAGTAAAACTTCATGGATAGCCAAAATGGGTTATGATATGTTCCCATATAAATCATGCATCAATTGTTGCAGGAAAATCCTTTTCTTGACATGGCCTCAACCTAGCACATGAGATAATTAGTTGTTTTTATGATATAACGAGAACCTGTACATCATCCAACTAGGTTGATGGGCCTGATAAAATTATTGTCCCATTTATCAAATGGTTCTTATGAAAAAATATGATGTAATGGCATGGCATCCTAGCGATTTGGTTTCCCCATGCACTAACAAATATCACACTATTTAAATTGCATCTTGGCATCTTGAAAAAGGGTAAGCCACCATAGTCTAGCTAATAATACTTTGTGTATAGTAGCCTCACCATCATATTGTTTGCTAGTAATTCCTTCATGAACTTCATGGAGTACTTCAAGATGCTTATATTTAATGACACAACATGGAAGGATTTCATCTCTTCCAAGCTTGTAGAGGTCCCATTTAATGAGATACAATGGTGCGGTATAGATAACTAGTTTTTTAGCCTGTAAACTCAAGGAATATAGCATTGTGCTAGTAGTTAAAAAGCTTCTATATATCCTAACTCCTCAAAAATACATGAAACATAGAATAGTTATACATCAAGTAGGTCATCCTTAATGGTGCACATTGGTTCACTGAAATCTATTCTAAAGAGATAATCAGGTATGTAATTGGTCTTTCTTGGTTTAACCATGATAGATAATTAGAATTCTTGGAATTAAAATCCAATGGTAGATGCAACCATGTAAAACATCTTTATTAACTAGATAATTCAAAGCTTCATGGTCTATATAAAAAAATGGAGTTTTGAGTAGGTACTGTCAAAACTTTTGTAAATCATAAACCATGGAAAGTGCTTCACACTTTGTGGTGGTGTAATTTCTCTCAATTGGAGTAAGTTTTCTAATCACAAAATAGATGGAATGATCAAGGTGACCTTCACCAGGTTGTGCAAGGATTGCATCGATATCCATTCTAGAAGTTTTAACATGGACATGGAATCATTCAATCCAATCAAGGAATTAGAGAAATTGTGTAATGACTACCTTGTTCTTTAATACCTCAAAGGCTTCTTGGAAGGAACATGTATAAATAAAGTGTTCATTATGTTTCAAGAATTCCTATAATGGCAAAAAAATCCTTGAATAACCTTAGATGAATTTTTGATAGTACCTTGTATGACTGAGAAAGGTGTGAACCATGTGTTGGGATGTTAATGCTGGTAGATGGAGAATGATAGCTACCTTAGTGGGGTCTATTATAAGTCTATCTTGGTAGATAATGTGACCAAGAAGAACACCAAATGGTTTAGAAAAAAGAAATTTCTTTAGATTAAGTGAAATTTGAATCACCCAATAATGCTCTAGCATAAGTCTCAAATTAGAATAGTGGTCCTTCACCAGGCCATAAATTGTCTAGTCATCCAAATAAACCTAAAGCAATTTATGGATGAAGTCTTTAAAAGCCTTAATGAATATACAATAAAATATAATAGGTGTATTTTTCAACCCAAATGGCATGATAATATATGCAAAAAATCCCCATTTGATAGTAAATGTAGTCTTAAGTCGATCCTCCTTAGCGATATAGACCTGATGGCACTTAGAGAATCCATCTGTGAAAGTGTAAATTTCACACCCTACAACACCTTCAAGGATTTATTCTATGAGTGGCATTGGAAAAGGATCAATAATGCAGGATGAGTTAAGTATTCAGTAGTCAATAGATTTTAATACACCCATCTTTCTTTTACTTATGGCCATGGGTTTGACCCACTCAAACTCATCAATTGGGGTTATAACTCTAGCACATAATATACTATCAATTTCCTCTTTCACCCATGTACGCAAATTTGTATTCATCCTATATGACTGTTTCTTGACTAGTCGAGCACCTTTAGCCAGTTTGATATGAATTTCGCTTAAGGTTAATTGAACACCTTTCATTTCACTATAATTCCTTAGAAAAATATCTTAGTACTCTTTTAACAACTCAAATATTTTTGAAATCTCATTATCAGACTAATAATCTCCCATAATAGTTATATTTGGTTCTTCCTTCATGTCAATGTTGCATTGGATGGTTTGAAGAGGTTCTGAGTATGGGTGGTCTACATTAGGACCAATATCATGAAAAATTTAAGTGCCATAACTTATGGGGACATCCGAATGATTTATCAATGAGTTAGGTGGTTCAAACCCTTCACCTTCATCAACATGAAATACTAGTTTTTGCTTTCCTTTATGAATCTCTTCATGGTGTACCTGATTAAGGATAGGGTTTGGTAATGGGAAGGATTGCATAGATTAATCATTAAATATTACAACCCTTCTTTTGGTACGCCATGTATATGTTTTAGTTGATCCTTGATAGGACTAGGGTCACCAATAAATTCTTCATTCATGGCTTGGAGTGTGAGGTGAAAGTCCATCCTTAGAGATGAGTAAGACAATGTTATTTTTCAAAAAATACTAGAAATGGGTACCTAAATGTCATTCTTCATAAACATAACATACTCTGGACTAAGTGCATAAAATGTCATAAAAATCATGTTCCTATAGGTACTTTGGTAAAAACTATTCTTCACTCTTCCACATGGTTTCACAAGCTTTTATGTGTGGTTTTGGTGCTTGTATTTCACTATAGTTGATTATACCCTAGACGTAGTTGTCATGATGAAATCAGTAATTTAAATTAGAGTGTACTTGATCCCAATGAAGAATATGCTCATTATGGGTTAACCACCACCTTGTGGCCATGCCATAAAAAAGGTAAACCAAGGAATGCATATGATCACCATTATAGTCATAAAAGGCTTTGATTTGATGGCTAAAGTCATCAAATTCCATTTACCCATGAAATCGAGGAGCTTCATCAAGCCTCTCTATTGGTATATCTATAATTGGTCCTCACATGACTTATTTAGTAATAAGTCAAATAAATCTATGGTACTGGTGTGAAATGCCTTCACAACTATCGATGACACTACACACTCTTCTAATAAGGTGATATTCACCATGGGCCCAACAATTATAAACATTACTTGTAGTATCAAAAAGGGACTGTTTGTTCATCCATCAGAGGACACCATTAGTAGGATCATGATCCTCATCATATCTCACTGTGACATTATATATGTGGTTAATATCCTTATCCATGCTAATATGTTCTATGTATGGGGGCCCATGTGCTTGGTCCAATGGGATGACAACTCACCAATAAGTATTTTCAAAATTTATATATCACTTTTTGAAGATTAAGTCAAAATTATTTGCATAACACAAAGGACAACCCAATAGAGTTAGTAAATCATCAGCTTTAGCCAATATAAAAACTTTAAAGTTATCTTTGAAAGGTACCCCAAGGATATTGATAGTTGTATTTTCAAGAATGCCAATTGGTAGAGCACAGGTTTTATTGGCCATAAACAATATGTGAAGTGATGGTTGTAATGTTGGGCTACACATTTTTTGATATGAATCCTTTGTGAGGACATTGACCTCAACACCAGTGTCAACCAAAATATCTCATATCACCCAACTATCGATGGCAACATTCACCAGTATTTCCATATCCTCTTGAGTTCTAGGAGGAACATGAGTATCTTGTGATTGAGCATGATTTAATCAATGATATTGTATGGTCTTTTTCAAATGAGTTTGAAGTTTATTTGACCTTGGCACTTGATATTTAATCCAATTACTTAATTGTGGGATAATATCTTCTTCTAATAGATGCTTACAAAGTTCTTGGAAATTATCTCTCACCATGTTTTAAGGTTCCATAGCCTTTTATAGATCAACATGTTGGGTAACTTCTCAGTCTTTAATAAATTGAGTTTCCCCTTTTATTTCTCATACCAAGGTCATGGTATCTTGAAGCACGTCTTTCTATTTTTAAGCATCAGGATACTTCATTGCACAAGGCTATTCACACTATATCTTCTCAATAGGTGGTATACATGTTGACTAAGATTGTCCTCCATTATTTGTGGTGATATTAACCTATTGGGCCATTGGAGTTTTAGAGTGTGATTGATAGTGAGGTTTCTCAATGAGAATCATACTAGCACCTTTTTCATTTCTTTCCTTAGTGATGGCTATGTAAAAATTAGGGCATTCTTCTAACTGATGCTTCTTTTTACAAGAAACACATGTTGGATAGATTGGACAATATCATTAATAGTGATCTAAAGATACACACTTATAACATGCTTGTGGTGGAAAATTTCCACCTCCTCATCCTTGTCTTTCACCTCATCCATGATATCCACAATTATCTTGATTATTTAAAATAGAAGTTTGATGCATACCATACACGCATGCCTCATGTATGTCACTGATCAGTCACTAGTCATTTATGCCATGGGTATAAGCATCACATATATTTCAATATTTAGATACTTTATAATGTGTAGCTTGTTATAAGATAAGACAAGAGCATACATCATGCTCTTTATGGTAAATTTCACAAGACTATTTTAGTATAGCGCAAATGTTCTTATGAGGGAAATTACTTCTATTATAACCTTCAAATTCATAATTGGTATACCAAAGACTACTACGAGTATTGAAAGCATTATTTATAGTTAAATTTTTAAATTGTGATGCCATTGAAGCTATTTTAGATTCTATAAAAGGATTGATTCTAGTGTCAATGCTACTAATAACTTCAATATAAAGGGCAACTTCCAAGGCCTCATATGGGCTGGTAAAGGTCCTTTGAGATAATGTTCATCTAAAATGAAGTAATAATCCTCCCATAAACCATTTGGAATGTTGAGAAACATTAATCTTAAATGAGAGTTTAGATAAGAGTGTTTTGATTTGTGCATCATACTCTTGTACACTTTCAATGAGCTTTTATTTTATATCCTTTAGTGTAGTAGTAATTTGTTGTTCAAACTCTAAAATATAAAATTCTTGAAGAAATGTTGTCTTGAGCTGATCATAGTCAATTACCACTTGTTGAGGGTCATACTTCCTATACCACTTACGTGCTCTTTCTAAAAGTGTAGTTATGAATTGTGTTGCCTTTCACATAGAAGAAGTTATACCATGTGCCCTCCAAATGAGTTTACTCTTATGAACATGCTCCATGACATTTTACATGCCCTAATATTCAAGTAAATGAAGTGTTATTTCATAATACATGATTGACAGTTGAGGTACTTGTGATGGTGGCTGTTGAGAACCCCCAAGTCCTATTCTTGGAGGAGGAAGTCCACCACTTCCTCTTGTATCACTTCCTAGTTCACTTCTTGCACCTATAATAGTAGCACCTAAGATATTAGGTATGGTAGTAGGTTTATTTTTAATACTTGTAATAGTACTCTACCCACTATTAATGTTGAGTCCACCAGGCATACCAAGTTGGGCTATGAAACTTCCTTTAAAGGGAAAAGAAAGTGTCAATTCACTATGTTAAATTTTGTTGAGCTTTGAGTTCTCTTATAGGAATAATCTCTAACTCTACACTATCTATATCCCAATTTCGTATAATTAAATCATTTGGCTCAAAAACATGAGTGTACACTATGGTTGGGGAATTGGGTTGGTTTAAATGTGGTTTTCCAGTCTCTACTGTCTAGCTAGTTTCTCCCACATATGACAAAGTTGGCATTGGTTGCAGTTCAAAAGTTAGTGAGTCCTCCTTGTACCCTTTTTCTTCCCTATAGATGCTAACAATACTCCCATCTCCTTCCTACTCTGCTTCTACCTATAATCCTCTATCGAGTTTCATCATATTTATGCTTTCACATTACCCACTTACTAGATACCATCCCCAACCAACAATCCTTCACCAACACTTCTGCATTCCCTTCTTAATTGTGCAACTCATGCAAGGATGGGATTAGCCCTCAATACGTAGAGTTTCAAGTTTATAATCAATAAACAACTCCTCTACTTCTAGTGGGAAATGTCTAATATACCAACCACATGGTTCTAGGAGATACTAGAACTTGGCTTTTTTAGGACAAGAGTAAGTGGTTACAATACATTCCAAGATGTAGCTATTCAACACCCCTCTCTACCAGATATTAAAAAACCATGTCCATGATGCTCCAAAATGTGATGTACTAAATTACTTTGATGCTTTAGCATATAGGCTTGCCTCCTAAAATTTTGTGACCAGTCTTGAGCATAGGTAGAGAGCCAAACATGTAAACAAATAGGGAATTTGATAAAGAAAGTTTCATAAAATGAGCTATAGAGATGTTTTTCAACCCATGTACGTGTAGATACTCTTAGTTTAAGATAGGGAACCATAAAGTTATCCTCGACCTTAGTGAGCCATTATTTAATATTTTTAAAGAATAAATGTTCAAGCATTTTCCATTACTATGCAACAAGCACTACAGGTCCCATTGATGAAACCAAAATGTTAGGCTATTCTATCAAGTTTTCCTTAGGGAATTGAAGTGTCTAGTTCCCAACAAGTTTATGCACTGACATTTCATGCAAGAGTAAAATATTGTGCATTCACCCAAAGCATGCAACAAGAAACTGATTCCTATAGGTTATGTTGCATAGTAACACACTTGTCATATAATTACGTTTATTCATATATCTAATTACTAATTACATAGTATTGAAAATATTGTCATTGATGTCAAAGGTATAGTATTGGTGATAAAGGTCCCATTACATTTAATGGTATTTTTAATATTCATATCTTGTATAATGTGTGTTAATATTTATTTAATATTAACAAATATATTTTTGGTTACAGATAAGTCAAAAGAGGGCCCATAGAGAAGCCAAAAAGTCACAGGGTAAAGACAAAAGAGGAATGGGACGCATTTTCTCATGAAGAGTCATCTTGAAGAATTCTAAGAGTCACCATATGAAGACAAAAGTGGGTATGGCACATTTTTTCATGAAGGTACACTTTGAGGAATATAAAAAGTCACCAAGATAAAGACAAAAAAGGAAAGGATACATTTGCTTATGAAGGGTCACCATGTGACTTTTCAAATGCAAGGATACAAAGGGTCATGTAAGTTTGGTGCCATTTTCCATGAGGATTGAAGGGTCATAAAGGGTGAATGCCAAAGGTCATTTGGAAAGCTATAAATAAAGGCTTGTGAAGACATTTTTAATATGCAAGAGAGTGCATGGTTTGTATTTGTTTTAGAAGAGAGAAAAGCATGAGATATTGTAGAGTTCTATAATTTGTTGAGTAAGCATCATTGAGAGATAATTTTGTTTTATACACAAGAGGGGTTGGTGATCCTATGAGTTGGTGCTCATAAATATTTGCAAGGGGTTGGTGCTCTCATGGGTTGGTGCTCACAAATAGTTGTTATTTTGGTGCTCGATAAAGGGGTTGGTGGTTCTACAAGTTGGTGCTTACAAACTTTATAATTTAAGTTGGTGCTCATTTATATACTTAAGATTGTTCTCCATAGTTTTTTCCACTTTGGGTTTTCACATAAAAATATGGTGTCTCTCTCTCTCTCTCTCTTGTGTGGTGCATATTATTGTTTCAGTTTTATTGCATATCTTGAATGCGTGATTAAGTGGTTAAATAAAATAAATCAGATTAAGTAAAAAATATAAAATATACTGATTCACCCCCCTCTTAGTATATTTTGTGCTTAATAATTGGTATCAGAGTAGGTTCCTTTTGAAAAAGTTTTATAGCTTGAAGGTAGATTAGGAAAGCACGATGGTTGGATCATATGAAGGTTTTTCTACAAATAAGACACCTTTGTTTGATGGGACAAATTGTGCTTTTTGGAGCATAAGGATGAAGACATATTTGATGGCCCTTGGATTCAAAATTTGGTAAGTAGTGGTGGAGGAATATGAAGAGCCACAGATACTTGTAACTACTTTGGTAGAAAAGAAGGCAAGTGAAAATAATGCTAAAGATATAAATGCTATTTTATGTGGCTTATGTGAATCAAAATTTGTTAAAGTTATGCAATATAAATTTGCTCATGAAACTTGGGTAAACCTTGAGAATATTTGCAAAGGTGATGGAAAGGTTCAACAAGCTAAGATTCAAACTTTTAGAAGATAGTTTAAGAGTTTGAAGATGGAAAAAGAAGAAAATATAGCAAGTTATTTTTTGCAGGTTGATCAAATAGTTAATTAGATTCAAGGTCTTAAAAAAAAGTTAGAAGAATCAATTGTGGTATAAAAAGTTTTGAGATTTCTACCATTAAGATATGATGCAAAATTTTTAGCAATTGAAGAGATGAAGAATTTATCCAAGCTAAAGATGGATGAGTTACATGGTATTCTTATGGCATATGAGATGTAGACCAAACAAGAGAAACCCTCAAAGAGAGAAGCTGATTTCAAGACATCAAAGAAAGAAAAGGCTAAGATTCAAGAATCAAGTAATAATTCTAGTGATGATGAAGATGACAATAGAGCTCTATTAATTCTTAATCCAAAAAAGGGTACAGGTAAATATCAAGTAAAATTACCTTTTAAATGTTTTAATTATGGAAAGATTGGACATTTTGTAGCTAAGTGCCTAGATAAGGGTAATGGTGACAATGAAGAAGGAAAGTCTATATACAAGAATAATTACAAAGGTAAATTCAAGAAGAGATTCAAGAATAAGATTTTGTATTCTAAAGATCCTAGCTCAGCTAAAGATAGTGGAGTTAGTGATTTAGAAGAAAAAATTTTATTTATGGCCATACATGAAGATGCCTCTGCAAGCAAAAGTATATATGATCAAGAAGAAGAACATGATGAAGCTAAAGTGAATCTAGAAGGATAACTCATTTGTGCCTTATAAGAGTTAAAATCTCTTGAGAAGAAGAATCAAAGATTAAAGCTCCAGATTGAGAAAAATGAAAAGGAGTCAAAGGAAATAATTGAATATATACAAGCACACTTTGTAGAATCTAAAAAGAATGAAAAAGATCTAACGACATAGTTGTAAAAAGTAAGTGAAGAATGTGAAAGGTATGTTATTGAAATTGTTTCTATAAAAGCATATCTTAAGAAAATAAATAAAGAAATCAATGATAGAGCAGTTAATGATTCAAAATTTGAGAATAACACTAATATGTTGAATAAGATATTAGAAAGTCAAACATCAATGTCAAATAAGATATGTATTGGATTTTAAAAAGAGAAAGAGGAGGCCACATACAAGGTTAACACATAAAAAGGAAAGAGCTAGGATGAAGCTCTTACAAATGAGGAAATAAAAAAAGAAGTTAAGAATATAGAGGATATCTCAAACAAAGAAGGTTGAAAGGAGCAAAGTTACAAAAAGCAATCAGGTCAAAGATACACAAATAAGTCCTATTTTTATGGTTACTATTTTATTGTAATGGATATGGTCATAAAAAAATAGAATGTCAAAAAAGGGCTAACAATTTCAAAAATAAGGAGAAAGAAACTCATGTAGAGTCAAGCAAAAGCCATAACTCTTTTGCTCCTCTATCAGGCTTTAATGAAGAGGCCATCATATGTTACAAGTGCAATAAATTCAAACACATAGCTTGGTATTGTAGTAGTGTGTTTGAGTCAGTCAAGAAGAACTAGATTTTCAAGGCTCTATTCATCAAAAAGAAAGTTCAGATAGGTTCATGGTAGAAGAAATAACTTGAAAAGTCTATATTGGTTGAAAAGTCTATATTGGTCCAGATAGCTTTGCATGCAAGAAATGAAGAAAAGCCATGGTTCATTGATAGTGGATGTTCGAGGCACATGACAAGAGACAAGATCAAGTTCATAACCTTGAAGAAGATCAATGGTGGGATAATAAAATTCAGAGATAATACTACTACCAAAATTGCTAAAAAAGGTATACTAAGTTTGGATAATGGTAGAATTAAAACTAAAAATGTTTTGTATGTAGAAAGTCTTAAGCATAATCTTTTGAGTGTAAGTCAAATGTGTGATCAGGGGCACACAATAAATTTTTATGTAGAAGGTTGTGAAATTAAGATAAAAAATTTAGATGTGTTAGTTGTAGATGCTCAAAGGATAGGCAATAGTTTGTATATGTTATCAGACATCAAATGTCAAAGATGTTGTTTGAGTTAGATTGAATAAAGTTGGCTATGGCACAAGAAAATGTGACACATAAATTTTGATAATCGTATCAACATCAACAAAAATAAAGAAGTCATAAATCTTCCAAAGACTACAAAGCCATCCAACATCCTTTGTGAGCATGGGAAGTAGGCTAAAAAGTGGTTCAAAACAAAAGAGTAGTCAACCACTCAGATGTTAGAGTTTGTTCACACTGATTTATGTGGATGTATGAGAACTCAAAGTACTCAAGGTGAGAAATATTTTATGTTGCTTATTGATGATTTTTCACGTATGACTTGGGTAATATTTTTAAAGAAAAAAATCAAAAGCTTTCAGACATTTTAAAGCATTCAAAGCATTAGTTGAGAATTAAATCAGTTTAAAGATTAAGTACCTAAGATCAGATCAAAGAGGAGAATTCATGTCAAATCAATTTATTGAGTTTTGTAAAGACCATAGAATAAAAAAACATTATTCAGCAGCCAGGACTCCATAACAAAATGAAGAAATTGAATGGAGAAACATACCAGTTCAGAAGATGGTGAGGCTAATGTTAAATGAATCATAGATACTAGATAAATATTTGAGAGAGGTAGTTGCTATAGTAGTGCATATTCAGAATAGAGCATTATTGAGAGTCAATAGTGACAAGACTCCTTATGAGCTATGAAAAGACAAACTAATAATAGTTGATTATTTTAGAGTTTTTGACAACATATGCTTCATAAAGAGAACCAATGAAAAACTAGGTAAGTTTGAATCTAGAGTAGATGAAGGTATATTTCTTGGTTATTCTTACAAGATTAAAGCTTATAAATGTTATAACAAAAGAACTAAGAAAATAGTTGAAAGTGCAATTGTCATGATAAAAGAAGATGGAGCACAAAGAATCAATAATCCAATGGATATTCCTAAAATCATTGAAGAAGATTTTGAAGAATCAGATGAAAATAAGAAGAAGATAAAGGACACCAAAAACCCATCCAAATATGTCTATAGAAATCATAATTAAAGTGACATAATCGAGGATATAAATGAAGAAATTCACACTAGAAGAATGATGGTAAGTGAATTTGAGAAAGTTAATTTCTTTTTATTATCCAAAATTTAGCCTAGAAAGTTTTTAGAAGCTAGACATGATAAGCATTGGGTTAAGGCAATGGATGAAAAATTAAATCAGATAGAAAATAATAATACTTGGGAATTAGTGCCTAGACCAAAAGATCATAATGTGATAGGAACAAAATGGGTTTATAGAAATAAGTTGAATGAAAATGGAGAAGTGACTAGGAATAAAGCAAGATTAGTATGTAAAGGATATGCTCAGATTGAGAGAATAGATTTTGAAGAAACTTTTGCACCAGTCGCAAGGTTAGAGTCTATTAGAATATTTATTGCATATGTAATGTTTAAAATTTTTAAAGTATTTCAAATGAATGTCAAATCTATCTTCTTAAATGAGAGTCTAGAAGAAGAGGTCTACATTGAGCACCCTGAGGGATATATTCTCTTAAATATTAATAGCCATGTATGCAGATTGAATAAAGCACTGTATGGATTGAAATAAGCTCCTAGATCTTGGTATGTAAGACTTGATAAGTACCTACAGGATTGAGGTTTCAAGAGAGGATTTTGCTAATAGTAATCTCTACATCAAAATAGAAGGTGAACATCAATTGATTATTGTGGTATATGTTGATGACATTATTTTTGAAAGAAACATTGAAAAGATGACAATAATTTTTTAATAATATGCAAAAAGAATTTGAGATGTCTATACCTGGAGAATTGTCATTTTTCTTAGAATTGTAAATATTTCATTTAGATAAAATAATTTTCATATCTCAAAGTAAATATGCCAAGAAAATGTTAAATAAATTTGGTTTTGAGAATTGTGTACCAGTTGGCACACCAATGAGTACAAGAAATAAGGTGAGCAAGAATGAAGATTCACCTATTACAGATCAATCTTTATATAGATCTATGATTGGTAGTCTTTTATATATGATAACATCAAGGCCAGACATAATGCATGTAGTAGGTATGGTTGCCAGATATCAGTTAGCTCCAAAAAATAGTGATGTTCAGTTGGTGAAGAGAATATTCAGATATATCAAGGGGATATTAGATTATGGATTATGGTATCCCACAGGTAGAGATTTCACTTTGGTTGCTTATGCAGATTTATATTGGACAAGTTGCTTAGATGACAAAAAGAGTATAAGTGGAGGATCTTTCTTTCTTGGTGATAGCTTAGTATCATGGCTAAGCAAAAAATAGAATTCAGTATCACTTTTTATAGCTGAAGTAGAATATATTGTAGCGGTATTGTGTTGTGCTCAAGTGATTTAGATGAATCAAACTTTAGAAGATATCAAGGTAAAATATGATAAACCTATTTCTATTTTTTATGACAACATAAGTGCTATTAATATTTTGAAGAATCTAGTGATGCATTCAAAAATAAAACATATTCCCATTAGATATCACTTCTTGAGAGAGCAGGTTGCAGATTAATAGGTTAAGATGAAATATATCAATACTACAAAGTAGATTGTAGATATTTTCATAAAGACACTATCAAAAGGCACATTTGAGTATCTATAGGAGAAGTTAGGAGTAATTTCTTTTACTTTCTACCATTGGGGATCAACATCAATTAAGGGAGAGCTAAATGTTAGCTTTAGGATAGGCCCTTTGCCATTGATGTCAAAGGGGGAGAAGAATAGAAATAGGTATAGGTACAAGGATATGTACAAAAATAGGTACAAAGAATAAGTATAGGTTGCTACAGTAAGGGGGAGCTACTGTATATTTTTTAGATGGAAATATGTATAGGTTGGCATGTGCAGTGTAGGTTTTAGGATGTGGCAGTTTCAATTTGAGGTTACCATCAATGACAAAGGGGGAAATTGTTAGAAATATTGTCATTAATGTCAAAGGTCTAGTATTGGTGATGAAATCCCCATTGCATTTAATGGAGTTTTTAATATTCATATCTTGGCTAATGTGTGTTAATATTTATTTAATATTAATGAATATATTTTTGGTTACATATAAGTCAAAAGAGGGAGAAGTCAAAGAGTCACAGGGTAAAGATAAAAGAGGAATGGGATGCATTTTCTCATGAAGAGTCATCTTGAGGAATTCCAAGAGTCACCATGTGAAGACAAAAGAGGGTATGGCACATTTTTCTATGAAAGGACATTTTGAGGAATGCAAAAAGTCACCAAGATAAAGACAAAAGAGGGAAGGATGCATTTGCTTATGAAGGGTCACCATGTGACTTTTCAAATTCAAGGATATGAAGGGTCATGCAAGTTTGACACCATTTTACATGACGATTGAAGGGTCACAAAGGGTGAATGCCAAAGGTCATTTGGAAAGCTATAAATAAAGACTTGAGAAGCCATTTTTAATATGCAAGAGAGTGCATGATTTTTATTTGTTTTAGAGGAGAGAAAAGTAGGAGGTATTGTAGATTTCTATCATTTGTTGAGTAAGAACCATTGAGAGATAGTTGTGTTTTATACACAAAAGGGGTTGGTGTTCCTATGGGTTGGTGCTCACAAATAGTTGTTATGTTGGTGATCGGCATAGGGGTCAGTGCTCCTGCAAGTTAGTGCTTGTGAACTTTGTAATTTGAGTTGGTGCTCATTCATATACTTGAGATTGTTCTCTATAGTTTTTTCCAGTTTGAGTTTTCATGTAAAAATATGGTGTCTCTCTCTCTCTTATATGGTGCATATTATTGTTTCAGTTTTATTACATATCTTGAATGTGTGATTAAGTGGTTAATGAAAAGAAATTAGATTAATTAAAAGATATAAAATATACTAATTCACCCCCCTCTCAATATATTTTATGCTTAACACATAGAAAAGAAAATACATGACTATGGACTTTGTTTCAACTATGTAAACAATTAAGAATATGAAGATAATTGTCATGAGGTTTAAAATGTTGATTACACAAGTTCATAAAATACATATTCTATTCATTATAGTCAAATACAAGCCACATATTACACAAACAAATGTATTGATAACTCAATGTTAAACTATCAAGCAACTATATCATAACATCAAAACTAAAATTAATTTCCATAATTTCATTATTACCATAAGGAATTATTACGTAATACTAATGTTTAGCCAACCTTAAATAGCTCTACATAAGGGTATTTATACTTGTTTTTCCTGACCAAGTTGCATTAATTATAACAAATAGGTGGCTATCAAATGATCTCTAATAGACTGAGAGTCATAGAAGTCATTTACTCATTTTATCCTAAGGACCTAGGCCTTTGTGCCCCTACAATCTTGTTCAGTGCTAAATCCTTGCTATCAAATGTCCTTCTTTGTGCAGGTCAGTGTGAAACTCTTATGATGATTAAAGTCTAATTTGTCATTGAGAATCACTCCTTAACCACTTCATGATTCCCTCATGCTCCCCAAGTCTTTCCCTGCTATACCAAGTCCTTTATTCTTGAGACCTCCATTTTTTATGCTTCTTATTTGAGTGGGTCTTCTCATGTTGTGATATTCTATGCCTATCTTTCTATGCATATCTAGTTCCACACCATGATCTTCCTGCATCATGCTCCTCTCACACTTAGTTAGTTCTACACCGTGGTATTCCTATACCGTGCTCCTCTCGTGCCTAGTTGGTTCTGTGACAAAAGTCCAAAATACTTAGTCAAAATTTTGGGTCTAACAAATGTTGGTGATGGATGTGCTTGATAAGTATAATAAACACCTAAAGTACCTATTGTCTCATTAGCCATATGCTTTAGAAACAAATCTAAAAATATTTTCAATGATTTTGCTTCTATTGGTTGTGCTCTATGAGGTTTTATAGGAGTGCTGACATCAAGATATTAATATCTATCAAATCCTATATCTTATATTATAAGGTAATGCATTTATTTATAGTATGTCTTGGTACCCTATGATAGTCACAAAATGCATTGGCATCATAACTCTTTAGAAAAGTACTATACGTATCAACCTCTTTGATGGGAAGGAGAGATATGATGTTGCATTTCAAGATTTACTGGAGAACACATGTTGGTGATTCAGGAAGATTTGTGAAAGGTCTCCTTCAAGGAGCTGATAAGACCATATGAGAAGCTGGCTCTGAAGTTGTATTATCATTGTATTTGGTGGTTGTTTTTTTTAGTGGCCCTCACCTTATGTGGGGGCTTATTGTAACTCTTATTAGTTTAATTTGAATTAGCTATGTACTTTTATTCACTTATGGAGAGAAGCTTGACTTCCTATTCTTTCACTGTATGGCATAAATCTGTGATTGATTGAAACTTTTTAAATATTATAGCTTCATGCAATGATAGAAATAAAATCTACTTGAATATGTCCTAGAGTTCTCTATCTGCCATGAGGATAGTAATCTTTGCCAATGTATTTTTATATTCAAGACATATTTAACTATTGGCTCATTAGATTTTTGCTTGAGTTGTGCAACTTGAACATATGAAACCTTGTCACTAAGATTAATGGAAAAGTGTGCCAAAAAAGTACGTGCCAATGGATTAAATATTATGATGGAATCAATAAGAAGATCATAGAATTATAATGCATAGTCATTTAAACTACAAGGGCACAACTTAGTAAAGAGCCAATCATTAAACATGTAATCTAAACATGTTTCCTGAAAAACATGGAGATAAAGCTCTAGGTCACCCTTACCATCATACAGAGTAAGCTTGGGTGCCATAAATCTAAAAGGTGAAGGAGTTTTTGCTATATGTTGTGCTAAAGGTATATGTAGGAGCATATGAGAATCTAAGGTGTAAGATGGTCTAGTAGCACCCTACTAAAAATGTAACACCTTGGACTATATAGAATTGATCTCTTGTCGAAGGGATTGTAAATTTGAAAAGGAAGTATGTGTCCTATCCATAAGAGTTTGTGCCACTGGTAAGGGTTGGCTTGTTGTAGCCAGTTCTTGTAGAGTCTAAGTTATCCCTGTAGTAGGTGTAATGATATTATTATCTATGGGTTTTAAGGATTGACCTATAGTGGATTTTAGGAACTCTCCTTAAATAATATAGATAAGGTGATCTTGCATATCAAGATGTTTAGAGATAAAATCTTGTAAAAGTCTCTTATCAGTCTCATCAAATTGGTTATTAAAATTTGCCATTGTAGGTTGGGAAGTAGGAAAATAAAAATTTATATATTTTGAACCTTTTAAGAAATTAAATCTATGAAAGATTACAGAAATAGAATAATGAATCAGATTTGAGATTTTGAAATTAATTACTGAGCATAGAAAATAAAAGGATACAAACCCTAGGAGCATCTATGTCTAGAGTTTGGATGGTATTCAAAGTAATTTAGATTCACCAAATGATTTAAATTTTAATTGGATTATGGAATGTAAAACCCTTGTTTGATAAAGTACTAGAATAATAAATTAGGAAATAAATATGCAATAATTACAACTATTGATTTGTATAATAATTAACTTTTCTAATTATTCTATAAATAGAAAATGAACTACAAGAGATGTAATTAGCTATAAATTTATTGAGACAGATGAATGATAGGCTAAAAACTAGTGTAAGAACTATGACAAGTGTTGTGAATAGGAACCGAGAGTCAGAAACCCTCCTAGACAATAGTGTGGTCCTTTGGACAATAACACAATCTTCTAGTGTCCTTTGTACCATGGTAGTGTGATGTGGCTCACAACCACAAATAAATATTATCACATAAAAATTACCACATACACATGGATTCAATTCACAAATTTCATTCATAAATTCTCATTAATCAACTCCCATTAATACAATATTAAACAAGCTTCTCACATAGCTTCAACAAGCTATCTCTCCACACTCAATACATAACTTGGCCACATGCCAAGGAGGATTCCAAAGGAATAAACAAGCCTTTCCCACACAAAATCACATACCTAATCATGGAAAGGATATAAGCATATATAAAAATCTTGAGGAATCAAAGGAGACAATAAAATATTAATCCCCATACTTCACATGGAGGGGAATCATGAAGGAAGAATGGTTAACATAGTATCTATGCCCCACATCCACTTGGGAGAATCATGGTAAAGGAAAGGAGTAAAGACCAATAAATCCATGACAAAATTCCTCATGCAAGGAATAATGACAAAGGACAAAGGTTCCACCAAGGAAAATTGCACCACCCTTCACATGTGTTTACTATTGAGTGAGTAGTAAAAGCTAGTCACATGTCAAAGGTCAAAAGAGAAGAACATCTCCCTAAACAAGCTTGATTCACCATCATGTGCTATATTTTCCTTCATATAATTTTTTATCATGCCACATATGCAATCTATAATAGTGTTGTGATACCTCACCAGGGTAAATAGTGTCCACAACATCATCAATGAATAGTGTTACATGAATAGTGTTTTGCCACCACATCATTCTCCTCTGGTTGAAAATAACTTAGCTATTGTGAGTTTCCATGATTGTATCTATGCCACTTATTTATAAAATAAAAATAAAAACACACCACTCTATTTTTGAGTGATCCAAATTTCCCAATCCCTTGGATGCTCCTGCATTAGACATCCAAAGTAATTAATGTGATCTCATGATCACATAAAGGGGGTCAATGGTAGAACCAATATTTTTTTCATGAGGCTAAATGACCTTGGAATCTCCTTCCAATACACCATGTGCACTCAGAGAATTTTCCTTTTCTTTCTCCACTTCTAACATCTACATACTGGCTTTTCCAAAACCATCCTTGTGGGACCACAAACCATCCTCCTCCTCCTAAAACATATCCATATATCAATGGATTTATATGTGGTTCAAATCCCACCATTTAAAACCAACCTCCTCCACCAAGATGCCTTATCATGCATTTTATCCTTCCATGTGAGCTCTAGCCCACCACTAGCTGTCCACCTCCACCAAAAGCCCACTTGGCTTTCTTCTTCCACCATCAAACCATCTGTTGGATCATCCAAAATGTCACACATTTCCTCAAATTGAAGCTCTTATATCATTAATTCAATAAAATCCATTTTATCCTCCATATGTGCACTCTCTTTCACAAAAATTTCATCCTGTACACTCTCATCCACATGTGCACCTACTTGTATAGAAACCACATCCAATGTTTCTTCCAAAAAACATGAAACTCCTCTCCAATGATAGCATGATCCACAGTATCTTCAATGTAAAAATGAGATATAAAATTTTCCATATCATCCACTACCAAGGCTAAAATATCCTCATCCATACCTTCACTTTCAACTCCATCACATGACTAAAATTCCACCAAAATGTCCTCTTGTGCACTAGCTTGCACAATATCTTCATTCAATGCTTCCACCATGGAAACATGCAACTCTTCTTAGTTATTCCCTTAAATCAAGTTCACCTATTAAAGGATTCAATATACACTCTCATGTAAATCTTCATGGCTGCAAGACTCTTCACTCTTTTCTCCCTCATCCTTCACATGGATGTCCTCAACTCTTTCTTCAATATGAATCACCTCCATATCCTCTTAAATGAGGATTTATTCTTCTCTTTGAAACTCTTCATAGCTGAAATATTATCTCTTCCATGTGGCTACTTATATTATCAATGAAGCCACCTTTTCCCTTAAGTAGTCTACTATCTCCCACATCATCTCTTCTTCTTCTTTAGTTTCACTCTCTTTAATTCTTGACATCAACAACTGCAATAATTTGTCCTAAGTATTTAAATTCTTCTCCCATTATTTAATTGGTGGAATTATTCCACTCCTATTTTCCATATTCATCTTCATACCTATAAAACAAACATACACATTTACATCTCCAACAAAACCCTCTCTATAGGATTCTTACTTTATCTCTCAAATTCTCTTCACAATCTTTCCCCAGGAATCAGAACTTGCTCTGATACCACTTGATGTGGCTCACAAACACAAATAAATATTATCACATAAAAATTAACACATAAACATGGATTCAATTCATAAATTCCATTCATAAATTCTAATTAATCAACTCTGATGAATACAATCTTAAACAAGCTTCTCACATAGCTTAAACAAGTTATCTCTCCACACCAATACATAACTTGGCCACATGCCAAGGAGGCTTCCAAAGGTATCCACAATCATTTCTCACACAAACTCTCGTATCTAAGAATGTAAATTATACAACCATATATATAAATCTTGAGGAATCAAAGGAGACAATAAAACATTAAGCCCCAAACTTCACATGGAGGGGAATCATGAAGGAAGAATGGTCAATATAGCATCTATGCCCCACATCCACTTGGGAGAATCATGGTAAAGGAAATAAGGAGTAAATATCAATAAATACATACCAAAATTCCTCATGGGAGGAATAATGATAAAGGACAAAGGCTCCACCAAGGAAAATTATGCCACCCTTCACATGTGTTCACTATTGAGTGAATAGTAAAAGCTAGTCACATGTCAGAGGTAAAAAGATAAGATCATATCCTTAAACAAGGTTGGTCCACCATCATGTGCTCCATGTGCCTTCATATAATTTCATTCCATGCCACATATGAAATATAGGATAGCGTTGTGTCACCTCACTAGCGTGAATAGTGACCACCACATTGTTGCCCCCGAAAAATGCCACTCATTTTTGGGTTAACCTATGGACTATTTTGGCCCTACACAGACCAAAATACTCTCTCCCCTTTTCAAAAAATTGTTCTGAGCATTCAGGTTCTTCATTTTTTAAAGCTTTTTCAAAAATCTATGGACTCTACAGGCTTGAATCTATGGACTTTGCAGGCTTGGAACTACGAACTTCACAGATGGTTTCTACGGACTCTACAAACAAATGTCTATGGACTCTTTCAAAGTTAGAGAAAATTATGAACTTGGATTCTATGGACTCTACAAGCTCAAATCTATAGACTCTATAGTCTTGAATCTATAGACTCTATAGGCCAAGTTCTACGGGCTTCGCAAGGTGATTTTTATAGACTCTACAGGAAAGAAGCAAGCTCTCAAAAGAACAAGTTTCCAGCACTTAGTAATTTTTCAAGATTGGTTTAATGCCAAGGTTCAACCAAAGCGTCCATCAGCAAGCTTCTAAGCAAGAATCAAACCATTGAACCATTGAACCTTGAACCATTTTGGTTAGTCATTTTTCAATATTGGTTTAATGCCAAGGTTTAACCAAAGCGTCCATCGGCAAGCTTCTAAGCAAGAATCAAACCATTGAACCATTGAACCTTGAACCATTTTGGTTTAATGGGTTCAATGGGTTCAAAGGTTCAACATCATTAGCAGGAGTTAAGCACATTTTTCAAAGGTTCAAAGTTCAACCACCTCAAAGTTCCATGGCTTCAAAACACTTAGCAAAAAATAATGCGTTGAACCATTGAACCATTGGACCTTGAACCACGTTGGTTCAACAGGTTCAATGACCTATTGGTTCAACACACTTGGTTCAAAGAGATCAAAAGAGAGCCAAATAATGAAGAATGAATAGGGTGAACTGTTGAACCAAAGATGGTTCAATTGGTCAGTTCAATCAGCAGGTTTAAGGGGCTACCCCATGGCTGAAGGAACAAATGCCCCTGTAAAGGGCCGTGAATCATGTCAAGTGCCCTTGCAGAGGGTCGCAAGCCAAAATGAACAAAGTGAACTCTTTTGGAAAAATGAACAAGGCAAAAGGCAAAGTAGAGTCCTTCAAATAAATTGTTCAAAGGAATTCACCTGGGAAGAAAGCCCGACCGAAAGGAAAGAAAGGAGCGACTAAGAAAAGGATGAGTGAAGCTGACAAGTAGCAACTGCAGAAGGCTCCACTATGTTTTTCTAAGAGCAGTAGACCGTGCCACATGCCCCTAGTAGAGATCAGTGGAGGCTGACAAGTGTCATCATCTGTGAGAGCTCGACTGAGCCCCAAGCATTTCTATGATGCTGTGAAAGCCCGAGAAGGTAGATGCTGCCAAGTGTCAATAGTAGAAGCTACCAAGTGTCACGCACTGAGACACAGTTTCAAATGAACCTTCAAAGCATGGAACTCACCATGTGTCCTATCTTAGTGCAGTGGAAGCTACCACGTGTCTGCCTCCATGCCCTCAACCTTTAACAATTTCAAAGCTTTTTCTAATAATCTTATTTCAAAGACACGGATGCTGCCATGTGTCCTCACCCACATCACAGTAGAATGATAGGCTCGTGAACATCAAATTTAGAGTGACTGGCTAGTTGTTAACCTTCAATCGAAGAAAGATCCATGAACATCAAATTAGCTACAAGTGTCTTTTAATTTTTGTGGACTTAAAATGTGAACCCAAATGCATTTAAAGAACCTAAGGATAGGGCCAAAAGAAGGAAGAGACAAAGAGGGAAACTCAGCAGGAGTTATTTCTAGATGGTGAAGCAGTTCTTCAGATAGATATTTGGGTCTTGCAAACATTGAAAGTGCCGTCTGTTTGTCCCCTTTGAGATAAAGGTAGAATAGATAATTGCGTGGCTAACAAGTGATGGAATGAGTGACTTAGGCTAAGGAGTAGACAAAGGAGATGAACCAGCACACCATAGTTAAAGCAACTACCTTGCTCCAGGATGACAAAACCAAGAATGCATCCAAGGCATTAATGCATCGAATGGGCCACTCCATGGGAAAAAGGGCCAAGCCTCTCTTTGGATCTATATAATGTAATCTTTTGTATCATTGGAAGGGAAACTTTTTCATTTTGAGAGTGAAACTCTGCCCATTTTGAAAGAAAAAAATTGAGCCTTTGAGCTTAGATTATAATTTCATTTCATTTTATCTGAATGAGAAGTAAGTTATTTGTAGACTTTGTGCTGTTTTGGCTTGTGCTACTTTAGGAAATTGTTCTTATGTCTATTTTCTAGAAGCATTCTTATTTATTTAATTTGATAAGTAGAATTAGTGAGGGTAAAAAGAGAGGTCACCTGAAGCCAACTACGAGAAGACTTTGTGCTTTCATAATTGTTTTCAGCGTGTGTTTTTCCTTTTCTTTCTGTGTTGAGGATTTTGGTATGATTTTCTGCCCCCATTATCCTTTGTGTTATACTCTTTGGGTATTTGAGGTGGAAACTTTGTGTTCTATTTCATCCTATTGGTTATTGTGCCCTTTGTCACCAATTACTTTTACTACATGAAAAAAACTCTTGTTGTTTCCTGCAAGAACACTTCTGAAAGAAGAAAAGTGCCTTTAGTGTTTCCACCAAGATTTTCTCCTTTATTTGTGAGCATCATCTCTGAAAGAAGAGAGATGGATGGTTTATTCTACCACCATGTGTTATTTTCTACTTATTTATATTGTATATAGCTCTTATGCATTTATAGGGAACCTCCCCTTGATGAGAGGAGTGATTAGTCCCCTTTTGATGTGGTAAACCTACACAACTAGCCGACCAATCTTCCTACTATGGTTGATCAGACCTATTTTGTTTATCAGTACATTGATTGACAAAATATTCAACCAATAGTTTTTGGTGACTGTGCTGGGGAAGAGCACATAGTTTGAAGTCTCAAACTTCACGCTGAAGCATATCCTGCTCTTTTCCATTTTTTGTTTAGCAATCTGGCAACTCTACATTATATTAGAGGCCAAAAATCCTAAGGTGTTGTTGACCCTACTTTTGAGTTGGTGCAACAGAGTAATTTTGAGTTGTTTCCTCCACAACCTCACCTTAGATGAATTAGGAGTCTTCTTCTTAGCCCTACCAAGTCACCACCACAAGGCAAAGCTTCTTTCTTAGCTACTAGCTGAGCTTTGTCTATCCACACTCCACCTAGATTAGTGATCCCACTTTTACATAATCAAATCATGGCTCAAGGCCCTTGGGGTAACTCTTTCGGTCCACTAAATTTGACTCCACCTCTGCATGAGCTTCCATGTAGTTCAAGGAAAATTTTTCCCAAATTCTTTGGTGATGGGAAAATTTATCCTGATGAACACATTATAGCTTTCAACATAGTCTATGGCATAATAGGGGTGGAATTTGAAGAGATAGTAGTCAGGTTGTTCGTAGAGACACTACAAGGCACTGTTGCAAATTGGTTCTACCACCTACAGGCTAGATCAGTGACTGATTGGGACACTCTGAAAGACAAATTTGAAGCCAGGTTTAAGCCTGTAGAAGATGCACATGCCTTGCTGGCCCAGCTCACTCAGATGAAGAAAGAGACTCATGAGCCTATGAGGGATTTTATTTCTAGGTTCGACAAGCTGAGGCACAGGATTCCCATGGTCACCTAGTCGACACCTCAAAATCTCAAATGCTTCTTTATCAACTCACAACTACCTGAAGTGAGTTTCTTGCTGAGACAGGCCAGACACATAGACCTTGTTGCTGCTCAAGACTTAGATACTGAGGTAGAAGATGACCTTATCTTGGTAAGAAAGATAAGGAGAGACCCTAATAAAGGTAAATCCTCTTCATCTTCTGAATACTCACCTACATCCACCACTGACCCAATGGTGCAAAAGCTGACAAACAAAATGTTAGCTCTCAAAAAGCAGGTGGCACAAGGGATGTCATCTATTCCTACATACATAAATATGCCCAAGAGGACATTTTAGAATCAGGGGTACTAAGGCAATGCTACCAAGAATTAGGGATAATAAAATTACCTTCCTCTTCCACAGAGGAACCTCACCCGTGAAGCACCTCTAAGCAACTCAACAGTTGGATATCTTGAAGCTGAATCAGATTTTTCATTCTAGCCTGAGTTGAATCTTAAAGATGATGTTAATCTCTTCACTGAGGAAGAAGAAGAATTAGCTATCGATTCCCATATTGGTTTCCTAAACTATCAGGATGAACCCAGAAGTGAAGGCAATGCAGTTGAGGGGTCATATGTTGTATTCACCCAATCCAAGAATCAATCAGCTCAACAAGCTGATAAGGAGAAAGTAGAGGAACAATCTCAACCAGTAGTTTCAATTGCTAAGTGGGGATCCCCTCTTCCTTTCCAGCCAAAGGACCTAGTGATTTTGAGAAAAGTAAGTACTCCAAATGCCCCTACGCCTTCTACTTCAAATCCGTAGTCTAGTCCTCCCCCTTTCAAAAATCAAAAGGATGAACTCCCATCCTATACTCCTAACTCATTCTAGACATTTGATATCATTGACCATATAAAGAAAACCAAAATTCAAATGTCTAAATTTGAATTTCTGCAGTCTCATCTTGAGAAATTAGATAGACTAGTTTAATGTGTTAAAAACTAGAACATTCCTATTAAACAAGCAATTCCCAAAGAGACACATGATCCTGCCAGGAATGCACCCACCAGGAACAACCTTTTCATTGCTCCCCTACTACTCCTGGTAGGACTGAACCTTTTTATGTCTCATTGTTGATAAATGGACATCAGCTAAATAATTGCATCATTGATTCTGGAGCTTCAGATAATGTCATGCTTGCTAAAGTGGCCAAATCCCTTGACCTCACCTTGACCAAAACTTTTGGTAGATGCTTTTCCATGGAGAACAAGCAAGTGCCTTTGTTGAGACAAATTAAATATGCCCAATTTGTATTTGCTGCCTTTCTAGACAAAAGAATCAAGATGACTATTTTGGTAGCAGACGTCCTAGCATCATATGGCATCCTTCTCAAGCAGAATTGCTATAGGGATGTTGGTGGTGAATTGAGCATGGATTTATTAAAGGTGAGGATTCTAGTCAAAGGTGTTATGAAGAGGCTGATCCCTAAGAAAGAAGTGAAATATTTGGTTACCTAGACCTTAGCACCTAAAGCTCAAATTTTATTTGAGTCTTCAGGCATGGGTAACTACTTTCTGTACATGGATGGAGTTCATGAGACGTCTGATGAAGCTCCTGCAGATGATAGCCTAAAAATGCATTCAGCTGGAATAACAGAGGAATTGGCTAAGCACAAGGCAAGTGTGGAAGTATCTCCACCCTTGAATGAAGAAGAATCCAAAAGAAAATTAGTATCAAATGAGGTATGGATTCTTGAATTTGATGGCAGCTACTCTTCCACTAGTTCAGGAGCTGGAGTTGTGTTAATATCTCTTCAAGAATATATTTTTCTCTCATCTTATAAATTGCAATTTAACAACATGAATAACACAGCTGAATATGAGTCTCTGTTGCTTGGATTGAGAGCTACTCAAGACAAAGGCATCAAGCTCCTTCATGCTAAAGGAGATGCCAAACTAGTCATTTGTCAAGTGAGGAACCTGTATCAAACCAAGAATGAAAGATTGCATCATTACTGCAATCTAGTCTAGGACCAGCTTGAAGACTTTGATGCTTTTAGCATCTCTATAGTTCCTAGAGAATTCAATGACCGAGCAGATGCACTGGCTGTTTCAGCTACTCTTTTGGTCCCCCACCCAGATTTCAAAAGAAACAAGTACATGATTGAGCTAGTCTTTCAACCAAGTGTACCTAATAATTCTAGTCATTGGTAGGTATTTAACAATGACAACCAAATCATTGCCTTCTTGGAGCAAAAAGACAGCTTTGAATAGTTGCATTTTAAAGGCAGTGAACCTCAAAAGTGTGAAACAGCTCCTGAATCAAATGTAGACACAGGTGAGAAGTTCTTGCAACTCAAAGGGAATAAGATTCCTAAAGGCCTAGTTTCCCTTGAGAAGCTATTTGATAAGCATGATAGATTCATCAGATAGTAACCAATGGATTCAAGCTCATCTCAGGAGTTTGATCAAGTAAATCTGGGAACCAAGGAAGACCCCAAGATGGTGAACATTAGCAAATGCTATACTCCTAAAGAGAATTTCAAGCTCACCTCTTTAATTAGCGAATACATGGATGTCCTAGCGTACTCCTATGCTGACCTGAAATCACTCTAGCTTGATGAAATTTGACACAACATCCCTCTCAAGGCTGGTTCAACATCTTACAGGCTAATCTTCCAAGTGCTAGGATAATCTTCCCAATCCATCATTCTACATGGATTGCCAATATAGTGCCTATAAGAAAGAAGAATGGTGAAATTCACCTTTGTGTGGATTTTAAGAATTTGAATCAGGCATCCTTGAAGGATAATTATCCTTTGCCAATCATGGATCAAGTTTTGTAGATAGTGATGGGTTTGGAGATGTTATTAATGCTAAATGGCTTTTCAAGATATAATCAGGTTGAAGTTGGTGAAGTAGACTAGCATAAGACCGCTTTTACAACACCTTGGGGCACATTTGCGTATAAAAGGATGCCTTTTAGCTTGATAAATGCTGGCACTACCTTCTAAAGAGCAATAGACCTTTCCTTTAAGGATGAGATGGGTAAGTTCATTGTAGTTTATTTTGATGACTTGACCGTCTTCTCTAAGCATCACCCAGATCATGTGAGCCATTTGCAACAAGTGCTGGAGCACTGCCACCAGAACGACATTTCCTTAAACCCCAAGAAGTCAGTCTTTAGAGTAATGGAGGGGGAAACTTCTCAGACATAATGTGTCCAAAGGAGGCATAAAGATTGACTCAGATAGAGTCAAGTCTATCCAAGAACTTTCCTTGCCCACAAGCAAGACTGTTGTTCACTCTTTCTTTGGAAAAGTGAATTTCCTACGGAGGTTCATCCTCGAGTTTGCCGAGAAGACTAGGCACATTATAAACATGATGAAGGGAAAAGCCACCTTCAGTTGGACTGAAGAAGGTAAGTTGGCATTTAAAGATATCAATATTTCCATTGCCCATGCTCCAATTCTAGCTTATCCAGACTATAGCAAAGATTTCACCATTTACAGCTATGCTTTAGAACATACGCTTTCAGTAATTCTAGTTCAACAGAATAAAGAAGGTATGGAATCTCCTATTTCCTTCATGAGCTATCCTCTTAAAGATCATGAGCTAAAGTACTCAAATATGGAGAAGCACACTTATGTAGTGGTGAAGGCCATAAAACATTTTCATTCTACATCTTCAATTCTTGAGTTACTGCCTTGGTCCCTGACACCACAGTGAAATCTATACTGACTCAGTAAGAGTTTGGGATGAAAAGAGGCAATTGGGTTGCAGAGATCTAGGAGTTTGATATGATCATTAAGCCAACAAAACTGGTGCATGGAAAGGGGCTATGCCAAATAATTGTTGATAACAAGCCAAGAAGAACAGAGCATGAAGAACCAGAAGTGGATGGCACACCAATAGTCCTCTTTGTCTCCACCATGAATGAGTGGTATTCAGGTATTGCTCATTTCCTTACTTATGGTGAGTGTCCTTCTCACCTATATTATAAAGAAAGGAGAACCATCAAGTTGAAAGCTGCTAATTTTATCTTCTAGGACAACGGCCTATACAATAGGAGCCTTGATGGAACATTCCTTCGCTGTGTGGACAAGGAGAAACAAAGCTGACTTTTGAAGTCCTTCCATAATTCAGCCTATGGAGGAAATTTTTCTGCCCCTGTGACTGTCCATAAGATCCTACGAGTTAGGTACTATTGGCCAACTCTCTTTCAAGATGCATACAAGTGGGTCAGGGGATGTGAACTGTGCCAGTAATTTGTTGGAAGGCCCAGGCTAGCTGCCCTACCTCTCGAACCAATGATCATAGAAGAGTCATTCCAACAATGGGGAATTGATTTTATTACAGTTGTAAACCCATCATCAAGTGTTAGACATGACTATGTCCTCATAGTAATAGACTACTTCACCAAATGGGTGGAAGCAGTTCCAACCAAACATGCTACTTCAAAAGTAATATGCAATTTACTCAAAGAAAACATCATGTCCAAGTTTGGGGTCCCAATAAAAATTATCATTGACAATGCTGCCTATTTCACTTCCCAGGAGATTACTCAATTCTATTTCCACTATGAAATCACACTCTCCCACTCTTCTGATTACTTTCTACAAGGGAATGGACAGGGTGAATCAAGCAATAAGAACTTGGTGACTATCATCAAGAAACTGGTGGATGACAACCAAAGGACTTGGCATAAGGCATTGGTTGATGCTCTATGGGTAGCCAAAATTACACCTAAGAGGGCAATTGGTATGTCTCCCTTCCAATTTCTTTATGGTGTCAATGCTGAGATACCAATCACCTTGGAATTGCCAGCATTGAAATTGGCTAAGGCGATTGAGGATCAAACATATGAGAGCTCACTTGAGAAGAGGATCATGTGCCTTGCTGAGCTGAATGAGCAGAGAATTGTAGTGGTGGACTGAATTTCCACCCATCAAAGTCTGGTGAAGAAGCTCTTCGACTAGAAAGCAAAGAATCACAATTTCCAGATTGGAGATCAAGTCTTGCTGTGAGACAAGAGAAGAGAGCCAAAGGGGATGCACAGAAAATTTGATTCCCTATGGATGGGCCCTTTTACTATTCATTAGCTCAATGGTAAAAATAGTTTCCTATTGAAGTATCAAGATGGTACTCTCTTTTTTTTGCCTCACAATGGGCAACATCTGAAGCACTTCAACTCTTGAAGTATCAAATGAGTTCCCCTGTACATATGTATATATGTGTAGTCTTTTATTTCTATTTTGTTCTTTTGTTTTCATTTTTGGAGCCTTTCTTTTTGGGTAGCATGACTGCATAGCCTAATGGCACACTTTAAGGCACTGGAGATTCTGGTTTCTACTCCCCTCAGCTATGTTTCAAGTTTCCAACTGAAGGTAGTTCCCCAAGTGGAGCCAAATGTTGTCCCCAAAAAATGCCACTCATTTTTGGAACAACCTATAGACTATTTTGGCCCTACACAAACCAAAATCCTCTCTCCCCTTTTCAAAAAATTATTTTGAGCATTCAAGTTCTTCATTTTTCAAAGCTTTTTTAGAAATCTGCAAACTCTACAGGCTTGAATCTACGAACTCTGCAAGCTTGAATCTATGGACTCTGCAAGCTTGAATCTACAGACTCTATAGGCTTGGAACTATGAACTTCATAGATGGTTTCTATGGACTCCACAAAAAGATGTCTATGGACTCTTTCAAAGTTAGAGAAAACTATGAACTTGGCTTCTACAGACTATGTAGGCTCAAATCTATGGACTCTGTAGGCTTGAATCTACAGACTCTGCAGGCCAAGTTCTACGGACTTCACAAGTTCATTTCTATGGACTCTGTAGGAAAGAAGCAAGCTCTCAAAAGAACAAGTTTCCAACACTTAGTCATTTTCAGGATTGGTTCAATGCCAAGCATCCATCGACAAACTTCTAAGTAAGAATCGAACCATTAAACCATTGAACCTTGAAACATTTTGGTTCAACAGGTTCAATGGGTTTAAAGGTTCAATGTCATCAACAGGAGATAAGCTCATTTGTCAAAGGTTTAAAGTTTAACCACCTCAAAGTTCTATGGCTTCAAAACACTTAGCAAAAAATGATGCATTAAACCATTGAACCGTTGAACCTTGAACCACATTGGTGCAATGGTTCAATGGGTTCAATGACCTATTGGTTTAATGCACTTGGTTCAAAGAGATCAAAAGAGAGCCAAATAATGAAGAATGAATAGGTTGAACCGTTGAACCAAAGATGGTTCAATTGGTCAGTTTAATCAGTAGGTTTAAGGGGTTGCCCCACGACTGAAGGAACAAATGCCCCTGCAGAGGGCCGTGAATCATGTCAAGTGCCCTTGCAGAGGGCCGCGAGCCAAAATGAACAAGGCAAAAGGCAAAGTAGAGTCCTTCGAACAAATTTTTTGAAGGAATTCACCCGAGAAGAAAGCTTGACTAAAAGGAAGGAAAGGAGTAGCTAAGAAAAGGATGAGTGGAAGCTAATAAGTGGTAACCATGGAAGGCTCCACTATGTTTTTCTAAGAGCAACAGATCGTGCCACGTGCCCCTGGCAGAGATTGGTAGAGGCTAACAAGTGTCATCATCCATGAGAGCTCGATTAAGCCCCAAATGTTTCTATGATGCCGCGAAGGCTCGAGAAGGTAGATGCTACCAAGTGTCAACAGTGGAAGCTACCAAGTGTCACACACTGAGATATAGTTTCAAATGAAGCTTCAAAGCATGGAACTTGCCACGTGTCCCATCCCAGTGCAGTGAAAGCTACCATGTGTCTATATCCATACCCCTAGCCTTTAACAATTTTAATGCTTATTCTGATAAGCTTATTTCAAAGACACAGATGCCACCATGTGTCCTCACCCATGTCACAATAGAATGACAGGCCTGTGAATGTCAAATTCAGAGTGACTAGCTAGCCATTAACCTTCAATCGAGGAAAGACCCGCGAATGTCAAATTGGTTGTAAGTGTCTTTTAATTTTTATGGACTTAAAATGTGAACTTGAATGCATTAAAGAAAACTAAGGACAGGGCCAAGAGAAGGAAAAGACAAAAGGGAAACTCAATAGGAGTTATTTTTAGAAGGCAAAGTAGTTCATCAGGTAGATATTTGGGTCCTACAAACATTTAAAGTGTCGTCTATTTGTCCCCTTTGAGATAAAGGTAGAATAGACAATTGCACGGATAGCAGGTGATGGAATGAGTGACTCAGGCTAAGGAGTATACAAAGGAGATGAATCAGCATGCCATAGTTAAAGCAGCCACCCTACTCTAGCATGACAAAACCAAGAATGCATCTAAGGCATTAATGCATCGAATGGGTCACTCCATGGGAAAAAGGGCCAAGCCTCTCTTTGCATCTATATAATATAATCTTTTGTATCATTGGAAGGGGAAATTTTTCATTTTATAGGAGTGAAACTCTGCCCATTTTGAAAGAAGAAAAATGAGACTTTGAGCTCAAATTGAAATTTCATTTCATTTTATCTGAATGAGAAAGCAAGTTGTTTGCAGACTTTGTGCTATTTTGGCTTGTGCTACTTTAGGAAATTGTTCTTATGTCTGTTTCCTAGAAGCATTCTTATTTATTTAATTTGACAAGCAGAATTAGTGAAGGTAAAAAGAGAGGTGTCCTAAAGCCAACTGTGAGAAGACTTTGTGCTTTCAAAATTGTTTTTAGCGTGTGTTTTTCCTTTTATTTCTGTGTTGAGGATTTTGGGATGACTTTGTGCCCCCATTATCCTTTGTGTTATACTCTTTGGGCAGTTGAGGTGGAAACTTTGTGTTTTGTTTCATCCTGTTTGTTACTATGCCCTTTGTCACTAGTTACTTTTACTACCTGAAAGAAACTCCTGTTGTTTCCTGCAAGAACACTTTTGAAAGAAGAGAAGTGCCTTCAGTGTTTCCACTAGGATTTTCTCCTTTGTTTGTGAGCATCATCTCTAAAATAAGAGATATGGATGGTTTATTCTTCCCCCATGTGTTATTTTCTACTTATTTATATTACATATAGCTCCTACGCATTTATATGGAACCTCCCCTTGATGAGAGGAGAGATTAGTCCCCTTTTGATGTGGTAAAACTACACAATTGGCTGACCAATCTTCCTACTGTGGTTGACCAGACCTATTTTGTTTTCCATGATTTTATCTATGCCACTTATTCTAAAAAAATAATAAAAACACACCACTCTATTTTAGGGTGATACAAGATTGTTTGATTCCTTAGATGATCTTACATCAGACATCTAAAGTAATTAATGTGATCTCATGATCACATAGAGGGGGTGAGTATTAGAACCACTCTTTAGGTCATGAGGAAAAATAACTATGGCATCCATTTCCAATGCACCATGTGCACCAAGATAATTTTCCTTTTCTTTCTCTACTTCCAACATCTACATACTATTTTTCTAAAACCATTCCTATGGGACCACAAACCATCCTCCTCAAAAAACATATCCATATATCAATGGATTTAGATGTGGGCCAAATCCAACCATCAAAAACTAACCTCCTCCACCAAGATGCCTTATCATGCATCTTATATTTTCATGTGAGCTCTAGCCCACCACTAGTTGTCCACCTCCACCAAAAGCCCACTTGGATTTCTTCTTCCACTATCAAACCATTTGTTAGATCATCCACAACATCACAAATTACCACCACTTGCAATTATTCTCTGATGGATTGAAAAAAATTCATTTTATCCTTCACATGTGCACTCTCTTGCACAAAAATTTCATCTGCCACACTCTCATCCACATGTGCACCTACTTGCACAGAAAACACATCCAATGTTTCTTCCAAAGAAACATGAAACTCCTCTCTAATGATAACATGCTCCACATTCTCTTCAATGTCAAAATTAGATCTCAAAAGATCCATATTATCCACTACCAATGTTTTAATCTCCTCATCCATACCTTCACTTTTAGCTCCATCACATGGCTAAACTTCCACTAAAACGTCCTCTTATGCATTAGCTTGCACAATATCTTCATTCAATGCTTCCACCATGGAAACATGTAAATCCTCTTAGTTTCTCCCTTCAATAAAATTCACCTATTCAAGGCTGAAATATACACTCTCATGAAATTATTTATGGCTACAACACTCTTCACTCTTTTCTCCCTCATACTTCACATGGATGTCCTCAACTCTTTCTTTAACATAAATCACCTCCATATCCTCTTGAATGAGGATTTATTCTTCTATTTTAAATTATTCTTATCTTAAATATTCTCTCTTCCATGTGTTTACTTCTCTTTTCAATGAATCCACCTTTACCCTTAAGGATTCTACTATCTCCCACATCATCTCTTCTTCTTCTTTAGTTTCACTCTCTTTCATTTTTGCCATCAATAACTACAATAATATTTCCCAAGTCTTCAACTTATTCTCCCATTATTTAATTGGTGGAATTATTCCACTCCTCTTTTCCATATTCATATTCATACTTTAAAAACAAACATACACATTCACATCTCCAACAAAATCTTCTCCACAGGGTTCTTACTTTCTCTCTCAAATTCTCTTCACAATCTCTCCCAAGGAATTAGAACTGGCTTTGATACCACTTGATGTGGCTCACAACCACAACTAACTCTTCTCACATAAAAATCACCATAGACACATGGATTCAATGCATAAATTCTCATTAATCAACTCCCATTAATACAAGCTTAAACTAGCTTCTCACATAGCTTGAAAAGCTATCTCTCCACACTCAATACATAACTTGGCCACATGCCAAGGAGGCATCCAAAGGCATCCACAAGATTTTCCCACATAAAATCACCTACCTAAGAATGTAAATTATAAAAACATATATAAAAATCTTGAGTAATCAAAGGAGAAATTAAAATATTAAGCCCCCCACTTCACATGGAGGGGAATCATGAAGGAAGAATCGTCAACATTGCATATATGCCCCACATCCACTTGGGAGAATCATAGCAAAGGAATTAAGGAGTAAAGACCAATAAATCTATGCCATAATTCCAAATGTGAGGAATAATTACAAAGGACAAAGGATCCACCAAGGAAAATTGTGCCATCCTTCACATGTGTTCACTATTGAGTGAATAGTAAAAGCTAGTCACATGCCAAAGATCAAAAGAGAAGAACATCTCCTTAGATAAGGTTGGTCCACCATCATGTGCTCCATTTTCCTTCATATAATTTTGTCCCATGACACATATGAAATATATAATAGTGTTGTGACACCTCACTAGGGTGAATAGTGCCCACCACATCATCAGTGAATAATGTTGCATGAATAGTGTTTTACCACCACATCATAGTGTCCTTTTACAAGTAGGGACAATGATATTTTGGGTGGACCTTTACCTAGTTATTAGGAGTTGGTTCATATTTTTATGGATGTTGGTTCACTGTATGTTACCTATTTTTACTAATTTTAGTTCCAAACCCTAAGCATCCATCTTTTTTAGGGTATTTGAGGATCACAAGTCAAAAAGAGTGGCATTAACAACATAGGCTAGATGTGACCTAAACACCCCATGTGTTGAGAATCACCTACATACCAATACCTTAAAATGGGATTTAATCTTGAGGTAGTTTTCTCAATTCTAAGTGTTGGTGCAAGTGCAAGTGAATGCTAGTATGAGTGTTGATTTGAGTGATTTGAGTGTGACTTGAGACTAAAAATCTAAGTAATCTAAGATTTAGGTTGTTGTAGATGGGTGTATGCAAAATTAAGGTAGAATAGGGATCAATTAACTTGATTTTCATGATTATTTAGAACTTTGTTTATGAGTGTTTCCATCTAATTTCCCTATAGTGGATAAACAAATGAAAGTGGTTGATATATAGCATTATGGTGCTTGTCAAGATGTGAAATACATTTAGACTCACCCTAGGAGTGATTTAAGGAACCAAAAGATATCCTTTGGGGTAGTAAGAAGCTAAGGGACACTATTGTGGTCCTGAGGTTAATAACACAATGTACTAGTGTCCAAAGGGTCGTGCTAATGTCCAGGTGGTAGAAGCTAGTGAACAAGGGGATTAAGTGCCTAGTGGATGGCTTAGTGCTACTTTTGGTATATTTGAGAATGGGTTGGACTCACACAAAAGATAAAAAATGATTAAAAGAGGCCATAAGATAGGTTTAGGTTTAAACTAAGAATAAGGTGGTCTCAAGTGACACTCATTGCACTAAATTAACATTTTAAATGACTATATTTCCTCCCCCCTTTTATTCTAGAAATTCAATAAAGAAAAATGACTAGGATAAAGAAAAAGAAATGTACCTGGACTTACCTATGAGGTAAAGCCCATGAATCTAGGTCTGAGTCTATAAAGTATGCTCCATTACATGTCTTACAAATGTAACATGAAGGAATCAATCCTTACTTAAGAAACATCATAAGCAAAGACAAAATTGAGTAAAGAGATGAGAGAGAGAGGAAAGAAATAAATACACCTAGTTGGGTATGTGAACTAATGCTAAAACTTGGTGACATCCCATGTGTACATGTAGATGGTGATCAAATAATGAATAAATTAGACTGAGCTAATGACTTACTTAATCCTCATGTGTGGGTGTCTCAAGAACTCAAATTTGCCTTGAATTCATCATTGCTCAACCCTACTTGTTGGATCACAATCTATGAATAACTTGGATTGGATTGATGGCTTGTCTAACCCTCATATGTAGGTGACTCAAGAACTCAAGTAGGCTATGAATCCATCATTGCCTACCCATGTATAGTAAATACATCTAAAAATGAAGCTATGTAATGTAATTGAAGTTGTGTGATGTAATTGAAATTATGTAGAATGGATTTGTGGCCACTTAGAAACTCTAAAATGAAAAATGACTTAGGGGCCACTCGAGAATGTATCTCAAAGACTACTCAATAATGCCAACCATTACAGATGGAATAAAGCATCAATATGGTGAAAAACTAGTGAAAATGGTGTTTTTAGTAACAATGTGTAATATGACATGGAGTTGTCATTCCATCTAAGCATACTAGTGCCAAATTGAACATATGAGACCAATGTGTCATGCACATGCCCCTAATTCTGATATATGTGCATATGGATTCTAGACTAAATCATAATAATTTATGTTTGAGTATATGAAACTAAAATGAGAGTGATCATGTTGTGCATGATGCCCCCAATCTGAGCAAACCTATGTAATTCTATGTATAACTGAGTATAAATTGAGCATATCTGATAGTTTATAATTTTAGATTTTTTTTGTTTCTAGGGCTAATGGATTATAATGTGGTCCCCTAATTAATAGGGAACTATGGTAGTGTCCTATGTTACATTAATAACCAATTTTGTTGTTTCTGTGTAAAATTGAGATCGATCTATATGTGACTATTTTCACTATGTTTTCCTTGATCTAGGCTTTGTAATCTATGTCTACATGCTAAACACTAAGTTTTGAGTGCACTAGGATGGCCTGATCTCTATGACAAACTACTATGAATGCCCTCTCTTTTAAGGGGTGTTGTTAAACCTCTACAATAATTATCCTTAAAAGAAAAGCTATGCATTATATCTGTTAGACTAAAAACATATGATGTATGTGTGATAAACCAATACAATGTGTATACATGGCATCAAAATGTAAAACAATTTGAGAATAAGTTAGCAATGTATGATGTATGTTAGATCTAGCATTCACATGGTTGTCAAGATAGATAAAACAATGTAAGCATGTATATGGACAAAATATTTGAGTATAATTTGGGTAACTACCTAGGGGGATGGGGCATGATGTCCATCAAGGCACCCAAGGAAGAATTTGAGATGCATGAGGTCCCTCATGGCATCACAAATTGGATGTGAGTGTAACAAGAGACAAGTGGCATGGACGTGACACATATATGAAATAATACATACAACACATGAAGTACAAAAAGTAGGATGAGGATTAAAAATATAAGGGACATGGGCACTTTTCACTAAGTTTGAGAAAGAACAAACATACAAAGACATGTTCAAATGTCCACATAGACATAGAGTAAGCAAGGTTGGATTAAAGCCACATGGAAGGATATGTTCAATTATTCACATACATAATCAAGAAGGCACACACAAGAACAGGGAAACATTTCCAAAGTATACACATAATAAGAATAATTGGCTTGGATCCATATAAAAATGGCATATTCAAATGCCCTCAAATAGATGTAGAAGCAATGAGATACAATCAAATCTAAACTAATAAAGCTATAAATGAAAGAATACATGAACATGTGGTACAAATCTATATTAAATCAAAAATGTACATAACCTAAGTCTATAGTAGTAGTAGTATTCAGAAAAAATCTTAGTGTAAGATGATAAATATCAAGATATAAGTAATGCAAAATTTGTGATGTGGAGTATAGAAACATATAACCTAGGAAACTAGAAACTATGTAGTATGATGCCTCCAATGGGTGAATGTATCAATGTTGAATTTGTGTCTCATAGACATATGCTTTGAAAATAATTCTAAAAATATTTTCAATGTTTTTGATTCTATTGGTTGTGATCTGTGAACCTCTGTAGGAGTGTTGACATCAATGATATTAACATCTATCAAATCTTGTATCTTATGTTGTAAGCTAATACATTTATTTGTAGTATGGCTTGGTGCCCAATGATAGTCACAAAATGCATTAGCATCATAACTCTTTGGAAGAGGCCTATTAATATCAACCTCTTTGATGAGAGGGAGAGATATGGCATTGTATTCGAATAGTTTCTTGAGAATATGTGCTAGCAATTCGAGAATATTTATGAAATGTCTCTTTGAAGGAATTGATAAAACCATGTGAGGAGTTAGCTCTAAAGCTGAATTTACCATTATCTTTTGGTCATTCTTGTTTTTAGTGGCCCTCACCTTATATGGGGGCTTATTGGAACTCTTATTAGTTAAATATGATCTAGTTATGTAGTTTAATTTTCCCATGGAGAGAAGCTTTACTTCTCATTCTTTCATTGTATGGAATAAATCTATGAATAATGGAAACTTTTTGTATAGTATAGATTCATGAAATATCAGTAATAAACCCTACTTGAATATGTCTTGGATTTATCTATCTTCCATGGGGTTAGTCATCTTTGCCAATATAGTTTTATATTATAAGACATATTCAGATATTGGCTCATTGGATTTTTACTTGAGTTGTGCAACTTGAGCATATGAAAGCTTGTCATTAATATTAATTGAAAAGTGTGCCAAAAACATATCTAAAAGAAGATTAAATGTTATGATTGATTGATAAAGAAGATCATATAACCATTGTAATGCATAGTCATTTAAACTTTGAGGGAATAACTTAGTCAAGAGCCAATCATTGGACACCTTGTTTAAACATGCTGCATGAAAAGTGTAGAGATAATACTCTGGGTCACCCTTACCATCATATAGAATAAGCTTGGGTGCTAAAAATCTAGATGTCACATCTCGATATCTCTCTAAGATGAATAAACTATTTGATCCATGAATTATTATGGTTGATTAGTTGATTAACTAATATTTGATTAAGCTTTATGACATATGTTGATTATGGCATAATTTGTGTTGCTTAATTGACATGATTAGTTTGCTTTGAGTTAGCAATAATTTTACATTATGTACATTATGATCATGTTTTTTAATTATACATCATTATTTTATGGACATAATGATGTTTTGGGATAACTAACTTCATTATTGTGAGGTGGATGGAGGACAAATTCTTCCCTCATATTATGATGGAGGGAGAGCAACATCGAAGAGGGTGGTTTAGATGGAGATGTTGGGAGATGATAGAGAACAAATCCAAAAGCCATTGCACATACCACATTCATATTTTATGATTTTTTTTTTGATAAATAGTCATAGTATGCTTTATGTTACATTTAAATGACTATTATGTTCTTTTATGTTTTTGTTAAATTTAATTGCTATTAATAATCATATTGATGTGTTTGAGTGATTTTTCTAATTTAGTGAGCATGCATATATTATCTTATTTGATGTAATTATTTGGCTAAAATGAGTGAATTTGTATATGTTCTACTTAATTTACTACCTAATTTGGAATGGTTGTGTAGTATAATGTTTTGATGTTATGTAGGCATTAAAAAGTATAAATAAATTCTATTGTTATTGATCTAAAAGATATAGGTAATAATAATTAAATATTATTATTATGAGATATTTATATATGTTTATTATAATGTCAAAAGATAAATAACATTATTCTAAAAGTCATTGTAATTGATTAAATGTATTAGAAATCATTGTGTTGCAAAGTTTATTTGGGATGGCATGTTAACATAAAACAATAGTCTTTGATTACATATTAGTATTGTCATACTATATAGTTGATATGTTACATGAATGGTTGACTTTGCATGGAAAATTGAATCAACTAAGTCGATAGACATTGCATGGTAAAGTAGGAAGAGTATAATGATTATTATTTGTTTGTTTTGTTAGTTTTAGAAGTCGATGAGGTAATAACTTAAGTCAATAACATGCAATTATATTTGGGATTATAAAATGATTATTTTAATCAATGAAAGAGAAGTTTTGAGTGATTAGGGTTACTAACCACTCGTTGACTTTGATTTAAGAATCATTTTGGGAAAATCATGGAGTTTACCATGTATTTACATGGTGGCAAATGGAAATAGACAGGGAGTTCTATTCAGCTATTTTTGCATGTATTTATTCGATCAGATGAAGTGGCTATTAATGGAGGAGAAGGTGGTGGCAAGTAGGTTGATGGAAAAGAATAAAAAGAGGAGAAATGGGGTTGTGGATGGTATGGTACACAACATACATGAAAGAGTTTATATAAAGAGAAGAAGGTGATAATGAAGGAAAGTGAAAGGATTACATACGGATTCTTGGCATTCATACATTTACAGGTAGGTTTTGTAATTCAATTCCTATGTGTAATATTGAATGGGTTTTAAAAATGTTTGGTTAATATATTTCATTGTTTAAAACATTAGAAAAAAATGGGTTGTATGTAAGGCCCTATGCAAGGCTCAGCCTCCATAAAACCCCACATTCAACTCAGGGTAACCTGAGGGTATTGGGTAAAACCATAGATTTTTCCATGACTGTTTTAGGCTAGTATGAAATTATATCCTAAACTCCCTCTCAATTAAAAAAACTCTATTCATTAATGGGAAGCTGTACTTGATGGATATATATACATAGTGGCTCAAGTTAATTTTTTTGAATAAATTTGTATATATTCATTTTGGGTATGTTTGTGTATAATCCAATTCAGACTTTTAGGTATAAAATGTGGATACATATATACATACATACATACATATTGTATGTATGTATGTATATATGTATCCACATTATACACACACACACACATATATATACACACACACACTAGCATTTTTAAATGATAGGCTTTAGTGGGAAACTATATGTATTTCATTTGAGAGATGAAGATACTAGCATAAAAAACTTAAGGTTATGTTCTCAATGGAATTTATGTGGATTAGATTTAAATGAATTTATATATGTAGAGTTGAAGTATAGTTATATACTCTTGGATATATATTGTAACCCTGTATTATGCATATTTATTATATAATGAATTTAGGAACTTTTGATTTAAGTTATATTTTAAAACCTAGGTATGGGTAGGTGAATGACTATCTGTAGGTTATGCATATGATTATATGCATGGAAATATACCAGAAGATAATAGAGTATACATGGCAGAGTTTATTTATATCTATGTTCAACATATGGGTTTTCAAAATGTTTGGTTACTGGGTTTCATTGTTTAAAATGTTAGAAAAAAATGGGTTCTATGGAGGGCCCTGTGGAAGGCTCAACCTCCATATAACCCCACATTCAACTTAGGGTAACCTAAGAGTATTGGGTAAAACCATAGATTTTTCCATGACTTTTTTATGCTAGCAATAAATTCTATCCTAAACTCCCTCTTAATTCAAAAAACTATATTCATTAATGGGAAGCTATACTTGATGGATATATGTAGTGGCTCAAGCTATTCTTTTCAAATCAATTTGTATATATTCATTTTGGGTATGTCTATGTATAATCTAATTCAAACTTTTAGGTATAATTTACATACATACATACATACATACATACATACATACATACATACATACATACATATATATATATATATATATATATATATATATATATATATATATATATATATATATATATATATATATGGTTCAATTTGAGGAATATATACATATATTTGTATATATATACTAGTGTTTTGAAATGATAGGCTTTAGTGGAAAACTATATGTATTTCATTTGAGGGATGAGATGCTATCATAACAAACTTAATGTTATGTTATCAATTGAATTTACATGGATTAGATTCAAAATAATTTATATATGTAGGGTTAGAGTATATTTATATACTCTCGGCTATATATTATAACCTTGTATTATGCATATTGCTTATATAATGAATTTGGGAACTTTTAATTTAAGTTATATTTTAAAACCCAAGTATGGGTAGGTGAATAATTGTCTGTAGGTTATGCATTTGGTTTTATGAATGGAAATATACCATAAGATAATAAAATATACATGGTTGAGTTTAGTTATAACTATGTTCTGTAGAAATCCAATTCCTAACACCATTGTGTTGAAATTGCCAATCTTACTCAAAAAATTTAAAAATGCATAATTTGGGTCAAAATCACGTAAATGTGCTAAATGGTTAAAGATTTTCATATAAAAGTGTTGATTTAAGCTAATGTATCCATAAAATTTTAAATGCATTTTATGTGATTATTAACTTTTCTCAAATCTTTTTGAGTCAAAATGATGAAAATACAATTTGACCCTCTAAATCACCGAATTCTTCTAATTCAGAAGCATGCGACATGTACATGTGTTATTTTATGTTGATAATGTCATAAATGGGGTATTGGTACATACACAACTAAATTTTTCCTTTAATTATACTCCAGTCAAATTATGACCTATTAATATGACATTTTGACCAGTTTGATTAATGGTGTGCAACTAATTTCCAAAGAATTGCATAAAATTTGATTAATATCACTTAATCAAATTAATTAAAATCAAGAGCTTAAGTGGGAAATCCATGGAAGTTATTGAATATCTTTTAATTATAAATTAATTGATAATATCTTCATCGTCAAATGACATCATTTTTTGGGTGGCATCCATAAGCCATAAATGTAACAAATATCAGGGTTAATTCCTCTCGTGCCTCTTTAATGCCCCTTCCTTCCAAATATTTATGAGGGTATTTAAGGGTTAATTATACAAAATTTAATTAATTCATGTGCATAAATCTTGATCTCAGAATGGGCGGTCATGGTTGATCTTGATCAATCTCAAAAATCTATAAATAGAAGGGCCAAGACCACCATTTTAAAGCTTCATTTATGTAAACTTATTATGCAAAATTCTCTCCATAATCCATTTGTGTGTAGTGTTATAATGATTAATTTACAATAAGATAAATTCAATATAGGAATAACATTGATTCAAATATCATGAGCATAGTTTCATTGGTGCACTTGAGATGATGGAGGAGTTTTGCCTTGCATCATTGCTAAAGACTTGAGCACGAAATCAAGGGGGAAATCACATTTTGAGCCACATTTGGGTGATGGGATGCTCTTGGGAAGGTATTATGTATGTTATTTCTTTCAATAGTACTTAATTGTCATTTTCCAAACCCCAACAAAGGAAGTGGCTTAGCTAGTTATATTCTTATGCATTTTCTTGAGTTTTCTTGACTAATGCTGATCTAACTATCTTTGGATTCCATCTCTACATCTTGACATTCCTAGTGGGATAGATGCATCTCATTTAATCCTTAAAAATCAAGTTTTAACTTTATTTTTGTGTGTTTTTGGTTCTTTGTTGACACTAGTTTACCTAATGATCAATATTAGTTTTGTGTAACTAGCATCGATCCTATCTAACTGGCATCAATTCTGGTAGAGGGCATAACACAGTGGAAAAATTGGTTTTTTTGAGCTTTATTCAAAGTTGCAAGTTGATATTTTGATTTTTAAGTCTTTGTCTGAACATTATATTGCATGATCCAAAGCTTTACTAAAGGTTTTATACTAACCTTGGGCTAACAAAAGTTTTTGGATAAAACATTTTTTGCCTAAGGGTTCACAGGTAATTGAAATCAATTTTTATCAACCATCATCAATTATTTTATGATTGGCATTAGTTATTTTATGACTGATATCAGTTATTTTATGACCATCATTAGTCTTGTTATAATCAACATCGGTCACTATTAACCAACACCAGTCTCTATGTAATAAAAATACATAACCCGAGAGCAAGTTTTTAAATCTTGTTTATTTCATTGACAATTGTGCTTCAAAATAGAAGGAAATCCTCTAAAATTTGTAGGACACATGCTTGAAAAAGTGCCAAATTTAAGCTTGATTAATTCTTGAACTTCCCCTTTGGTGTTTAAAAGGAATATATATGTTTTTAAGATAAGTTGTTTTGTGAAAGTTTTTAACTAAGACCAAGGGGCCATAAACATAATCAAACACTTCACTTTTGGTGCATAAAATTTACACTCACTTATAATTCAAAGTTTTTAAAAGTGTTTGTCTTATGCTAGATAATTTTTTACTTGTTTTTCTTTGTGTAAAATGAAGAGAGCGTGTATGCTCCCCCTATCCCCTTTAGGGAATTTGGATGACCAAAAGTGCCTTTTTCTTGTGATTATGCCATTTTACAAGGCAAGAATATAATGTTGTCAAGGCTCTCCCCAAAACCCATATGGTTTGGGTGATCTAAAAATAAACTTTAAATTTTTTTCACTTAGTTTTATGTTTATGCAACTTGGCTTGTGAGGGGGAGTTCATAGCTTATTCATGAGTTATTTAGGGAAGCTTTGACGTAAGGTTGCATCTCATGACATTATTTCAACCTTGTTCCATGATGGGGTATATAAATTAGGGCATGTATATTGTGATTGTTAGGGGGTTAAGTGGCTAACCTCTCTAATCATAATGAAAACTTGAGTTAGGTCTAGTTAACTAGGGGATTCCACTAAGTAATGCATAGATGAAATCAATATGCAAAGGAATAAACCTTTTCATAGTAAGTTAATCATTATGAATTCAATTTATGTGAGGCATATCTAGGTTAATCACACTTGGGACCATCTAGATGGTCAAAAATTTAAGTTTTAGAACAACCTCACTTGCAATGGACATATTATTGATGTAAGGCGAGTAGCCCGACGGTCCATGTCATCATAGAATATCTTAAGAGAAGGGGGGTGTAAAAACCATAATACTTCATTCACTTTTATTTTTTATATTAACACTTAAAATCCTCCCAAGAGCATGTAAATAGATGGATTTTAGTAATACAAAGCAATCTTGTCAGTTTAGGGATTATGACAATTTGCTTAGTTGTATTTGGTCTTTTTATCCTTTACTTACTTGGTCTTGATTTGAGTCTAGAACTTGTTTGTAAACAAAACAAATCAACCAAACAAATTTATTGTCCACAATTTTATTTAAACAAAGAGGCATTATGCTGATCAAATCAAAATCATCTTTTGCCTTGTTCAAATCCTTATTCTGAACTTTTTGTTTGTCTTTGCTTAAATAATGTTGTTATGTTGTCCATTTGAGTCTAAACCATTTTGAAAAAATATCCAAGTCCTTCATTTTTTAATTCAAATTCAGGAATCTCACCTTTCTAAGTTCTAGGCCAATGTGTTAATTGGTTTACCATTTGCACTTAGTTTGAATTAACTTGGGTATGATTTCCTATTTTGGTTGAAGGTCATTTTATAGACTCATCATCATATGATCATTGTGAACTTAGGTCATCTTATGTATCATTCACACTCTAAGTTATAGAACACATTTTATTCTATCTCCTATTATCATGTGGCAGTGTTGTGTTGCATGTTTAGTTTTAGTTTTATACTTAGTAATTCTTTCATGTTTTCACATCTTGAGTTTCTTAGTTGCATTATTAATTTCCTCATTAGAAAGACTCTATTATAAATTTTTAATAGAAACTCATTGAAGTTAAACTATCTTTTATGGTATTGACATATCTTTAAACCTACATTTGGTGTACAAGTTTACACTATATGTCTTTGAGTTATCATACCCTCTTTTAATTTAATGATTTTGACCCACCAAATTTGAGTAAGTTTATGAACCATTTCTTCTAATTGTGTAGTACTATGCCACCTTATCTTTATTATAGTCTATTTTACCTTGTCACTTGTTTAGAGAAAATCAAAACACACCTTATTAATGTTTGCAAAACATTTTTCAAATCTTGGAAAACATAGAGAATAATATTTTAGACATGATGCAAAAGAACACTTGTAGTGGGGTCCCTTATGGTCCTAGCTATGAGGAAGAGTATTTTTATGATGGACAAGACAATTCTATGGTATTTGAGGATATTCCCATGACTGTAAGATCCAAATAAGACTACTTTGAACATCAACCCCTAGAGAATAAATATTGAGTTATGTGTTAGATTGTCATTATACTTTTCTATGGAACAATTGCATACCTTGGTTAGAGTAAAAGAACAACAAAAAAAACAATCCCTCATGCATATTGTAAAAAACAACATTACATCTTCTAGCAAAAGAAAGGAAGTGCTCATAGAGTAAACACCTAATTATCAAGATTGTGTCACCAATATCAAGAAGATAAGACAATGATATGTAGACCAACTTATCGTGAACTTGAATAGCTTTTTAATTGCCACTTCTATACACAATGATGCTTCCAAATAACAAGGGAATGCAGTTGAACCAATGAACTAAACTTTAGATAAGAACACACCTATGATGGATCAAGATGTCTCAATTAAATATCCTAAGTCTCAAGAGGTTCTGCAACATGTTTTAATAGACATGGAGCATACATTTTTCAATCATTAAGAAATTCTTATTCCTTTACAAAATCAATGAACAATACACTCATTTCATATTGAGGAAATTGTTTAAAATATTTTGGCTAGTTCATCACAACCAATGCATACTTTGGTGAATAGACCATGGACCCCAAAAAATCAATAAAACACTTATAATTCAAGGTGATCGACTTTATGGAATGTTAATCAAACAAGGAATCAACAACTCACTCACTCAACTCAAGGAGTGAATCAAAACAAGGTTGTAGATTATAGGGTGTATATCCCTAAAAAATCCATGAAATATGGGCACACACCACCCCAATAGATTTATATTCCACCCACCAATGTACCAAACATGTAGGAGTGGAATTTGATGAAAGAAATTATGTCATGATTGGAGATAGGGAACAGAATCAAGAAGTACAAATTTGATGAGATATGTCTATATCCATTTGATTTGAGTATTCTCTAAGTCCCCTTTACACCTCATTTTTAGGCACCTAAATTTGAAAAATACAAAGGGAAGGGTGACCCTAATGAAAAAATTCAAGCTTTTTTGTATTATGCCAAGAGGTAACTTACAACATAATTTATTTGCTTCATTTGTTTCCATAAAGTTTAGCAAGACTAGCTTATTAAGTTACCCAAGGGATTAGTTTCAAATTGGAATGATCCATTTGAAAAGTTCATCAACCACTTTTATTATAATATTGAACATTAATTTACCATTATTGACATATGCAAAGCTAAATAGTGAGATGGAGAAAACTTTGCAACATATCTATGGTAATGGAGAGGATTAGTTGGATGCTTTCAACATAATTTTATAGACAAATAGTTGTCCAACATTTTTGCATAAAACCTACACCTTGAGGTGGCACATAATTTATGGCTTGCTTGTGCAAACACATTTGAATAAATTATAGACAAGGGTATACAAATTGAGAAGGCACTTATCATAAAGGGCCTTGTCAAGATTTATTCACAAGGTAAAATGTCAAATCAAACCTAATATCCTAGTCAAACTATTACAAAAAAACCTAAAGGATTCCATAAGAATAATAACATGGTCAGAAATGGAGTAACTAAAGCAAGGTATGTACAAATAGTATAGGTTTTGCTAGATCCAAATGTGCAATTATTTCCACTAATCCACCAAACACTTTTCAAAGAATCCCTCCATGAAGGGTATTCAATAATAACTTTAGAGTCTTCAATAAACTAGGAGAGCCTATTGAGGTAGTGTTCCAAAATCTCATAGCAGCTAATTTGATTATGTGGCCAATACCAAGGCCATTTCATAAAGATCAACCCAAACCTGATTGGTATTAGGCAAACAAATTTTAAAACTTCCATCATGTTGTTGGTCATGGTGCTTATAGATGTGTTAAATTATGGTACTTAATTGAAGATTTAATTGAAAGTGGTGAATTTGAGATCAAACATGTTCTATAAAACACTAATCAAGATATGGGAATCTACAAAGATTCATTTTATTGACATGATAAATAACCACCAAGGAACAATAAGAACCAAGGATATAATCAATAGTAAAATCATAATCAAGGCTAGAATTATAATCAGCATGATCATAATCAAGATCATAATACCCATGCTAATAACATGGGTTACAAAAACATGTCTTACAACTATAACAATACCATGGGATGCATTTATACAAACCACATCACTACTATCACTATTAAATCCCATGAACCATCCCATACTCCCCACAGTTTAGATCCATTGTTATAGGGTCAACACCCTCTCCCTCAAGTAATGCCATGTGGAATTCACAAAATTATATTACACCTCTGCTTGCATGGGTTTCCATTTCTAGACCCCATCTTTCCTTTAATTATAATGGCTCCTCATCAACTCAAAATTTCTTGAATGCAACTAGATGCCCACGAGTCACTCTCTAAGGCCTTTTGCCTTCATCTTCTAATTATAATGGCTCCTCACCACCTCTAAATTATGCAATTAAAACTAGATGCTCATGAGTTACCCTTTGGGGCCCTTTTCCCTCTTCTTCTAAAATTGAACCCAATGTAAACATTGTGCCTTTGGATCCAAAGCCAAACATTGTGCCAACAAAGGCTAAACTATCTTGTCTTATTATTGAAAAGCCTTATAATCTATTAGACCAATTGAGTAAAACCCCTACATAGATTTCTATTTTATATCTTTTGCATACATTTGTAGTCCATAAAGCTATTTAGAACTACCTTTTAAAACAATTTACTATTCTCCAAGATATTAATCTTGAACAATTCCAAACACTTTTAGGACATTTGTCTACGTTTTGATAGGTCACATTTGATCAAAAAGACATGTTCACTCTTGGTCCAAGCTATAATAACCCCTTGTATATAGAGGTCATCATTAAAAACCATAAGATTAAGTGGGTTATTATAGATAATGGTTCAGGGATGAACATAGTGTCCCTTAAATTGGTATAAAGATTGGGTTATACTGTGAAGGACATTGAACTAGAGATGATCACCAGAAAGGCATATGATAATGTCGAGAGGGAATCTTCCATTACAATTTGTTTGTCAATCATTATTGGGTTTGTATACCATCACACATTATTACATATTATGGATATTGAGTTACCTTATAACATATTTCTTGGTCATCCTTGGATCCATGAAGTGCAAGACATTTCATCTACCTTGCATCAATGCCTTAAGTTTCCCCTTGATGGGATCGAGGTCACTATTTCTTTTGATTTATAGCCTTATTAGTATTGCAAACATCTAGAGGCTAAATATCATAAATATAACTATTAGCCTAGTTCATAATTAATTATAACAAAGAATAAGGAAATAGTTTCACATCCACCTAAAACCCATTATATAAACCATAGTGACCTTGTATCCACTTCAATTGATTCATTTCCTAAAACTCTTACAAAATAGGTTGTTATAGAAGATGTGGGCATTTTCACATCCCATCTTAAGGATGCCTTCCATATTGATAAGTTTCCAAAGTATCCCAAATCATTTGGTAACCTCAAACCTTCAAAAATCCCTAACAAACCCAACATGATCTGGCAAGAGAAGAAACAAACAAAGAAACCACTGATGGTATTTATACCTGCTACTTCACCAAAACAAGATCAAGAGGCTTTCATTAAAGGGGATTGGTTATATTCTAACAACATCACTGATTGTTTTCAAAATCCAAAATATCCTTTCCCTAATCAAATCATGGATAATTTTGATTATACAAGAAGAGGCCTGGCCCACGAGTACAAGGAATCCGAGAACCTTTATCAGTTGGTATCCCTAATTTGAATCATGGTCTTAGATTTATACTGCTTGGGAGTAACCTCATGACTTTTGATAGTGATTCTTCTGAATCAACTAGCAACTAGATTCCTGGTAGCGATGTATCATCCCATTATAGCCTTTTCAATGAGCTTTTTGACATAGACTTATTTGATTTTAATGCTATTATAACCATAACACCCCATTTTTCCCTATGTCTTTGTCATCCTAAACTTGTTGACTGGGACCAACAAAATTTGGTCATATGCCTTGATGAAATCCAAAATGAAGAATCAATTGTAGAATTTATGGGCCTTAGAGTTGGATTTCCAATTGGCAATCATGAGCAAGGCTTTGATTTTTCTTTAGATCATTTTTCCTAATTTAGAGAGTAGGTAAACCTTATTGGTCATGAAGAACATAAAACATTGATATATTTAGGTGAAAACCTCTTTAAGGTGATTTTTGGTTAGGGAAAAGTAAAGAAAAAGATAAACCCTTGAGTGAAAACTTGTTTCAGGCACTCTTGGATGGCAATGTCTACATTTTGCCCTTATTTGAGAAGGCATAGCGAGACATTCAGTGAATCAACATATTTTCAAAAAAAAGAGTTGTCATGAAGAAGTTGGAAGGAAATCACCCATGATGCCCCTTAGAGAGGACATATAAGGATCAAAGAGAATGATGGACTCTTGAAAATAGAAAGTGAGATTAACCCAGGGGATATATTAAATCTAGATGATCTAAAGCTTGCACACGTTGATTCTCAGTGATCAAAATATAATTATATTATAATGGGTCCCAAGGATAGGGGGAAGTGGGAAGGATAAAATCCAAAAATATAAGTGACACACTTTAAACACACCTAAATATAGGGTGAAAATTTCATGCTTAGGAACTAATCAATCCCAAGACAAGTTGTATACTAAAATATTTCCAGAATGAGGGCAAAAGTTTATAGATCTTGGAATTAGAAGAAATGGGAGAATGATTCTCCAAAGAGAGGAAATAATAATGTGCTCTAGCAAAGTAGATTTGATTGGTTGATAAAGCAATTTTACTCTATTATTGGAACAACTACTCTTAGATGAGCATCTCCTTAATTAGTTGGTTCCTTGTTCCATTATTTATATTTACGATCAAATCATTACAGCCAGTTTAGCTATTATTTGAACTCCTACCTATGGACGTGCATCTCCTCAGCTATGTAGTTTCCTAGACATTTTGTTAATACTTCATTTCTATTGCTTATCCCAAAAATACAAAAAAAATAGAAAATAATCAACAAAAAGAACAAAAACATTATCTTGCACTTTTTTTTATTCTATGCATCCTACGTGCTTGCTATTTTACAAAAGCATTCTCATTTTCACACTCTCACCATTTTATGAATACATTTTCCTTATTTCCTCTACAACATGAATCATCTTTTCTTATCATCCCTTTTCTTCTATCTCATTTCCTGGGAGAACTACATTTGGCCTGAAGTTCATGTTGGATCTAGCATTCATGGAACTATGTAGGCAACATCCACTTATCATGTACATTTGGAGTCAGCTTGGCCAACCCCTTCCTTTTCTTCTTCTTCCCTTATTTTTATTATGTTGTTTCCCTATCACTTAGGGGTAACATCATGCTTGTTGTTCTTATTATGTTGTTATATAAAGTAACACCTCTACTACACATACCTGAACAATCATTTTCAAATTGCACTAACATTGTGACTAACTCTTGTTTGTGTGTGTTTATTTAATTTTTATTGGTGTTTTGTTATGCTTTCTTGTCTCTTCCTTTATTCCTTTCTTTTTTTGATCGTTTCTTCTCATTTCTTTTTGGTCTTTTGTTTTCCTATTTTGTCTTGTTGTTTTATTTTGTTTTCCAAGTACATCTTGATAGTACGCATGGATCTTGATTATTCATATCTTGCTTTCATGTTGTTTATTAAGTTTCTCTTGCTTTGATTTTTTATATTCTTATTCCTACTTAAATCTTGATTGTTCATATCTTGATTTTAAGTTAGGTTACATCTATGTCTTCTTTTTCTTTGTTTTTATTTTTTGTTTAAATGTGAATAGTTATAAATATGGTATTGGTAGTTATTATCATATCCTTAGTTATAAATATTCACATTTGAACCAACTTAGTGCAATTGAAATGCCATACCATTATAAGTTTCTCATACTTATGACACATAATTTCATTTTGCTATAGCAAGCATTATGTGCTTTAGAATTAAATATCGATAGCAATGTAGCTCTGATGATCAAATCTCAAGTGTACCAATGAAACTAGATACCAATGGCTTATCTTACACCCAAATCTATACAAGACATGCATCTCTTGGCATACATCATGAGTATAATCGAACAGTGTCCACTTTATTCTATTCTTCATTTCATCTTCTCTCACTTCTAGGTGAACTACATTGGCTTTATGTCTATTTGGACTATGTAGGTAACACTTAGATACATGATGTATCTTAGGTTAGATCGGCCACCTTTATTCTCATTTTCATCTCTTTCATTGCTTTGTGCATCCTAATATGTTGGGTTTGTGGTGGCTTATTTAGTCCTTAAACCCTCACATCTACATGTGCACCTGTGTATTTTTAATCTATGAATTAGGTTATATCCTTGAGCTATGCTTACCAAATTTCCATATTCGGGCACAAAATTTGAACAAGTTACAAATCTAAATCAGCCCTGTTAGGGAAAAATTAATTATCAATGATCAAAATCAGCTCTACTAGGGCAAAATTTGTGAGGATCCTTCCTGAACAAGTTAATAGATAATTACAAATACATGAAATAAACTGTGAAAATTAGTAATATATTAACTCAAATAAGTAAAATTGAATTACAATGGCTGAATCACATAATCGCTAGCCTCTTCAAGGGGGAACCTCTTTTGAGTAAGCTCAATTCAATAAAATTCATGGATGCCTTCATTGGTACTTAACACTTACTTAAATAGTAATTCTATTCTAACAATTATTTCTTCCCATCATTGTGGGATGATACAAATGTGTTCCAGGGATGACTTACAAAGCATATGCATCCAATGAACTACTACACTTATAATGCTAAGAGAAAGGTAGGACATGGGTTCCTAACATCCCCTCCCTCTTGGAAAAAACTTTGTCCTCAAAGCTTTAAATGTGGGAAGCGTTGTTGAATTTATAATAATGGTTCCCATGTAGCATCTTTAGGTTGCATGCCATGCCATTGGATTAATATTTATGTGATGGAGTAGGAGTGAAGTGGTAGGTGCATCGAGCTAAGACTACTTCTGATTTGAGAAGGAGGGATCCTTCATTATAAAGTAAAATTTTATGCACTCTAATTTTGGTTCCAAGAACTTTCTTCAAATAGGAGACATGAAAGAGTGGGTGAATGTGAGAGGAAGGTGGAACTCCAACTTGTAAGAAATAGACCCAATCTACTAGAGAACCTTATATGGCCCATAAAACATAGGTGCAAGCTTGTGACACCCTTTTTATTTAAGAGATGAGTGTTTGTATGGATGTAGATAAATAAAAACCATATCACTAGGTTGAAAGGTGCACTTAGAGTGGTGTTGATCAGCATGTTGTGTTAGGTTGTGGAGCTAAAAGCTTCAACCTTTGCAAATTGAGGAACAGATGGTTGCTGAGTTCTACAAGAACCGGCGTCGGCAGCAGGACCGACGTCGGCAGAGTCCAGTGCAGAAGGCCACCGGCGACGGCAGGAAGTCGGCCGACGTCGGTAGAACCAAACTAGCAGGGACCGGCATCGGTCGCCTGTGTGTTCCCAAAGTGTTCATTTCACGGACAGTTAGTTAAGTGAACGATGAGTTTGCATGTTAAGACCAGCCAGAGTCTTGGGCTGCGAGGATAATTGTCTAAATTAAGAGTCTAAGTTATTGTTTGAGTTAGGGATCTATTTATAGACCCATTGGCATGTATTGTTTAAGGCATGAGATATAAAGGAAGAGTTCCTTCTAGTTGTAAGATCTGTGAGTTGCAGGTTGTTGCAAGCTCATTGGGGATCTACATGTAAGTTTGGTCTTTGAATTGCAGGTTGCAGGTTCATGAGAGATCAGCTTGAAGTGCTATAGAGTGCTTGGTGTACCGGCAGGGTTATTACTGACTGGTTGGTGAGGTGAACACCAATTCTGTGTGTGAGTTGGTTGTTGGGACCATTTTTGTGTAGGAGAGTGTGTGTGAGAAGAATTACTATACACTTGAGGTGTGGCGAATCTCTGTAAGGTGAAAGAGTGTGGCGGCTCTTTGATGTATTCTTTTCTGTATAGTGTTAATACAAGATAGTGTATTGTCTCTCATATTCTGTGCTATTGGTGAATTTTAGTTACTTGTGTTTCTGGTTATTTCTGCATATTCAATTGCTTATATTTGGTAATCATACTGTGCTCTTTCTGAGGAGCAAGATCCTAACGAGTGGTATCAGAGCATGTTTGTTGTTCTAGATTCCTGACAAGTGGTATCAGAGCTTTTGGTTGGGATACTAATAGATTGGTGTAGATCTGGGTAGTGTGTTTTGATTACAGGTTACTCACAGGGTTTCTGTTTGAGTGGGAGTTGAGCAATGGCAGAAAACAGTCAACTATGAATGGAAAAGTTTAATGGCAAGAACTACCAATTATGGAGGATGCAGATTGAGGACTATCTGTATCAGAAAGATTTGTACTTACCGTTGGGTGGGGTTGCTAGCAAACCCTTGGATATGAAAGATGAAGAATGGGAGGTTCTTGATCGGAAGGCTCTGGGATCTGTTAGATTGAGTCTTGATTCATCTGTGATTTCCAGCTTATCACAGTGTAAGACAACGGTGGAGTTGATGAAATCTTTGGCAAATTTGTATGAAAAACCCTCGGCTTCTAATAAGGTATTTCTTATGAAGCGTTTATTTAATTTGCAAATGTTGGAAGGTGGATCTGTTCATAGCCATCTTAGTGATTTCCATGGTTTGGTAAACCAGTTAAGTTCAGTTAATATTGTATTTGATGATGAACTTAGAGCTCTCTTAATCTTGTGTTCATTACCTGAAAGTTGGGAAGGTTTGGTAATGGCAGTTTCTAATACTGTGTCTCCTTCAAAAGTCTTAAAAGTGGATGATGTTGTGAGTGTGATCTTGAATGAAGAGATACGCAGGAAAAGCACAGGTGAATCATCTGGAGATGCTTTGAGTGTTGAAGGAAGAGGAAGGCCAAGAGAGAAGACAGAGCGTGGGAGATCAAGGTCGAAGATAGGCAAAAGATCCAAGTCCAGGTATGGCAGAATAACCTGCTGAAAATGTGGAAAGCAAGGGCACTTAAAGAGAGATTGCAGATCGGGTGAAGATCATCATGAAGAACATGGAGAAGAAGTAGATGTTGTGGGTTACGTTGCACAGGATGCTCTGGTATGTTCTTTGGATAAAGTAGAATCTTGGGTATTAGATTCTGGTGCCTCTTTTCATGCATCCCCACATAGGGAATTTTTTCATGAGTATGTCCAGGGAGACTTTGGAGAAATTTGTGTAGGGGATGGTAAGTCTTGTTAGATTGTTGGCAAAGGCAAAGTGAAGCTGAAATTGCAGACAGGTGACACATGGGTGTTAAAGGAGGTCATGCATGTCCCAGTTCTAAAGCGGAATCTGATTTCTGTTAGAAGTTTGGGTGAAGAGGGTTGCACAGTAACTCTCACAGCGGACTCTTGGAAGGTTACCAAGGGTACACTTGTTATAGCTAGAGGTAAGAAAGTAGGTACGCTTTATCTATCTACTTGTTTTACTGATTCTCTTTTTAGGTTATCTACTTCAGCTGTAGATTCAGAGATGTGGCTTGATAGGCTTGGTCACATAGATAAGAAGGAGATGCTGGTTCTTGAGTCAAAGAATATGCTTTCAGATTTGGAAGGCATGGATCATGGTTTCTATATGTAGAAGAAGAAGGTAAGGTTTCTTGAGGAATCCGATGTTAGTGACAAGAACGGGAAAGCCTTGGTTTTCAAGGAGAAAGTGACGGACAGAGTTCAGCATAAGGTGCAGAGGAATTCTGAGCAGAGCAAGGGTGATTTGGACAAGGTTTTGATCCAAAAAGAGCTCGCGGAAAAAGGTCAGGTCTCACAAGAAAAACACAGAGACCGACGTCGGCAGGAAAATCGGCGTCGGTGTCCAGACAGGGACCGACGTCGGCTATGTGCAACCCGACGTCGGTGACTCGGGGTAGACAGAGACCGGCGTCGGCCAGGGGAAACTGACGTCGGCAAGGAGGCAGTCGCAGGGAATTGACATCGGTCGGCTGTAGACTAAGATGTGACTGGCATCGGTTACTGAGACGAATTTTGGGTGGACAGCTAGTTGTCATGGAGTCTCAAGCGCCCATATAGAGGACTGAAGGTGTAAGTAAGTTCTTAAATTTGTCATTTCCCTTCTTTACACTACTTGTTGCTCACTTATGGCATAGGACCAGGAAGTTATTGAAGAAGCAGAATAGGTAGATCCAAGAAACAGTGGGAGCTTGGCATGAATGAGCATGTGATTCCTTGGAGGAGAACCAAACAGGTGTTTTGGGTAGAGTTGCCAACTGGAAGTAAGCACTGAGAGACGAATGGATGTTGAGGATGAAGAAGAGTGGAAATGGATACGTGAGATGGAAGATCAGGGTATATGATCTTGTATTAGCTGCAGGGCAATGGAGGTTTGATCATTGTGTTTCTCTTTACCAGGTCGGATAATATTAGCTACATTATCCTATTTTCTGTATGATGTGCTTGTTGCAGGGTTACATATACAGGGATTGCTGAACTAAAGGTAAAACTAGTTCAGGTGTTTGTCATGGAGAATCTGGGAGCAGCAAGATTCTTTGGCATGAGTGTGTTCTAGAGACATGGAGGTCTTGTTGACTTTGTTTCAGGATGATTGTGTGAAGCCGGTTAGCACGCCGATGGTTAGACAGTTCATAGAACAGGTGTCTTGATTCACATAATAAGGTTGAGTGCATGGTATGTACTAAACCTGAGTTTTCCCAAGCAGTGGGAGTTGTCACAAGTTTGGAGTCAATCCGGGAGAGTAATACTGAAGGGCAGTTCAGTGGGACAGCAGCAGGTGCACATGTTATGCAGGGTCAAGTTCTTTATCTACATGGTTATAGATGCGGATGTGGTAGGTAATTTGGATGACAGATTTTGCACCACAAATTTTGTGGTGGTTGGTCTTCAAGAGTGATCTTGAGGAGGGATACAAAGCCAAGGAAACAAACTAGACGGTGTACAGGTACAGGTACAGGTTACAGCTGTTTATCTCCAAGTGGGAGATTGTTAGGTTGTGGAGCTAAAAGCTTCAACCTTTGCAAACTGAGGAACAGATGGTTGCTGAGTTCTACAGGAACCGGCGTCGGTAGCAGGACCGACGTCGGCAGAGTCCAGTGCAGAAGGCCACCGGCGATGGCAGGAAGTCGGCCGACGTCGGCAGAACCAGACTAGCAGGGACCGGCGTCGGTCGCCTGTGTGTTCCTGAAGTGTTCATTTCATGGATAGTTAGTTAAGTGAATGATGAGTTTGCATGTTAAGACCAGCCAGAGTCTTGGGCTGTGAGGATAATTGTCTAAATTAAGAGTCTAAGTTATTGTTTGAGTTAGGGATCTATTTATAGACCCATTGGCATGTATTGTTTAAGGCATGAGATAGAAAGGAAGAGTTCCTTCTAGTTGTAAGATCTGTGAGTTGCAGGTTGTTGCAAGCTCATTGGGGATCTACATGTAAATTTGGTCTTTGAATTATAGGTTGCAGGTTCATGAGAGATCAGCTTGAAGTGCTATAGAGTGCTTGGTGTACCGGCAGGGTTATTACTGACTGGTTGGTGAGGTGAACACCAATTCTGTGTGTGAGTTGGTTGTTGGGACCGTTTTTGTGTAGGAGAGTGTGTGTGAGAAGAATTACTGTACACTTGAGGTGTGGTGAATCTCTGTAAGGTGAAAGAGTGTGGCGGCTCTTTGATGTATTCTTTTCTGTATAGTGTTAATACAAGATAGTGTATTGTCTCTCATATTCTGTGCTATTGGTGAATTCTAGTTACTTATGTTTCTGGTTATTTCCGCATATTCAATTGCTTATATTTGGTAATCATACTGTGCTCTTTCTGAGGAGCAAGATCCTAACGAGTGGTATCAGAGCATGTTTGTTGTTCTAGATTCCTGACATGTTGCTTCATGCAATTTTTTTCCAGATGGAGATTATCCCATAGGGTGTTGAGAATTTGATCCCAATGGTGCAAAGTAGTGTTAACTACCTAAACCTTTGAATTTTTGGGTGTATATATGAGGAATGATAGGGAAACTTGACCATAAACCACTTCATATGGAATCATTTTAGTAGAGGTGTGGTATGAGGTATTTTACTACCATTCTATAATAGGTAGTCATTTGACCCACTAATGTTGTTGCTCTATGACAAAACAATGAAGATAGGTTTTTAGACATTTATTGACAATTTCAGTTTGGCCATCAGTTTATAGATGATAGCTCAAACTCATTTTCAATCATGTACCAAGATGCTTAAAGAGTTCTTGCCAAAAATGGATTATGAAGGTAGAATCATGATCTGAGATAATAGAGACAGAGACACCATGGAATTGGAATATGTAATCAAGAAATGTATGAGCAATGGTAGAAGTAGTGTAGGGATGGGCCAAAGTAAAAAAATGAGCATATTTGGAAAGGCAATCCACTATGAAAAGAATCACTAATTTGATACCAGATTTGGGGAGGCCTTAAATAAAATCCATGGAAATATTAGTTTAAATATGTGTGGGAATTAGAAGTGGTTGGAGTAGACCAGGTGGGGCAATTCTTTCATCTTTAGTGCATTAACAAGTATCACATTTAGTAATAAATGATTTGATGTCCTGCTTGAGGTAGGGCCAAAATAAATTGTGGCGAACCTACTCGTATGTTTTTAGAAACCTTGAATGACTAGTGGAGGGGGAAGCATGTATCTCTTGTAAAACTAAGTGTTTAAACTTGGAGCCTATCATTAATAAAAGGCTACCATTATATCATAATGTGTGGCCATCCCAAGTATAGTGAGGTTTAGAAGATAGATCAATAGATAGTTGAAGAATAAGTTATTGGGATGGACTATCATTATGCCTCTCATTTTAAAGATCATCGGGCTAGGTGGAAATGGGAAGAGAGACTGCATAGAGGTGCACTAGGTCTTCAAACTAGTGAGAGAGAGCATCAACCACCAAATTTTCCTTACCCTTTTTATAGGTAATTTCATAATTATATCCCATGAGTTTAGAAACCCATTTCTATTAATCTTGGGAACATACCCACTATTCTAAAAGATATTTGAGGCATCGATGGTTGGTTTTGATGCAAAAGTGTTAGCCAATCAAATATAGATGCCATTTGTGAATTGCATGGAGGATATCTATCATCTCTTTTTCATATGTGGAACATACAAAATTACATCTAGTGAGTTCCTTGCTGATGAAGGTGATGGGGTGGCCTTCCGGCATAAGTATGGAACCAAGACCCATTCCATACACATCACACTCAATCACAAACATCTTGGAGAAATTAGACATGGCTAAGACTAGTGTGGTGTACATGGCATGTTTAAGGTTGGCAAATGCTTGGATAGATGTGGGCATCCATAAAAATGCATCTTTTTTTAACATAGACATCAATGGATCTATAATTTTACCATAATATTTGACAAATTTTTAGTATTACCCTATCAAACCAAGAAATCCATGTAAGCTTTTAAGGGTCTTTAGTTGTGGCCAATTTGTCATAGCTACAATTTTGGTGGGGTCAACATGAACACCATCAGATGCAACAACATGTCTAAGATACTCAACCTATTTTTACCTAAAATAACACTTTGAATGCTTGACACATAGGTGGTTGGTAGCAAGAACTCTTATGGTAGGTCAAGGTGGTGGAGGTGATCCTCCCATGTAGTATTATAGATGAGAATGTCATCAAAGAAGACCAAGATAAACTTCTTTAAGAAGGGAAAAATACTTGGTTCATCAAACTTTGGGAGGTTGAGTGGGAATTAGTAAGCCAAAATGGCATGACAAGGAATTCATAGCGGCCATCATGTATGTGGAATACTATTTTGGGAATGTCTATTTCATGAAGATGAATTTGGTGATACCTAGAGTGCAGGTCCAATTTAGAGAAAAACTATGCACCATGGAGATCATCAAGGAGCTCATCAATGATGGGAATGGGAAACTTATCCTTGATGGTCAATTTGTTCATATCCTAATAATCAATGTAGAGGTATCAAGAGCCATCCTTCTTATGAACAAGTAAGACTAGTGAAGAATACAAACTAGTGTTGGGCCAAATGACCTCAACCTATAGGAGATCATGGATGATCTTTTTAATCTCAATCTTTTGATGAAATGGGTACTAATAGAGTGAATATTAAGAGGTGAATTTTTAGTAAGTAGTGAGATGTGATGGTCTTGAGGTCGGTGAGGAAGTAATCCTATGGGTTCCTAAAAAACTATGGCATGTTTGACCAAAAGGTTGTGCAAGTCAGAAGGTGGGTGAGAGTCTAGTGGTGAAGTACTATGAAGAGAAAAGAGTTGGGCAATTATGCCATGGGATCATCTTTTGATAAGTTTCTCTATATGGTGAGAGCTGACAATGCTGGTGGATCCAGGAAGAAGGCCTTATAGGGTGTACTTCTATCCATTCTCTAAGAATTACATTCATAGCTATAAAAAATCCCATGGGATGGGTCCAAGGGTTCATAACCATTGGGCATAAATAATAAAATCACATCCACCTAAAGATAAAGCAAACATGTTGACCTAAAGGTCATAATTACCCACTAAAATAGGAACATTACAACATTTGCCCTTGTAGGGTAATGTGCCTCCATTAGAAATCATTACCTCAAAACTGGAATAAGGGTGGATGAAATAATCTACTTGCTTAGATATCCAAGGGTTGATGAAGTTATGAGTATTTCCAGAGTTAATAAGGATGGTGAGGAGTTGCTTCTTAAAATAACCTTAGATACACATTGTTTAGGGGGCAGTGACTCCCACCAAAGCAAGCATGGATATTTCAAGAGGGGAATCTAAGTACATAGAATCATCATCTTCCTATGAAATATCCTTAGTGTTATCCTCATAATCTTTGATATCTGGTGGAGAATCGACATCTAACAGGTATAAGTTTTGCTTGATGCATTTATGCCCTAGAACCCATTTATCATCATAATTATAACAAAGCCCTTTTTCACATCATAAATGTATTTTAATGTCTGTGAGACATTTGATGGGGGTTATCCTAGTTTTGGGATGATGGAAAGAGGGCTTGGATGGTGCCCAATTAGAAGTGTGATGTTGGGAGGTGATTTTATCTTTAATGAGCTTTGTTAGACCCAAGGCTACCATCATGGTGTGAGGTTGGAACATTTTGACCTTAGAGTGGATGGACTCTTTGAGGCCACTAAAAAATAACTGTTGAAGAAGTCATCTGATAACCCTTTGGTGTGATTATCCAATTTCTCAAATTTAATTCTATAATCATGAATGGTGCCTATCTGACAGAGTTTGGTGAGGGCTCCCATAAAATCCTTGAATGTTGAGGGACCAAACCTTCCCAAAAGTAGGGATGAAAAAGTTGTCCAATCAAGTTCATTATTTGATTTGATATACCAATGGTACCATTGGAGTGCCTCATGTTCTAAATAGAAGGAATCAATTGGTACTTTATTGATTGTATAAGTACTATGAAGGTTGAAGTATTACTTGGCATGATAAATCCAACTTGTAGGATATGTACCATTCAACTTAGGAAAGTCTAGTTTGGGCCCATATGGTGTGTGGGTGGAAGAGAAAGTAATCTTGGAAGAAGACTTTTTCTATAAATTATTGATCAAAAGGCCATTCTATTGATTTAGTCCACGCATCATATCGGTTAAGTTAGTGACCTAGGTTGTGATTTCTTCCTCCATGATCTTTGTGCCTACATGGGTGGCTACCATAACCTATTATTTTTTTTACAATAGATAGGAAAACTAGAGTTAAGACATAGTTAGCAAGGGAATTTTTTGATTATGATGAAATCAAAAGGGTAAAGGTGATTTTACTAATTTTTTTGCATAGTCTGAGTATGATTGATGAAGGCGAGGGAAATTTTGGAAGTGGAATGAAAAAATTGGAAATTTAATCAAAGAGGGACAAAGGATAAAAAAAGAGGGATGAAAACTGTGGAAATTTTTTGAGGCTAATGGACAAAAACTAAAAAAGTTATGGTAAAAATTCAAAAAAGGGAAAATTGAGATTTATGGGAATTAGAAGTGGAATCAAGAAATGGGACCTCAAGGAATAAAACATAAAGGATGGAGTTTCAAGTGTCTTGGTAAATTTTGAGAAGCAACGGGGTTACATATGGAAATATATGACAAAAAAATGAAAAAAAATTGAATGGTTGATAGTTCTTTGATAGTCTTCTACAATTGATAAAATGGAGATGGCCCCAAGTTTGAATGACTACCTAAAAGTTTTTAGAATTCTCTCTAGCCACCAATATTATTTGATCGAGTAGTACTCTCTAGAAAATTTTTGGCCATGGATTTACCCATAAATGATAGCTCTTGGTTTTCTTCACAAGTGGGGACTAGTCAATAAGGATGGGATCGTTGCCCTTTTCATTAGCAAGTCCTCTCAGTGGGCTAGCTAATTTGGGGTTCTTGCGGTACTCCTCACAATGAGTTTTAGGGTTTTCTCCCAAACATTTCTCATAATTATGCAGATTAATTTTTACCCTGATCCAAAATAGAAAAAAACCACAATATGACCAAGTAAAAAAATTGTTAATACACGTAGTGATGATGACCTCAAACCTATAGATTTGGACTATGGCATAGAGGGGTTGGAAAAGGATATGTTACCAATTTATGATCACTAGGGTCCTATTATATCAAGGTGAGAATGTATGGTGGGTAGCAAAAAAAAATTTGACCCTAGAAAGTACTTTGATACCAGATGTGAGGATCCTTCCTGAACAAGTTAACAGATAATTGTAAATACACAAAATAAATTATGAAAATCAGTAATATATCAACTCAAATAAATATAAATGAATTATAATGGCTAAATCATATAATCATTGGCATCTTCGAGGGGGTAACCTCCTTTGAGCAAGCTCAATTCAATATAATTCATGGATGCCTTCATTGGGCCTTAACACTTACTTGAATACTAATTCTATTATAACAACTATTTCTTCCCATGCATGTGAGATAATACAAATGTGCTCCAGGGATGACTTATAAATCATATGCATCCATAATAACTACTACACTTATAATGCAAAGATAAAGGTAGGACATGGGTTCCTGACAAAATTGCTTTATCAACCAATCAAATATGCTCTACTGGAGCATATTATTATTTCCTCTTTGGAACAATGTTCTCATGTTTCTTATAATTCCAAGTTCTATGGACTTTTTCCCTCATTATGGAAATATTTTAATGTGCAACTTGTCTTGGGATTGATCAGTTCTTAAGTGCTTAGCTTGTACCCTAGCTTTGGGTGTGTTCAAAGTGTGTTGCTTATATTTTTTGATTGTATCATTCCCACTTCCCCCTATCCTTGGGGCCCATTATACTCTAATTATATTTTGATCACTGAGAATCAATGCGTGCAAGCATTAGCTCATCTAGATTTAATCTGTCCCATAGGTTAATCTCATTTTCTCTCTCTTTTCAAGAGTTTATCCTTCTCTTTCATCCTCATATTTCCTCTCAAGGGGGTATCATGGGTCATTTACTTCCAACTTCTTCTTGAAAACTCTTTTCTTTGAAAATACGTTACTTTACTTAATGTCTCACTATGCCTTCTCAAATAGGGGCAAAATATAGACATCCAATTTCTAGCACCATTATGTTGAAATTATCAATCTTACTCAAAATTTGTGAAAATACATAATTTGGACCAAAATGATGTAAATGTGCTAAATGGTTTGATTTTATTATATACAAGTACTGATTTAGGCTAATGTATCCCTAAATGGGGAAATTCATTTTATGTGATTGTTAACTTTTCTCAACTGATTTCAAGTCAAAATGAAGAAAATACAATTTGACCCTCTAAATCACTAAATTGTTTTAATTCAAAAGCATGTGACACATGCATGTATTATTTTATGTCAAAAATGTCCTAAATAGGGTATTGTTCCATACATAACTAACATCTTCCTCTAATTATACTCCAGTCAAATTATGACTCAATAAGATGACATTTTGACCAATTTGATTAATAGTGTGCAACCAATTTCTACAGATTTGCATAAAATTTGATTAATCTCACTTAGGTAAATTAATTAAAATCAAGAGCTTAAATGGAAAATCCATGGAAGTTATTGAATATCTTTTAATTGAAAATTGATTCCTAATATATGCATCATAAAATGACATCATTTATGGGGTGGCATCTATAAGCCATAAATGTAACAATATCATGTTTAAGGCCTCCCATGTCTCTTGAATGCCCTTTCCTTCCAAATATTTATGAGGGTATTTATGGATTAATTATACAAAATTAGATTAATTCATGGCTACACATCTTGATCTCAGGATGGATGATCATGGTTGATCTTGATCAATCTCAAAAATCTATAAATAAAAGGGCCAAGACCACCATTTTTAACATTCATTTGTGTAAACTTATTATGTAGAATTCTCTCCACAAGCCATTTGTGCGTAGTGTTATAATGTTTAATTTGAAATAGGATAGCTTCAAGATAGGCATAACATTGATTCAAATATCATGAGCCTAGTTTCATTGGTGTACTTGAGATGATGGAGGAGCTTTGCCTTGCATCATTGCTAAAGACTTAAGCACCAATTTAAGGGGAAAATCATGTTTTGAGCCGCATTTGGGTGATGGGATACTCTTGGGAAGGTATTGTGTATGTATTTTCTTTCAATAGATATTAATTATCATTTTCCAAATCCCATCGAAAGAGGTGGATTAGCTAGTTATATTCTTATACATTTTCTTGAGTTTTCTTAACTAATGCCTAATCTAACTATTTTTGGATTCCATCTCTACATGTTCAACATAATTATGAACTACATTTTTATTGAAATGAGACTATGTACTATTATATAGTTTAGATTTGTTTGAATTGAGAAAGAGTCTTGAATAATCAATAAAAAGACTTTGCATATGGGTATTAAATTGTATGTTTTACATAATTACATTTAGTCCGTTGTGTGTATTGGTTATAATATCAAACCCGATTGGGTTTAGTCAACTGTGAATCTATGGTTTCTCATTTGTATTCCATTTAAATGGCAAACCTAAATCAATTACTTTGGTATATTTGATTTAATAGTTTGATAGTTAAATGAGTAATTGTGTATGATGACAGTATTTTATGTGTTTTTTTAATAAGACAATGAGAATAACTTAGTTAAAAATAAGGGCTATGGGGCCTTTGTTTGTTACATGACTGTTTACTAAGTGTATATAATATACTCTAAGATGAAAGATAGTGGATGTCATCTTATGAGTATATTGTATAAAAATGAATTATTTGTAATGTATTAAATTTGTATTATATATACATATAAATGGTTTAATTTATATGATCATTGGTTAAGAAACAAAACAAGAAAGAAATACGCCACTCATATATATATATATATATATATTGCATACAACTGTGTTATGTATATAAGTGTTATTATCATAATAGTGTGTAATTAATGTTTGTTTATATTTTAATGATTATTTAAAAAAATATTAAATTAATGTATTTATAATTTTAAATATAGAACATAATAATATTTTTGAACTGGCTTTTGTTATATGTGGAATATGAACAATTTATGAACCTGTGATATAATGTATATTCATGGAGAAATAACATTATAAGTTACTTAATATTATAGGTAACTGATAGTTTTGTTGTGATCTTACCCAGATGGTATGTTTAACAATGTTTTTGGATTTTATTTATTATATGTAATAAACTAGATAATGGATTCATTCCACTTCATTTAATAGACTAAATAAATGTATGTGATATTTTTATACTTAGAATAATTTTGATTTGTTAAAGATAAATATTTTTATGAATGTTTTAATTTTAATATTATTATTTAATTTTATCAAATCTCATATTCATGAACCTAATTAAGTAGTGGATAGATTCCACTACCTTAATTATAGCTATCAATGCAAGATGAGGGGTAATCTGATTGAGTGGTGTGTTTAAATTTGATGGATCCTAGAGATCATTTATTATTAAAAAATTTAGCCAAAATAATATTTGATAAACTTTGTCATTCCATATGTTGATACAGTTTTCATATTTGTGTGATATCATATTAAAATATATTTATATATGGTACACATTATGTATTAGATATCTTCAACACATGGGTTCTAGTTTTTTACTTTGGATTCTCGCATCGTCATTATCTACCCATCCATGAAGGGAGGGACATCCCCTTGTTTGGAAAATAGCGTGGAGGATCTATGATCTATGGTTGGTGTAAAAAATCACTTGGATGATGCTCTCCCTCCTAGCTAGAGTAATATACTTGAGATTACATATTGATACTTCAGTCATGGAGACTCAACTCAGATGAGCTTTGTATCATGTTTTATCATTTGAGATATTTTTATGTATTGCTAAAAATTGTAACATCTATACACTATACTTGAGATTACATATTAATACTTGAGTTGTGGAGACTCTGCTCAGAAGATATTTGTATCATGTTTTATTATTTAAGATATTTTTTTGTATTGTTAAAAACTGTGACATTTATACACTATACTTCTACAACAGTGATTGTAATGTTATATCAATTATGGTTGAATTTGTACTATTTCATTTATAATAAAATTTGATATTTATTATTGTTTCAGTATGGTTCATGATTTCTATATCTATTCATGGTGATCCTTATCTAAGTGGATTAGCTATAAACCTTTTGATTAACTAAATTAATACAATTAGTTAAAGATCACTAGTTAGGTTTCTCATGGTGAAATCTATATGTTGAATATGTATAATTATTATTTTTAAATTATTACTATATTCCAATAAAACCTAGTGGGGTTGTTACATTATGGTATCAGATCTAAGGCTCAAAATTTAAGACTTAATGTGCTCGCTAACACAAACTTAATCTCTTGACAAGCAGGAAGAATAGTGGTGCATGCTAGACCAAGAGGTGAGATTACTTCAAATATTGAACCTCCTATTGATCCAAATTATTTTGACATTGAGAAAGCTACAAAGTTGGACTTAATATTCACAACCATGCAAGATACTAGGGACTGAATCATAGCCCTAAAATAGGAAGTGTATGGCTATGAAAAGGAGATTGCTCAAGAAGATCATGAAGAGCATCATGATGACTAGGAACAAAAACTAAAATCTCTTGCCTAAGTCAGAGATAAGTTCAAAAATTAATTTGGAAGATCTAAACCAAATTTCATGAAGAAGAGCTAGAAGCATAAGATCAGATATTTCAAGGGTCATTTCAAGAATCAGAATGTCGAGTTCAATAATGCTTTAGGGAACAAGAAATTTGCTAATGGTTTCAAGGGTGATTTCAAAAAAAATTAACAGACTAAGAAGAAAGGACCAGTTAGAGGTTACTTCATTTGTGGAGGTGACCATTTTGCTCAAAAATGTCCATAGGAAAAATTCAAGAACAAGGGTTCAACTTCTTAGCAAGGTAAATTTTAGCAGTAAATTCATTCAGTTGTTGACAATCGATAGGCTGAGTATCAAGCTTCACCCATAGAACTATTAGGTATTTTATTTAACCATCTAGTTTCTATTTTGATTGATACAAGATATAAATAATGTTTCATTACTCCTAAAATTCAAAGTAAATTTTCTAGAAAGGTTGGAGTTATATAAAATGCATGGTTGGTACAATATGGGAATGAGTCAAAGGTTAAAGTTGACAAGTGTCTAGTTGAAGCAGAGATTAGGTTGTCAGAGTTCACTATAGTAGTAGATTTTTATGTAGCACCATTAGGACCATATGATGTGATCCTAAGATTCAATTGGCTTGCAAATCATAAATCCAAGGTTGACTATTTCTAAAGAGAGTTGAGTGTCAAGATGATTTAAAAAAATTTACATAACTTTAGGGCAAGAGAAGGGAGTTGAAGCTAAGGAAAATTTCTACAATTCAGCTCAAGAAAGCTAAAAGTAAGGGATGTTAGGTATTTATCATTAATATAAATGAAATGGAAGAATCTAAGGAATGATCTGTCAAAGATTATCCTTTTTTTTAAAACATCCATTACATGTTTCTAGAAGAATTACCAAGACTGTTACCTAAGCACGAGTTTGATTTATCGATTGATATCATACCTAGTTTGAAACCACAGTCTAAGGTGCCATATAGAATGAAAACCAATGAATTGGTAGAGTTAAAGGCATAACTTCAAGATTTATTATCAAAAGGGTTAATTCAACTGAGTGTGTCACTATAGGGTGCTCCAGTTGTCTTCATTAATAAGAAGATTGACACTCTTCACATATATATATACTACATGAAGTTGAATAAATCAATAATCAAGAACAAATATTCATCACCATGCATTGATTATCTCTTTGATCAAATGTGAGGGCCAACATTATTTTTCAAGATTGATCTTAGAGTAGGGTGTCACAAGTTGAGGATCCATGAAGAGGGTAATTCAAAAACAATGTTTAGGTCTTGATATGGGCACTATGAATTCATAATGTTACCATTTGGATTGACAAATGCTCCAACAACATTTATGAATCTTATGAGCAATGTGTTAAAATATTACCTGGATCATTTTATTTTGGTCTTTCTTGATGACATCCTCATTTATTCCAAGGATGAGGAAGAGTACTTATAGCATTTGGAGTTGGTTTTGTAAAGTCTATGGAAGCACATGTTGTATGTTAAATTATCTGTGTATTTTTCCAAAAGAAAGTGCAGTATTTAGGACATATTATCTCTATGGGTGGTATTTTAGTAGATCTAACAAAGATAAGAGCCATAATGGGGTGGTCGGCAACAAATAATGTGCATGAGGTAAGGAGTTTCATGGGATTAGTGGGCTATTACAAGAATTTTGTTCTGAATTTCTCTAGGATAGATAATCTAATTACCTCTCTTCATTAGAATAATTAGAGTTTCATCTAGTTAGATAAGTGTGAATTAGCCTTTCAAGAATTAAAAAGGAAGTTTGCATTAGTACCAATGCTACGAGTTCCTGATCTTAATGGTCAATTTTTAGTGATCATTGATGCTTCTAGGGATGGCCTTAGAGGACATCTTATGTAGGATGGTTTAGTGGCAGCTTATGAATCTAGGAAACTGAAGCCACATGAAGTGAATTATGCCCCTCAAACTTAGAATCTACAAGAGTTTTGCATGCTTTGTAAGTTTGGAGGAATTATCTATTGGGAAAACTATTTGAGCTCAAGACTAATAACTTGGGACTCAAGTACATCTTCACTCAACTAAATATAAATGCTCATCAAGATAATGGTTAAAGTTCTTATCTGATTATGATTTTGACATTATTTATATCAAAAGAAAGGAGAATAAAGTAGTTGATGCTTTAAGCTATAGGAGGTACATAGTAGTTGTGGCTACTATAAGGAGTAATTTCATATATCAAGTGATTAAATTCTTATCAAGATATGAGTTTTAAGATCAGGTTAGAAAAGCATTGTCTGAGAATGCTCAGAATCATAGGTATAAAGGTTTCAAGATAGAGAATGATGGTCTTTTATGGTATAATGGTATGATGTATGTGTTTGATAGAGAGAATCTAAGGAGCACAGTGCTAAAAGAATTGCACAATGCCCCATATTCAAGACATATAGGAGTAACCAAGCTCATGGTTGAGATTAGACCACTCTATTTCTAGAAAGAAATCAAGAGAGATGCAATGGATTTTATGTCTCATTGTTTGGAATCTCAATGTGTGAAAGTTGAACATGTGCATCTAATTAGATTGGTATATCCACATGACATAACAAAATGGAAGTGGTAGGTGATCAATAATGACTTCATATAAGGTTTATCATTATCATAGAATAGTCATGACATGATCTTGGTTGTAGTTGACAAACTAACCAAGGTAGCCCATTTCATACTAGGTAACTTGATTGATGATGCACCTACACTTGTGAAGAGGTTTATAAAAGAAGTGTATTGATTACATGGTTTTCTAGAGAAGATCATTTTAGAAGGAGATATGAGGATAACTTCTAGGTTTTGGTTGACTCTAAATTCAGCTCTAGGTATGCAGTTGAACTTCAACATTGCTTATCACCCATAAACTGATAGACATACAAAATGAATTAACTAAGTTTTAGAAGATCTCCTTCATATGTATTACATGGATTAACAATAAAAGTGGGAGGAGTACCTCATATTATTGTTTTTACTTACAACAACTCATGCCAATCAATGTTGAAGATGGATCCATTTGAGACATTATATGGAAGGTGGTATATAATACAAATCAATTAGCATAGGTTGGAAGACAGGGTAGTCTTTGGACCTGAGATGCTTTTATAAATGGAAGAGAAAGTCAGGACAATTAGGTAGAGGTTGGTCAAGGCCAATGATAGACAAAAAAGTTATGATGATCTGAAGAGAATAGTTAGGTAGTTTTCTATTGGTGATAAATTTTTTATATGGGTTAAGCCTTAGAAAAGCTTGATTAAACTCAGGTTGTTAGTGAAACTTTCACTAAGATATGTGGGCCCTTAAAAGTTTTGAAAGTGGTCAATATTGTAACATATAGGCTTGTATTTCCATTAGCTCTATCTCTTTTACATAATTTCTTCCATGTGTCTTATCTTAAAAAGTATATTTTTGATCCTTCACATGTGTTGGATTGGAATGCTTTGTAGGTTTTAGACCCTAAGGTGGTCATGGTAGAATCAATAAGAGTAATTGACACTCACAAACTCCATTTGCATAATATATAAGTGTCATAGTGCAAGGTCTTTTGGGACCAATATTATGAGGATAGTGCCACTTAGGAGGATTATGATGAGTTTTATAAGCTATTTACACATTTATTTGCTTGATTTATTGTTACATATTATATTATTTTCTGCTAAATAATATTTTAAATTCATAACTTATGTTTGAATAAATGTCATTGGGACAATGACCAATTTTAGTAGGGAAGGATGTCACATCTTGATCTCTCTCTAAGCTGAACAACCTATTTGATCTGTGGATTATTATGGTTGATTAACTAATATTTTATTAATATTTATGACATATGTTGATTATGGGATAGTTTGTGTTGATTAATTTACATGATTAATTTTCTATGAGTTAGTAGTACTTTTACATTTTGTACATTATGATCATGTTTGTTAATTATACAACATTATTTTATAGATATAATGATGTTTCAAGCTAACTACCTTCATTTTTGTGAGGTGGATGCAGGATAGGTTCTTCCCTCATAGTGTGATGGAGGGAGAGTATTATTGGAGAGGGTGGTTTAGATGGAGACATTAGGGGATGATAGACAATGAATGTAGAAACCTTTGCACACACCGCATTTGTATTTTATGATTGTGTTTTTTGATAGATAGTTGTAGTATGTTTTATTTTACATGTAAATAATTATTGTGTTCTTTTATGTTTTCATTAAATTTAGTTGCTATTAATGGTCATGTTTATTTTTTGAGTGATTCATCAATATAGTGATCATGTGTAGCTTATCTTGTTTGACATAATTTTTTGGCTAAAATGAGTGAATTTATATATGTTGTACTTACCTTACAACCTAATTTGGAATGGTTGTGTAGTATAATGTTTTTATGTTATATAGGCATTAAAAAGTATAGATGGATTCCATTTTTATTGATCTAAAATATATAGGTAATAATAATTAAAGATTATTATTACAAGATATTTATATATGTTTATTCTAATGTCGAAAGATAAATAACATTGTAATATCCCCAACTGGGATATTTACTAAAGATGCACAAATATATAAAATCCCATCTCAACAATGATGAAAATGGATTTAATGAACATATATGGGAAGAACATACCACTAATTTATTAATTTCTACCAAAGCATAATACACAATCAATTGTTGAAGATAAAACCAAACAATAACTCTTTCATTAATTCCTCAACATACACACTTACATATACATTCCTACACTCATAATTCTCCACACAACTCATTTGAAATATTTCAAACTCCACACAAACTAGATCTAATGTTACACACCACATGTACTCTACACATTGAAACTCTAATTCTAAAAATCGAGGCATCTTCACAATTCCTGAGTGGAAATGTCCTACTAAACCAAAGGGGCTTCATCCTTTGGTCTAAGAAATAATGGGTTTTCATCTATTGATCTTAACCTCCATTTATATTTCGTCTAAGGAAGATGTGTAGTTGAACACAAATTCAAACTTACAATCAAATGGGTTTTTTTATGATTTCAAAGATGCATATCAAAGGGGAGAAGTCTATACTTATACAAATTTACAATGGAGAAGAGTAATGCAAGAAATAAGAGGAGAGAGAATATGGAGAGTAGCTTTCCACATGGAGGGTCAATTTGTCAAAGATGACAAGACTACACCATGTGCAAAAGACAACAATGATTACTTCCTCCCATGCCTTTATAATTGTGCCTCCCTCTCCATGTGAAGGGAATCAAATGATGGGGATTAATCCACTATTCATCCATGTGCTCACATGTGTCAAAGATCCTCTCAACAACCCACTTTTGACTTCTCCACATGCTTTCAACATGTACACAACATAAAAATATGCCAGCTTATCTTTTTTGACTTTATTCACATGCTTTCAACATGAAACCACATAGAAATGTGCCAACCTTTTCTTTTCCCACCAAGGACAACCCATGTGATCACATAAAGTAAATCTAATTTATCTCCCAAGTGAAAAGGTACATCCCACTCTAAGCACATGTTTTTGACCCCATGTGAGGACCCCTATGGGTCATACCATCTCATCCACAATCCACCTCATTTGCTACATAACCACATGAATCACCTACCACATCACTAATGAATAGTGATAGTGAATAGTAAATTCTTGAATAGTGACTTGGTGAATAGTGTCCTTGTGAATAGTACTAGAGAAACATTGAAATGACCAATTTTACCACAACATCAAATTAATTTCAAAGGGGACATGACAAATCCTCCATTTCCAAAATTACTTATCCTCAAGCAATTGCAAATCAATATGCTCTAGAACAATGGTTTCAAGGTGTTGTATCTAATTGTAATATCCATGCAGTCTTGCCCCTATCCCTATAAAGTGATCCAATTTTTTTCCAAAGTGCACTACAAGGTGTACTATCTCTAAAATTCTTGCACAACTTCTATAATTAGATTACCTCTTTGATAACCAACTTGTCCTCATATAGATAAATATCAAAGGAATGTGCATGACTCACAACTTTATAATACACTATTAGGAAACCCACAAAGCAATGCATGATTTGACTTTTCCATATTTGGTTAAGAACAAATAATGAAGACATAATTAGGATAAATTCTCTACTTTGAGCATTACTAGGATCCCAAACAAATCTCTAGAACTCTGCACCATGTGTCCACTGCACCACTCTATTATTCATCTAAACTACCACAACTAGTTTAGCATTCATAACATATTCATCCATAATGATAGTGAACTTATCAAAATATTTTCCTTGCCTAAACATATCTCCTAGATCCCATATTATGATGTGTATGCAGATTTGGACAAAAAGATCTATGTGCTCCAACCATTGAATCCTATTATCATTCACCATATTTCCCTTAAGCTCAACTAAGGTCAATTTAGATTCTTTTCTTATCCCTTTGTATGACATAATGAAATCATGAGCAAAAATGATGTTGAGCTCATAAATTTTATCTTGTAAATATTTCATCATACCATCTAGAAAACTCATCATCATGCATTCACAAGTTTGAGCCAAAGGATCTAAATGCACTCTTTCACCCTCATTAGGATGATGAAAAAACTAAAATATATTGGTGATACCATTCCCATATCTTGAGATGAAACTACAAGAGTGCTTACCAAACACCTTATTCATACCAAATTGGATGATGTCTAGTGCATTATTGAGTCTCAATGGTGTGACCAAAGTCTCAAAGTGTCTCTAATGATCGTGAAAAGAAGTCTCCTAAACATATTTTCTTTGGATCTATGTCTGATGATATATAGAACTCAAATCTATCTTTGAAAAATGCACATCATCATGTATCTCACCAATAAACTCATATGTGTACATGTTGGGATGGAGGTATGGAGTGATCATGATAGACTTAGAACTTGATTTCACTCTCATAATGTGCTCGAGTCTTCTATTTGGTGGTAGCCTTGGAAACAAGTCACTAAACACCACACTATGCTTGTTAAGAAAATTACCAATATGATAATAACATACAATTTTTGCCTAAACAACTTGTCCATGGAGAGAAGACCTCTCTTTGATATCCTTTAATGAGAATCCCTCTTGTTTAGATCTACAAAATATTGTAGGATCTAAAGTGCCCAACCATATGTGTGTCATGACAAATGAGACCATCTACTATCACATCAATTTCATCCTTCACATCACCATCTAAAATGTAATCAATAATCATTTTCAGCCCATAAACTATTATATTTACGTTATTCCTTTGAAGTTCCCAAGCATGATGTAGATTTACACCAAGATGCATGATATAAAAGTATTTGCATAAAGTGGTAGAAATCTGATTTGCCTTATTTAATTCTCCTTCATACAACCAAGTATTTTTAGAGATCAACATTTTACCAACATAAATGAGATCATAATTTCTTACCTTCTCTTCTTTGAGCTGAAAATTCCTCCAACACGTGATTGAAAAATCTTCTTTATTGGGTTCCAACTCTAAAGTGAATTCTCCCATAAAATGTATGCCATGCAAACTCCATGTTTTATTGACTCCATTAAGACTCATGATATATAAGTCTTGTTCACCAAAGAGAATGAATAATTGTATTTCATTTATGATGCTAAGAATTTTTAGTATTTCCTCCTTTATGAATCCTACAACTTACTTGAGCTTGATACCCAAAGCACCATAACAAACATAGTCACAAAATTTTGAACATTAAAAAGACAATTGATTTTCTTACCCAAATATAGCATCAAGATTCCTATAGGGACTATCTCCATTAGTTCATCATCCATGATATTATTTTCCCACAAGTGATCTATAACCCTTGAACATGTATCCTTCACAATGTGGTTAGATAACATAACAAACTCTAAGTGTTTCCTCATGAACTTCCCTCCATTCCAAAAGAAAAATATGGAGAACTCAAGAGTAATACCAATGCATCTATTTAATTTTAATCTTAAAATATTACTTGGATCCCAGTTGAAAACACAATGTGAAATTCAAAACAAAGAGTCCTCATTCCTTATAAGGCAAGTTGTGTATCTCACTCTATCATCCTTTGGTGCATTATTTTCATGTTGAAGAAAATTTTGTAGTGGCATAAGAGGAAAAAATAAATGATCATTATGCCCATACCTTAAGCTGTCAATACTGATCTCATCCACCTTTGATAAGGGAGGAATTACTAAGCTACCTTTATCATCTCTATCATTGTAATTCATAATGTTTCCTTCAAATGCATATCCATTCACCATGTTATTCTGATAACCAATCATTACCTTACCCTTTAAATGTTTGGAGGTTAGTAAATGTTCCTCCACCTTAAATCCTTTTCATCTATCAAGTAGATCCTCTTCTTCTTTGACTACATCACCCATTAGTTAACACATACAATCAATAGAAGATTAAAAAACATCTTATATTATCAAATAAGGTTTACCTTTAATCTATATGTTGGATTTAGCCAAAACACCCATATCCCACACCATTAAGTATGGGACATCTTGATGTTGAGAGAAAGGATCTCCCTTCCACTTTGTACCCTTCATCCTTTCAATATTTTTAGAATACTTATCATTATGGCATAAATTTTGTAATTACATCATATGCAACAAATCCTTGTTCCTATCAACATCCTTATTTCTTAAGTTGCAGTCAAAAAAGCAATCAAAATGTTTATCTCTATCAGCTGATATGAAATTCTCTGAAAGATTTGTAGTAGTAGTAGTAGTAGTAGTAGTATCACCCTTCTCACCATAAATATAATAAGTCTCAATCGGGCATCATTCCTAAGATCATGCTCATAAACATGGATATTTTTTAGGCCATTCTCATACAACCTTGGCTCTTCCTTGACTTCTTCAAGACAAACATCATGTGTAATTTCAACCTTAAAAGTTAATTAAATGTTCTTTTCTAAATCAAAACCTTTACCTTTGAATTTTTGAAGGTGTTGTCTTGCTTGAGTGTCTATCAACTTAGCTCTCTTAGCTCTTTCCATCCATTCGTAAAACCTTTTTTGGGTCCTCATTAAATCCTCTATGCTACTTTGAAAAATAATTAATGGCTCGCCATTTGGAATCTTGAGAGGTAGTGTAAGAATTGATGTATCTTCTTGCAATTGGGGATCTTCCAATCGGATAAGTGATGCCTCTTACTCCTTGA
>JARHVA010000982.1:337500-432500 GCA_037957365.1 Torreya grandis | reverse complement strand
ATGATTAGGAATTTCTCTTCTTCTCATAACACCAAAAAAACATCAAAAATCATGAAAAATAGGATTTTTGAAACAATTCATACTAGTGACATCAGTAAAAAAACACATTTGGATAACATAATTAGAGTTATAAACAACATAAAATATTTTTTGGGATCAATATATGTCATTATACGTTAATTTTAATACTTTTTTCCATGACTAATCACTATTTAGGTTTTAGGAAGGTTTAAGACCTGTTTGGGGTCTTAACGATTGTTCATAAATAACAATGCCTCTATATCTCTCCTAATTACACAATATTATTTTTATTAGACCCATATAAAACCTAAAATCACTATTTTATCCCATTAAAATTATGATATATGGTACTAGCATATGAAGTTGCTCCTTAGGTGGCTTACTTAGCGTTCTTGAGGCTCAAGAGAGGTCAAATTAGAGTTTTGGGTCTAAAAACTCTATGTTACTATTGGGAGAGGTTAATAAACTTATGAAAAATTCCTCCACATGTTTATACATTATTTTGAATTCTTCATCACTCTTTTTTATTCTCATGGTGTAGTGATTAGGGGTTTTGGGGTTTTAAGCTTGTTACCTCCTTGTTAGCCGTTAAGGGCTCTTGGACTGAAAACTGAGTGTGTATAACACTTTTAAGTGTGTTGAGATAATATTAATGAATTTTTAATTCCAAATTGACACTTAATTAAGTATATAAATTCATATTTTTATCTTTTAGACCAAAAGACACCTTAGCCTCATGACTACACCTTGCCAATAGAGTGGGCAGGGTCTGAGACAAAATAGTGGATATGTACATTGAAGGTATGATTTTTAGGTGAAAATTATTGTATTAAACCACTCATGAACATTATATTTACCAATTTTAAAAACTTTATCACATCTATAGAGACCCTATAATGTCATTTTGCTTCATGATTAGTTGGGACTGCCTACGTGCAAAGAGCTTAGGAAAGTTATTTGGGTCAAAAGATCATAGAAGTTAATTTACTGAAAAATGGAAATACTTATCATGTTTTAAGAACATACATGAAATTAATAATGATGATTATCCATCATCACTTACCTCTCAAGAGGGTCCAAAATCTTGTATTTCCCACTAAGGGTTTGTATGCTAAATAGCCATGTTGACCCTAAAAGTGATTAAAATGAGTTTCTCCTTATTAAAAACTATATGAGATTGATAAAAAAAATAATGGAGGTAATAATATGGTAATAAAAAAACACTCTCTCTCTCAAAATTTATTGTGCCAATTTCAATTTAAAGACACTCTTCACCACTGAGGGTATGCATGGCCTGCATGGTTACTCAAGATTATAGATGGAGATAGGACTACATTTCTTGTGTTTTAGGACCTCCATTCACATAAATAGTTCCATTTAGGTTCATGAACTTGTATGAAGTCCCATTAGGCTTAGAGTACCTTTCAACATGCTTTTTTAGGTCTCATTTAGGCTTAAGGTCTACCTATCCTCTCTTAGCTTACAGGTGTCTTTAGGGATCATGGTTATGTATTTTGGGATTTGGGACCTTTCCTTCAATATAATTGACCATTTAAATTATTTTTTAACCTGAATACAATCTTAATCAGGCTTAAATTTATTTATAGACTTTAGGTTACTTTATTCTTCTCATGATATAAACCTTACCCTACACTTTCGAGTCATGGCTATATGTGCTTCTAGGGTGGTTGACTATCTATAGGTGATTAAGTTTATGACCTCTCCTTATAATAAATATCATTTCAATACTCTTTTAACTTGGTTGTATTCCTAAAATATATTTCAAACCCTTTAATCATATATGCTCTACCCTTTCATTTGAACCAACCTATTGATCCCCTAAAAGGGCCTGTAGGTAACCTTTAGAGACACTTTATTGTGAATAGGGTTTGAGCCTTCTCCTTCAAGTTAATAACTCTTAAATACTCATTTGAACCTATTCACCAATTTAAATAGGCTTAGAGTTCCCTTAATAACCCTTTTCAACACTCTTTACCACTTCTTTTCATTACTCCTCAAGTACATAATATTATAGGTGGTGTTGGAAGGTTTGTACGAAATATAAAAGAGGTTAGATGATTCATGACCTTGATAACATCAATGAAATGGATTATGAACTTATTAATCCATTGAAAACAACTTAGGAGGTAGTTAAAACCCATTTCATTCCTCTAGTCTCCTCTATACACCACTTTCCATGTAGTACACTTGATTGTACCTTCACCTTGGTTGTAGGTGAAGATTGTAAAAGTATATATATGAGGTTCAATGTCTTGAAATGTCCTCTTTCTCTTTATATAATTATTTAAGGATTTAAAAATAAAGGAGTTTCAATCTCACTACTCCAAAAGGTATATTAACTCCTTGTCATGGTCCTAAGACAATTTTCATTTGCTCCTCATACAGTCCTGTATGAGGTCTATAACATGTGAACTTAGTTTCAAGAATTCTCTTGACTATATATTACTGTTAGGCTTGATTGTAGGTAATATTTTGATATATATTATTCCATTATATCTCCTTTACCTTATGTTTACTTTAGAAACTTCTATGGCGTGACTAAAACTAACAAACTCAATCTCACCATGCACTCCTTCTATCCAATTGTCCTTCTCATTTAAATAGGCCTCAAGACATCATTTAGACTCATTGTTTGTATGTGTATTATAATAATTATATACATTGGTAGGTGGTGAATGTGTATTTGATTATTTTTTCCACATTTTCTCATACTTCTTGAAGTATCAAGGCCAAGATAGCCTAATAGAGTCATCTCTGCCTCTCAAACATTGAGTTTTCTTCTTTCAACTCCATAAATGGTTGTAGGTGTGCATGTGTTTTAATATGAACATTTCCATACCTAAATAATATTATACAATATCACATAGGTAAATTTTATTACACTTAACTTACTATTTATACTTCTTAGGTCACTTTCATACTACCTTTACATAGTCAGCTATAGGTAATCACTTCTTGAAGGTTTTAGATTATGTGTTAGAGTTCAAAGCCTTGTTTAAAGTCATGATAATCATGAAAAAAATCATAAGAGTTTACCAAACCATTTATTGACACTTTCATAGTTAATATAATTCTCATACTAAACCTCATGAACTTTTAATGCATTGTGTACTTTTGTTTACCCTATTCTGTACAACTTGTGTAATCACTTAAATATCTTAGTTGTGTGGAAGAAGGTGAGTCATTCCTCATGGAAACATCATCATGACATATAAATTTTTTCTTATTAATTTCATAAATTTTACAAACTTAATTCATTTTATGAACTTTAGAACATACTCATATGTGATTTTATAATTCAAAACTTCTCCAATCATGATCAGGCCTATAGGATGCAATTATGCATTCTTGATTTTAGGTGTGAGAAGTTAGATGTGGGTCTTTATTCATTGGAATTATTATGTATTCCATTTAGTTATGTTCATCATGATATGTCCTTAAATTGTCTTTCCACATCTCAAACCATTTCACTACACCTTATCATGTCTCCACTTCACCTTAGCATATTTTCCAATTTGGCTTGGTTGTAGATGGCCATCTCAAGATGAGCCTTGCATTGATTTGTTACTTATAAAATTTACCAATTCATTAATTTTAATTGGAGATATTATAATTTATCATAAGTTAAATAGATACAATTTGTATTCTCAAAATCTATTGACATCTTTTCATACTTTGAAACATCCATGTTTACCTTATACCCTACCTATAGGTGCTTAAAACACTTCATGAACTTACTCAAGATGAAAATTTGGATCATGTTCCCAATTATAAAACAAACCAATAGATAAAAAGTTTATATCATGTTTATCAATGATTTTACCTATTGTTATTCAAACCAAAATGAAGTTCAGACTTGGAAAGATGTTTCAAATACCATACAAGTCTCTCAAGAAGCAAGTCACTTGGAGATTATGGAGAAAAAGAGACATTTAAAAAAACACACATGAATTCCATGTATTTTAAGGATACTTCATGAGTTATGGAGGTTTATAAACCTATGAAAGTGACCGCCATGAGAAGAAAACCAAACTTGTAGTAGGATTCACTGAAATAACCTGTTCATCAACACATTCTTCCTCCAAGTGAAGGCACCTCATAAAGATTATTTGGATGATGAAAATAAATTTAAATGGAGATACATGAAATATAAAAATATACATAAAAATAATTCCTCTCCATGTATTTATAAAGTGTAGAAATAAGTACAAGAATAAACCCCTCTCAGATGAATAGGCCATAGTGACCTATTATCACTTTTAATGAATATTAATAAATAATAGGTCATAATTATGAAAAAAATACAATAAATAAATATCCCTAGGAACCATAACAATGTAAAAAGTTTAATCTCCTAACTCTCTCTCCTATGTCTATACTTGCACTTAAAAATTGCCCTTCTAGAGCTGCCAAGTAGGTCAATATGAGAGATAAATTAGTTTTTTTACTTTTAAGAAATAAAACATCTTAAAAATAATTTTCTAACCTTTTAATGGACAAATAAGTTCCTTAATATTCATTATTATAAATTTTAACTTGATAATTTTATGCATGGCCTCAAAATAGGCCTTTGTGGCAATAAAGCTACTAGAAACACTTGAGAAGCATATTTAAAACACTTAATAATGTATTCATTGGATATTTTAGTGCTTTAATAATTACATTATGCCATTAAAATAAAAATTTCATGTGTTAGGGGTGACAATTTCACTTGTGAGGTCAGAATTATCAATAATTTGGCACCTCAACTGGGAAATATGCCTACTATACTTAAGAACTAGACCATTGACATCACTTTAAAGATCATAAGATCAATATTACACTCTAAAAAAATCATGATTAGACCTAATTAATGACTAAGAGACTCATGAATCAAGATAAAATAGCTTCTTTCTCCTTAAAGATAGAAAAGAAAAGATAATAAAACAAGGAAATGAGGCTAAAAAAACACATGTGATTGCAAAATAGATATTGAAATAAAACATAAGAAAATGAGTGTGATTTACAACACTTGGAGAAAAAACTAATTAAATATAACTAACATTCAAATTATCTTCCTCCAAGATAAAAAGGAATGTTTTTTTGATCACTTACTTCATATGATGAACAAGGACATGAGACAAGTTACTTCTTGTACTTTTGATTGATGTATCTTAGTTATTTTATGGTTTGAAATCCTATATACAAATTTTCAAATGAATCATTAGCATCAAAAAAGTCTCCAATAAATACATATTCATCTTGTGCTTTAGGATATTTTTCATACTGCTTGTCAACTATAACTTCATCAAGTGATATCTCATCTATGCATTGTCCTTGAGTCTCTATGGCATTTTGAGTGACCTAATCCATCTTACCATCTATTATAAGTTCATCAAGCTCATTAAAAATATTTTAATATTAAATATAGTAAATATCATGATCTTTAATATGTTTTTCTTGATCAACCTTCTCATAATAATGTTATCTAATGGATAATGTATCCTTACAAAGGTCTTTAATATCTTGTATAGACTCAATGTATAACTACCAATCACCTTTTTGTTACTCAATTTGATTAACCTAAATGAGAACAACTTGAATGGCATCCTGATCCTTCTCAAGTGGGAAATATGGCAATCAAGAATTTCAAATGTGAAATCATGTTTTGATTTGGAAATAACCTACTCAAATCTAACCTCTTGCTCAATAGGAGATGTCTCAAATTCATTCATTACTTTATCTTGTACCATCTCATGGATATCTTTCACATCAAGAGTAGCTTTCTCTTGCACCCTTGAGGTACCATGAAGGGAATTTATCTAAATTTCAATTATATCAAGATCTTAAAACTCATCAATAGGTTATAAAAATAGTTCCTCTTCATCATCTATGACCTCATTCTCATGATCTTCAAACACACCAAAAAGGAGATCTTGAAACAAAAAAACACCTCCTTTACCTTCTGATAAAACTTTTCTATCTTTTTTGCAGGCCAAATTACCTTTTATCTAACCAATTGGAGTATTAAAAAAAAATCATCTTCATGTATAATTGAAACATCCTCATCACATGCTCCTTAGAACTCAGTTATAGTTGTAACTTCTTCATGCATCTTCCATAAAATAGGCTCCTCTTCAAGAAGGGAGATGGTGGGAGGGAAATGAATAAGCTCATAAGTTTGTTTTAGATTCAAGGTAGTACTTTTACAAATTGAGGTCTTGGGAATGGAATTTTATTGTAAGAACACTTGAAGAGAGAGTAAGTTAAGTTGAGTTATGGACACTTGGTTTTCCTCCTCACCATTTCCTTACTCACCCTCAAGATTCAATTCATAAATTTTAAATGTAACATAAATTTTAGCCTCTTCAACAATAAATTCCTCATTAAGTTGGATGTTTCCTTGAATTCAATTCCATGAGGTATCAATTATAGGTATATTGTATTTTTTGGGCTCAAATTTAGTAACACTCACCTCCTCCTATTTTTCCACAAACTGGACTACTTGGTTCCAAGATAGGACTTTGAAAGTAGTAAGTTCAGTTGGAGGTTAAATTTACTCTTTTAAAGTATCCATTTGAGAATATTCAATGAATTCATGAGGACAAGGAGCACAAGAGGGTTGATATGGTAAATAGGAGGATTTTTGAAGAGTGATGGGAGGAGATTCATTCACAAGACTTGGCATGGCATAACCAGGATTCATAGCCTAAGAATGCCTCCAATATGGTATAATATTATTTTCTTGAGGAAGGTAGGTGAATATGGGAGTAAAATTAGAACACAATAAGTTTGATCAGGGGTAGGAAGAGATGGTTGAAGTGGTTTGGGATAGATCTATTGATTATTGCATCTCATCAACCTATGTACCCACCATTGGATCATAGTTCTCATCTCCCATAATTCATAAGTCATAAAATATTGATTTTATTCTCCAAATACTACCCACCTATCTATCAACATTTGTACTATCTTTCTCATCTTCTTAATGAGGTGAAAAGGTATCACATCCAACTCTATATCCCAAACTCTCATCACCCCTTCATATTTTAACATATTTGGCATCCATACCAACAAAGATAGGGTAGGTTAATCATGATTTTGAGTTGGAAATGGAGTATGAGGAGGTGAATATGACTACTAAAAGTTTTGATAAGGATATTGGGGAACATAACTAAGGTCATAGTGAGGCTGATAAAAGTTACTATAAAGCTGATAAGAGTCATTATAATTTTGACAAAAAAGATTATTGGGCTAAAAATACTCATGGTAAGGTTGATTGGGCTCATAAAAAAGTTTATGAATATTACCATACTATTGATAAGGCTCATCATATTTCATGAAATTCCCATTTTCTTCAAAGTAAGCCGTAAATATAATATCAAGGTAGTCAAATCAAGATTCACTTACTTGAAAACTATGCCTGGGCTGCTAGAACCAGTTGATATAACTTGAATATGTCATTGATGTTTTAAATGAATCCAAAGTATGATCAATAGAATAACAACACCAACAAATCTTCCACTATTTTGGACTTTTATCCCACTGGGTGTGCCAAAAATTATTGACTATTAGAATTACACCCTTTTGAAGGTAGTTTTAGGCATTCATAGTTTGAAGTAACATGGAGCCAATCCTAGGAAATGGGTGTCCAAATAGGTGGATTGAATCTCTATATTCTAAGGGCTACCTCCCCTTGATGTATCAGTTATGATGCCTAATCTACACTACCATCTTGCAAAAGAAAAGAGAAGAAGGTAAACTAAAAGGAAAACTTATCTAACTGGGGTGATACACTAAAATATAACCTCCAATTATGTAATATGCACTAAAAGGATGAATAAGAACATAAACCTAATTTTACTTATCAAATGAGAGATCTCCATATATCAATGTTTCACATAAAGTCTCATCTTGTGGTTGATCTAAAGTAACTAATCAATAGGTATCTCAAAGACACTAAGGAAATCTCACACTTGAAAAAAATGAAAGATGATTAGAGAACACTATGAAAATTGTAAGGATGATTTAAAACCTACAAATAGGTAAAAATTAAATGATAAGATGAGAGGAAGCATGAACTATCATCGTTGTCTATCAACAAACCATGAAAATACACTAAACCAAGCTTTGAGGAGGCATCAATTCTATTTCATTCATTCAAAATAGGCAAGTAAAAGTGTTTTATAAGCATATCCTTTCCAAAAATTAGGTTAAGGATTATTAAAATTCCAAAAATTGGCTTACATAGAGATAATTGAGAGAGGAAAGAAGAGACAAGAGCCCCCAAAACTAGGAAATATGACATTTTTTTCATCCTTCTTGAATCCCAACATATAATTTTTAAATTAGTCTCTCATTTATCCTTGGAGATTTGGTGTTTAGGTTGAGTAAGGATTTATTGGATAGTTTGAAAGAGTATTGAGCATTTATTCCTAGTGTTTGACCCATATAACATCCTAGATTTTTGCTTGCATATTCTTATATCCTTTCTCAAGAAGTCATTTCCTTGAAAATAGGCTTTGATCCTTGAGATTAGATCATAATGATTCAATAAAGTATTTATTTTAAACCTTATTAAAAACATTAATTACGTTATATCACCTTTATTTGGATATTAAAAGGTCTTTGAATGCAAGTTTGACTCGTTTAACACACTAGGCAATGGAATGAGAGAAGTTATGTTTAGAGTCTTGAGACCTTTTACAACCTTGAAAATTTATTTTAGATAATTAATTACTTATTAAAACTTGAGTTTGGAGTGTAAGAGAAGGAGGATCATCAATAAAGTCCTTGGAAAACTTCTATGCATCATTTACTTATATTTAAACACTTGATTCCTTCATATGAACAAAACTCAAAGGAGAGAGAAAGAAGAGTTTTTGCATTATACTAGGAAAAATTACAAAATGGATGGATTATCAACATGAAATTATAAATTAAAAAATTTATTTTTAACCATAAATTATATCAAAATAATCAATTTTGCTCATTTAGAATGCTTTATCACCCCCTTCTTTGTAGCCTTAAAACTTGAAAATGTCCTTGTATAGAAGATTGTATAGAATAACTTGAAAAATTGGGAATTTTTTTTAGTATTATCTATCCCCTTACATATCCACACAAAATTTAATGATAATAATCCAAGTGGAAGTACTCATTTTCCTTCATTGTCTTCTCCAATTAGGCCTAATTAGCCCTCCTAGGCCTAGAAAGAGAAAATTGGCCCAAATGACCACCCAAATGTGTGAAAATTGAAAAAATAATTTTATTAAATTTACCTAGCCTTATATAATCCTCATGAAAAATTTTGGGTCGTGATACCCTATGGAAGTGTGCAAACTAAGAAAACACCTTTCTTCTTAGGCTTATTTTGAGCTTGTTGCAGACTGCCTTGAAAAACTTGCCTTATTTGGCCACTTAAAGAATATTAAATGCTTTTTTTTTAATTTAATGGATATTAAAAATCCCAAATGACCTCATCCCATGATTTTTAAGTTCTTCCCTTCTTATAACACCTAAAAAACACCAAAAACATTGAAAATAGGGTTTTTAAAGCAATCTGTACAAGTGACATCAACAAAAAACACATGTGAATAACCTCCTTGGAGTATTAAACAACATAAAATAGGTTTTAGGATAAATATGTGGCATTATAGGTGTATTTTAAGACTTTTTTCCATGACTAGTCACTATTGGGGTTTTAGGAGGGTTTAAGACCTATTTGGGGTCTTAATGATTATTCATAAAGAAAAAACCCTCTCTCTCTCTCTCTCTCTCTCTCTCTCTCTCTCTCTCTCTCTCTCTCTCTCTCCCCCTCTCCTAATTAAAAAATATTATTTTTAAGGGACCCATATAACACCTAAAAACACAAATGGGTCCCATTAAAATTATGAGAGATGTTATGAGCATCTGAAGTTGCTCCTCAAGTGGCTTGCTTAGCATTCTTGAGGCTTAAGAGAGGTCAAATCTAATTTTTGGGTCTCAGAACTCGATATTATTTTTTGGAGAGGTTAATAAAATTATTAAAAATTACTCCACATGATTATACATTTCATATAATTTTTAATCACTCTTGTGTATACTCATGGTGTGCTGATCACGAGTCTTGGTGTTTTAAGCTTGTTACCTCTTTACTAGCCCTCAATGGATCTTAGAATAAAAATTGAGTGTGGATGACACTTTGAAATATTTTTATACCTTCTTCATGACTTTTTAATACCAAAAATAATCTTCATGATGTATGTAAATTCTTATTTTTTCCTTGAGACCAAAAGACACCTTAGTCTCATGACTACCCCTTACCAATAGAGGGGACAGGGTCTAAGACAAAATAATGGATATGTAAACTAATGGTATTACTTTTATGTGACCATTATTATCTTAATAAAATCATTAAAATTAAATTTACCAATTTAAATTTTTTTATCACACCTATAGAGTCCCTAAAACATCATTTTGCTTTATGACTGGTAAGGACTTCCTGCATGTAAAGAGCCTAAGAAAGTTATTTGGGTCAAAATACCATATAAGTGACTATACCAACAAATTTAAATCCTTATCATGTTTCAATAACCTCAATAAAATTACTCATGGTGATTATCCATCAGCACTTACCTCTCAAGAGGGTTTAGAATCTTGTATCTCTCACTGAGGGTTTATATGCTAAATAGGCTTATTGACCCTAGAGGTTAGTAAAACGTGTTTATCCTTCTTATCCACTATGTGAGCTTGATAAAAAAAAATTATTGGAGGTCATAATAAGGTTATCCATTCTCTCTCTCAATTGTTATTTTTCCAATTTTAATGGAAAGACAACTCTTCAACACTAAGGTTATGAATGACCTACAGGGTTGCTTAAGACTGTAGGTGGAGATAGGACTGCATTTATTATGTTTTAGGGCCTTCATTGACATAAATATTACCATTTAAGTTCATTAACCTATATGAAGTATAATTAGGCTTAGAGTAACTTTCAACATTATTTTCTTGGTCTCATTTAGGCTTAAGGTTTGCCTATCCTCTCTCAACCTGTAGGTGTCTTTAAGGATCATGACTATGTATTTTGGGATTTGGGACCTTACCTTCACTATCATTGAACATTTTGATACTTTTTGAACCTGGTTGAATTATTAGTTAGGCTTATATTTCTTTGTATACTTTAGGTTACTTTATTCTTCTCATGATATAAACCTTACCCTACACCTTTGAGTCATGGTTTTAGGTGTTTCTATGGTGTTTGACTATCTATAAGTGCTTACGTTTATGACCTCTACTTTAAATCATTGTAATATCAATAATATTTAAACCTAGTTACAGTTGTCAACTATATTTCATACCCTTTAATCATATATGTTCAACCCTTTCATTTGAACCAACTTGTTGATCCGCCAAAATGGCATGTAGGTTGCCTCTAGAGTCACTTAACTATGAATTGGGTTTGATCCTTCTTTAGGTTCTTGACTCTTCAATACTCCTTAAACCTAGTTTCCACTTCAATTAGGCTTCGATTTCCCTTAATAACCTATATCAACACTCTTTACCACTTACTATCATTACTCTTGAAGTACATAGTACTATAGGTGGGTTATAGATGGTGTTGGAAGGTTTGTACAAATTGTGAAAGAGGTTAGATGATTAAAGACCTTGAGGAGGTCAATGACATGGCTTATAAACTTATTAATCCATTGAAAATAACTTAGTATGTAGTTCAAATTCCTTTCATGCCTCTAGTCTCCTCTATACACCAATTTCCATTTAGTATACTTGACTAAACCCTAACCTTAGTTGTAGGTGAAGATTAGTTACTTGAATATATGAGTTTCAAGGTCTTGAATTGGCCTCTTTCTCTTTATATAAAGCTTGAAGGATATCCAAATCAAGGAGTTTCACTCTCACTATCCACAATTTCTGTTAACTCCTTCTCATGTTCTTAAGACACTTTTCATCTACTCATTGTATAGTCCTATATGAGGTCTATCACATGTGAACTAAGTTTCGAGAATTCTCTTGACTATAGGTTACTATTAGGATTGACTATAGGTAAGCTTTTGATATATCTTTTTATTTTCTAGATCCTTAACCTTATGTTTACTTTAAAACTTCTATGGCCTGACTAAAACTAATAAACTCAACCTCACAATGCATTACTTCTATCCAATTATCCATTTCATTCAAATGGGCTTCAAGACATCATTTAGACTCATTGGATTTTTGTGTATTTCAAGCAATGGAGACCTTGGTTTGCTCCTTTGAACTCTAATAATGGATGGCTTATTTACTTATTTTAACTCCTTGTTATGTTCCTATTAGGCCTGACTATAGGTAATCTTTTGATATATCTTCTTCCTTGCTATATCTTTAACCTTATGTTCACTTTAGAAACTTATATGGCTTTACTGAAACTAATAAAATCAATCTCACCATGAACTCCTTCTATCCAATTGTCCTTCTCATTCAAATAGGCCTCAAGACATCATTTAGATTCATTAGATTTTGGTGTATTTAAATAATTGGAGACCTTTGTTTTATTATTTCAACTCCAAGATTGGTTGGCATATTTTCTTATTTTAACTCCATGTCATATTCCTAAGACACTTTTCATCTTCTCACTGTACAATCCTATATGAGGTCTATAACATGTGAACTTAGTTTCAAGAATTCTCTTGACTGTAGCTTACTATTAGGCTTGAATATAGGTAATATTTTGATAGATATTCTTCCTTTATTGTTCCTTGACCTTATGTCAACTTTAGAAACTTCTATTTCTTGACTAAAACTAATAAACTCAATCTCACCATGCACTCCTATCCAATTGTCCTTCTCATTCAAATAGGCCTCAAGACATCATTTAGACTCACTAGTTTTAGGTGTATTTCAAGTAATGGAGAGACATTAGTAGGTGATGAAGGTGTTTTTGAGGGTTGTTTCCACATTCTCTCATACTTCTTGAAGTATCTAGACAAAGCTAGCCTAATAAAGTCATCTCTGCCCCTCAATCATTTAGTTTGATTCTTTCAAATCCATGACTAGATGTAAGTGTGTGTGTGTGTGTGTGTTTACTTGAACATTGCCATAACTAAATACACTTATCCAATATTACCTAGGTACCTTTTATTATATTTAACTTACTCTTTATAATTTTTAGGTCACTTTTATACTACCTTTACACAGTCTGCTATAGGTAATCACTTCTTAAAGGTTTTGGATTATGTGTCAGAGTTTAGAGCCTTATTTTAAGTCACGATAAACATGAAAAAAGCCATATAGAGTTTACCTAACTATGCATTGACACTTTCATAGTTAAGATCATTTTTATACTAAAACTCATGAACCTTTAATGCATTGTTTACTTCTATTTAGCCTATTCTGTATGACTTGTGCAATCACCTAAATCTCTTAGATGTGTGCAAGAAGGTGAGCTCTTCCTCATGGTAACATCATGATCTATCTATATTTTATCATTCCTTTGATTAAATTTCCAAAATTTATTTTATGAACCTTAGGACATGCTTATATGTGATTTTATAATTCAAAACTTTTCCGATCATAATCAGGCCTGTAGGATGCAATTTTGCATTCTTTGATATAGGTGTGAGAAGTTAGAGGTGATATTTATTCATTTGTACACTTAGGGATTCCATTGAGTGATTTTAATTATGATAATTCCTTTGATTTTATTTTCACATCTCAAACCCTTTCATTACACCTCAACATGTCTCCACTTCACCTTAGCATATTTTCTAATGTAATTTGGTTGTAGATGGTCATCTCAAGATGAGCCTTACATTAAATTGTTACTTATTTAGTTTACCACTTCATGAATTTTACTTTCAGATATTATAATTTATCTCAAGTTCAAGAGATATAATTTGGATTCTCAAAACTATTAGCATATTTTCAAACTTTGAAACATCTATGTTTACCTTATACCCTACCTATAGGTGCTTGAAACACTTCATGAACTTACTCAAGATGAAAATTTGGATCATGTTCCCCATTATTAAACAAACCAATAGTTAAAATTTTTATTTCTTGTTTATCAATGGTCTTACTTATTTTTATTCAAACCAAAATGAAGTTCAGACCTGGAAAGATCCTTCAAATATCGTACAAGTCTCTCAAGAAGCAAGTCACTTGGGGATTATGGAGAAAGAGAGACATTTAAAATAAATCACATGAATTCCATGTATTTTAAAGATATTACATGAGTTATGTAGTGTTATAAACATATGGCAGTGACCACCCTAAAGAGAAAACTAAACTTGAAGTAGGATTAATTAGAACAAGCTATTAATCAACATATTCTTCTTCTAAGTGAAGGCACCTCATAGAGATGAGTTGGCTGATGAAAACATAATGAAAGTGAAATAAATTAACTATAAAAACATCCCTAAAAATTATTCCTATCCATATATTTGTAAAGTGGAGAAACAAGTGCAATAATAGACCCCTCTTAGATGAATAAGCCATAGTGACCTACTATCACTCTTAGCGATTGTTCATAAAGAAAAGGTCATAATTATGCAAAAAAATTCCACTAATTTCAATATTACTAGGACCCTTAATAATTTACAAATTTTAAGATCCTAAATCTCTCTCCTATATTTATATTGAGCACTTGAAAATTTCCCTTCTAGAGTTTCCAAGGAGGTTGATATGAGAGATAAATCAATTTTATTAATTTTAACTTGATAATTTTATGGATGGCCTCAAAATAGGCCTTTTTGGCAATAAAACTACTAGAAACACTTGATAATAATGTTAAAAACACTTCAAACTATATCTATTGGGTATTTTAGTGCATGAATAAGTACATCATGTCATGAAAATCAAAGTTTCAAGTGGTAGGAAGTGATAATCTCACCCATGAGGTCAAAATTATCAACATTTTGGTGGCTCAACTAGGAAGTATGCCTACTATACTTGAGAACATGACCATTAACATCACTTTATAAATCATAAGATCACTCTTACACTCTAAAACAATCATGATTAGACCTGATTCATGACTACAAGACTCCTAAATCAATATAAAATAGATTTTTGCTACTCAAGTATAGGAAAGAAAAGGCAAAAAAATAAGGAAATAAGGCTATAAAAATTCATGTGATAGAAAAACACATATTGAAATAAAATGTAAGTAAACTAATGTGATTGACAAAACTTGGAGGAAAACAAAACTAACTACAAATAACTATCAAATAATCCTCCTCCAAGATCAAAACAAAAGTTTTCTGGATCATTTACTTCATATGATGAACAAGGACATGAGACAAGTTACTTTTTATACTTTTGATTGATAGAGCTCAACTACTTTATGGTTATCAATCCTCTAGATAAACTTTCAAATGGATGATTATCATCAAACAAGTCCCTAATAAAGACATTTCATTTTATACTTCGGGATATTTTTCATATTGCTTGTCAACTAAAAACTCATAAATTGATACCTCATCTATGAATTATCCTTGAGTTTTTATGGCATCTTAAGTGACTTCATCATTCTTAATATCTACTAAAAGTTCATCAATCCCATAAAAAATATTTGAATATGCAATCTAGTATGTATCATTATCTTTAATAGGTGTTTCTTGATAAACCTTCTCATAAGCATTATCTCCAATGGATAATGTATCCTTACAAAGGTCTTCAATCTCTTGTAGGGACTCAGTGTACAACTACCAATCACCCTTTTATTCCTCACTTTGATCAAACTAAATGAGATCAACTTGAATGGCATATTGATCCTTCTCAATTGGAGTAATAGGGATATCAAGAACATCAAATGTGCAATTATGTTATGATTTAGAAACAACCTACTCAAATCCAACCTCTTGCTCAATAAGAGATGTATCAAATTCATTCATGACTTCAACTTGTACCATCTCATGGAGATCTTTCACATCAAGAATATATTTCTCTTGAATACTTGAGGTATCATGAGGGGAATTTATCTAAATTTAAACTACATCAAACTCTAAAAACTTATCAATAGGTTCTAAAAATAGCTCCTCTTCATCATCTATGGCCTCTTTCTCATGATCTTAAAACACACCAAAAGATATTTCTTGAAACAAATCAACACCTCCTTTACCTTTTACTACAACTTTTACATCTTTTTTTAAGGCCAAATTACATTTTCTCTCACCAAGTGGAGTACTAATAAAAATTTCCTCTTCATGCATACTTGAAAAATCCTCATCATATTCTCCTTAGAACTTAGTTGCAGCTGTAACTTCTTCATCCATCCTCCATAGAATAGGCTCTTCTTTAAGAAGGGAAATGGTGGGAGGGAAATGAATAATCTCATAAGTTTATTTGGACTCAAGGTAGTAATTTTTCAATAAGAGGTCTTGGGAATGGAATATTCTTGTAAAACTACTTAAAGAGAGAGTAAGTTAAGTTGAGCTATGGACACTTGGTTTTATTCCTCACCATTTCCTTCCTCACCCTCAATATTCAATTCATCAATTTTAGATGTAACTTGAATTTTAGCCTCTTCAAAAATAACTTCCTCCTTCATTTGTATGTTTTATTGAATTGAATTCTATGAGGGAAAAATAATAGGCACAATGTCTTTTTTGGGCTCAAACTCAATAACACTCACCTCCTCCTATTTCTCCATAGACTTGACTACTTGATTCCAAAGTAGGACTTTGAAAGTAGTAGGTTAACTTGGAGGTTGAAATGACTATCTTGGAGTCTCTATATAAGAATATTCAATGAATTCATGAGGACAAGGAGCATAAGAGGGTTGATATGGCAAACAAGAGGATTCTTGAAGAGTGATGGGAGGAGATTCATCCACAAGACTTGACATGGCATAACTAGGATTCATAGCCCAAGAAGGCCTCCAATATGGTATAATATTATTATCTTGAGGAATGTTAGGTTAATCTATAATGAAACTTGGAACACAAGAATTTTTATTATGGGTAGGAAGAGATGGTTAAGGTGGTTTGGGTTGGATCTATTGATTATCCCATCTCATCAACCTATCTACCCACCATTAGATCATAGTTTTCATCTCCTATAATTCATAATTTATGACATATTAATTTTATTCTCTAATTTTTGTCCACCTATCTATAAGCATTTGTACTATCTTTCTCATCTTCTCAATGAGGTGAAAAGGTATGACATCCAACTCTCTATCCTATAATCTCATCACCCCTTCAAATTTTAACATATTTGGCATCAATTACAATAAATATAGGGTGGTGTAATTATGATTTTGAGTTAGAAATGGAGTAGTAGGAGGTGAATATGTCTTATAAAAAAATTTAAAAGGTTGTTAGGGCACATAACTAGGGTCATAGTGAGGATGATAAGAGTCACTATAAAGCTGATATGACTGATCATACTCATGACAAGATAGATTATTAGACTTATAAAATTATTGTTAAGGCTGATTAGGATCATAAAAATGTTGATAAGGATTACCAAACTAATGGTAAGGCTTATCATCTTACATGGAACTGCAATTTTCTTCACTGTAACCCATCAAAATAATATCAAGGTGGTGTAATCAAGATACACTTGCTTAGAAACTATGCTTGGGCTGCTATAACTAGAAAATATAACTTGAAGATGGCATTTATGTTTTGAATGACTCAAAAGGCTGATCAATATAAGAAAAATACCAACAAATGTTCCACTAATTTGGACTTGTATCTCATTAGGTGTGCCAAAAATTGTTGACGACTAGACTTGCATGATTTTGAAGGTAGTTTTAAGCCTTTATATTTTGAAGTAATATGGAGATAATCCTAAGATATGGGTGGCCTAATAGGTGGATTAAGTATCTATATTCTAAGGGATATATTCCCTTGATGTATTAATTAGGATCCCTACTCTACACTACCATCTATAGAAGGAAAAGAGAAGAAGGTAAACTAAAATGAAAACTTATCTAACTTGGGTGATACACCAAAATATGACATTCACTTGTGTAATATACACTGAAAGAATGAATAAAAACATAAACCTGATTTTATTTCTCAAATGAGAGTTCTCCATACATCATTTTTTCACTCAAAGGCTCATCTCAATGGATGATCTAAGATAACTAATCAATAGGTCTCTTAAAGACACTAAAGAAAGCTCATACTTGCCAAAAACACAAGATGATTAGATCACACTATGAAACCTATAATTATGAGATAAAACTTGTAAATGGATAAAGAGGAACGGACAAGATGAGAGGATGCATGAACTATCACTGTCATCTATCAACAAACCATAAAAATACACTAAACCAAGCTTTGAGGAAGGATGAATTCTATTCTATTCATTAAAAATTGGAAATTATAAGTGTCTTCTAAGCTTGGCCTTGCCAAAAATTAGGTTAAGGATTATTCAAATGCCAAAAACTAGCTTACATATAGAGAATTGAAAGAGAGGATATAGGAGATAAGAGCCCCCAAAATGAGGAAATATGACATTTTCTTCATCTTTATTGAATCAAAACATAGCATTTTTAAATTAATATCTCTTTAATCCTTGGATAAATGGCATTGATATCAAATAAATCTTTCTTGGAGAGTTTTAAATAGTCTTTAACATTATTCCTAGTCGTTGACCCATGTAACATCTTAGATTTTTTCTTGCATACTCTTATATCCTTGGTCAAGAAGTCATTTCTTTGAAAATAGGTTTTCCTAATTTAGATTAGGTCATCATGAATAAATAAATAATTTATTTAAAACCTTCTTAAAAACATTAATGAAAATGTCTCACCTTTATTATGCTGTTAGAATGTCTTTAAATGCAAGTTTGACTCCTTCAACACATTAGGCATTGGAAGGAGAGAAGTTCATTTTAGAGTCTTGAGACTTTTTCCAACCTTGAAAATTTCTTCCAAATAATTCATTACTTATTAAAACTTGATATTGGAGTTAAATGGAAGGATTTTCATCAATAAAGTCCTTGGAAAACTTCTATGCAACATTTACTTATATTTGAACACTTGATTCCTTAACTAGGAACAAAAAACAAAGGAGAGAGAAAGAAGAGTTTCTGAATTGGACTAGGTTAAATTAAACCATGTATGGATTCTCAAAATGAAAGTATACCTGAAACAAGGAATTTAGAACCATCATTATCCCAAAATATTTAATTTTTCTCATTTAACATGCTTTATTACCCCTTCCTTATAGCCCTACAACCTAACAATCTCTTGTATAGAATATTTTACAAACCAAATTGAAAAAATGGGAAATTTTTTTAGTATAATATATCCTCTTACATCTCCACACAAAATTTAATGATCGTACTCCAAGTCAAAGTACTCATTTTCCTTCATGTGATTCTCCAATTAGGGTTAATTAGCCCTCTTAGGCCTAGAAAGAGAAAATTGTCCCAAATGACCACCCAAACATGTGAAAATGTAAAAAATAATGTTATTAACTTTACCTATCCTAATACCACCCTCCATGCCAAATTTAGTGTCCTAGGGCCCTGTGGAAGTGTGCAAACCAAGAAAACACCTTGCTTCTTAGGCTTATTTTGAGCCTATATGGGACTGCCTTGAAAAACATGCCTAGTTTAGCCACTTAAAGAATCTTAAATTATTATTATTTATTTAATTGCTATTAAAAATCATAAATGATCTCATCCCATGATTGGTATGTTCTCCCCTTCTTAGAGCACTTGAAAAACACCAAAAATCATGAAAAAAAAGGTTTTTAGAGTAATCCATACAAGTGACATCAAAACACACACACATGTATATAGCCTAATTGGAGTCATAAACAACATAAAAAATGTTTTAGGATCAATATATGTCATTATAAGTGCATTTTTAATCCTTTTTTCCATGACTAGTTACTACTGGGGTTTTAGGAGGGTTTAAGAGGTATTTGGGGTCTTAATGATTGTTCATAAAGAACAATCCTCTCTCTCTCTCTCTCTCTCTCTCTCTCTCTCTCTCTCTCTCTCTCTCTCTCTCTCTCTCTCTCTCTCTCTCTCTCTCTCTCTCTCTCTCTCTCCTAATTCCACATTATTTTTTTAAGGGACCACTATGACACCTTAAAACACCACTATGTCCCATGAAAATTATGAGGTATGGTACGAGAATATGAAGTTGTTCCTCGGGTCACTTGCTTAGCATTCTTGAGGCTCAAGAGAGGACAAATCTAAGTTTTGGGTTTAAAAACTCTATCTTATTGTTGGGAGAGGTTAATAAAATTATAAAAAATTCCTCCATATTATTCTAAATTCCCTATAATTCTTCATCACTCATATGTATGCTCATGGTGTATTGATCAGGTGTGTTGGGGTTTTAAGGTTGTTACCTCCTCATTAGCCCTCAAGGGATCTTAGACTGAAAAATAAGTGTAGATGTCAATTTTAAGTGTGTTTATACCTTATAAATTAATTTTTACTACCAAAATTACTCTTAATAATTTATATAAATTCTTATTTTTCTCTTTGAGACCAAAAGACACCTTAGTCTCATGATTGCCGCTTACTAATAGATGGGGCAAGGTTTGAGACAAAAAGATGGATATGTACACTAATGTTATTACTTTGAGGTAAATATTATTGTATTAATCCACTCGTGAAAATGATTTTTACTGATTTTCAAAACTTTATCACACCTATAGAAGCCCCAAAACATCATTTTGCTTCATGACTGGCTGGGACTGCCTATGTGTAAAGAGCCTAGGAAAGTTATTTGGGTCAAAAAAATATAAGTGACTTTATAATAAAATTGAAATCATTATAATTTTTTTATTAAAATCCATTAAATGACTCATTCTGATTATCCATCATCACTTACCTCCCAAGAGGGTCCAAAACTTTGTATCTCCCATTGAGGGTTTGTATGCTTAATAGGCATGTTGACCCTAGAGGTTAGTAAAATGAGTTTCTCCTTCTTATCCACTATGTGAGATTGATAAAAAAAATTAATATAGGTCATATAAGGTTATTCACACTCTCTCTCAACTTATATTGTTCCAATTTTAATGATAATTCACTCTTTACCACTAAGGGTATGAATGGCCTATAGGGTTACTCAAGACTATAGGTGGATATAAGACTACATTTCTTGTGTTTTATGACCTCCATTCACATTAGTGGTACCCTTTAGGCTTATGAAACTATATTATGTCCCATTAGGCTTAGAGTACTATTGGGTGAATATTTTGTCACCAGTTGATTGACGGCAAAATGGGTATATCAACCACAACACAAGGAGATTTATAGGACAAAGTGTGTAGGTTTACCACATCAAAATGGGATGAAGATCTCCTCTCATCAAGGTGAGGTTCCCTACTATATATATATATATATATATATATATATATATATATATATATATATATATATATATATATATATATATATATATATATATATATAAGCTGAAAATACACACAGGAGTGAAATCATACCATCCATCTCTCTTTTTTTAGAGATGATGCTCAAAAAATAGAGGAGAATTCTGGTGTAATTACTGAAGGTACTATTTTTTTTAAAGTGATATTCAGCCAACAATAGGATTCTTCCTGGGTAGTAACTGTAACCACAAGAAACCCATGAAAGCACAAAGTCTTTCATTGCTTCTCCCACTAATTAGGACATAGTAACACAGTAGAATGAAGTGTTTCACAAATTCTCCACTTTAAATACAATAAAATGAAAGATTACAAAGGATAAGGGGAGCTCAAAGTCTCTCCAGTATCCTTTACACAAAACACAGACTGAAGACAATTACGGTAGCACAAAGTCTCCCATAGTCAACTTCAGGACACCTTCTAGATTAAATGGACAAGACTGTATTTAGGAAACAGACATAAGAACAATTTCCTAGATAACACAAGATATTTCAACATAAATTCTAAAAGGTCACTTGCTTTCTCATTTAAATAGCAAAATATGATTAACAGTTTGAGATCAAACTCTCAGGAATGCCTTTCAATTTGGGCAGAGTTTCACTTATAATAATAGAGAGATCTCCCTTCCACCAAATGAGAGATTACAATATATAGTGCTCAAATAAAGACTTGGTGCTTTGTTTCACAAAATGGCCCATGTTACATTCAATGCATTGAATATCTATGAAAGGGCCATGCTAGAATAGGTCACCAGCCTTGACTTTGGCATTCTGAATCATCTCAAATGTCTCCTCCTAATCATGGGTTGTTTGGTCTTATTTATGATGCTTACATAGCTATCCAACCACCTTTACTTAATGCAAAAAATAGGCCACACCTTTGAATGTTCACACTCTCTGATGTCCACCTGGTGGACTATTCCACCTACTAGAAATAACTCTCCTACAGATATTTCTAGATTTCTTATAGTTGTTCTATCTTTCCTTGCCATGCTTTATCTTTCCTTGGTGATCTAAGCTCTTAGGGCTATCTTCTCACTTTCATCTAGCTCTTTTGGCTCCTTCTTCAGCTAGTCGCTAAGCTTATTCTCAAGTCTATGCCATATTTGAAAATAAATGGATATTTCATCACCCTAAATTTGACGTTCCTAGGGAGATCATTGGTCACTTGGTTTCTTGAACCACTTTGAACCTTGAACCTTGAACTCTTTTGGTTCAAAGGTTCAATGGTTTAATGGTTCAATAGTTCATTGATTCAATGTTTTGTAAAGGGCTACATTTACTCTCTTTTTCTTCTTCGATTGAACCATTCCTTTGAACCATCTTGTTGAACTTATTTATAGAATATTCTTCTTTCTTCATTCATTCAAAGCTTTTATTCATATTTTTATCTCTTTAAACCTTTAAACCTTGAACCATTTTGGTTCAAAGTTCAACGGTTCATTCTCTTTCTTTGAATTGTTTCATTTTCTAAGTCTATCAAACTTATTGAACTTGTTGAACCTTTAAAATCTTGAACTCTTTTTGGTTCAAGGTATAATGGTTCAATAGTTCAATCTTCACTCTTCGAAGCCTTCTTTTCTTTAAGTTTGTTGAAGTCATTGAACCTTTGAAGTGGTTAAACCTGCCAAAGTCTTTGAACTAATTAAAATCTTTGAAGCACTTAACTCTTTAAGTCTACCAAAGTCATTAAACCTTTTGAACTCATTGAACCTTTCAAAGGTGGGGTTCAATGGTTCATTGGTTCAATAGTTCATTCCATTTATTTGAAGCCTACCATTAAGACTTTTGATTGAACCTCAGTGTTGAACCAACCTTTTAACTTTTAGTAAATGCCTAAGTGTTTGGAACTTTCTCCTTGTGAAAGCTCACTTGTTGAACCTATGATTTCCTTAGCTAAAAAGGCTTGATTAACTAAAAAATTTGGCTGCTTAGAACATTTTTTGAAAAAGGAAGAGATCATTTTGGCCTGTAGGACCAAAATAGTTGATATGTTGTCCACAAAAACAAGTGATACATTTTGGGAACAACAGCTGGCTCTAGTTGGGAAACTTCCATTGATTGTAAAAATAATCAAAGGGAATATAAACCATAATCTTAGTGCCTTCATGTATGCCATTGGGCTACAGAGTCATGCCACCCAAAAAGAAAGATGCCAAAAATGAAAATGAACAACACAAAATAAACTAAAGACTATACATATGTACAACTACTCTTATCTAATACTTCAAGGATTGAAGTGCTTCAGATACTACCCACTATGAGGTAGAGAAAATGGCATGCCATCTTGATACTTCAACATGAAACTATTTTCACCATTGAGCTAATGACTACCAAATGGGCCTCTCCATAAGGAATCAAATTTCCCATGCAGTCCTTTTGGTTCTCTCCTCTTATCTCATAACAAAACTTGATCTCTAATCTAGAAATCATGAATCCTTACTTTTTAGTCAAAGAGATTCTTTACCAGACTTTGATGCGTAACAATTCAGTCCACCACCATAGTTCATTGCTCATTAAGTTCAATCAAGCACATGATCCTTTTGTTGATGGAACTTTCAAAAGTTGAATCTTCTACTACCTTTGCCAACTTCAATGTTAGTAATTCTAGGGTGATTGGTATCTCTTCATTGAGACCATATATAAGTTAGAATGGTGACATACCTATCACCCTCTTGGGTGTAATTTTGTTTGCCCATAATGCATCAAACAATGATTTATGCTAGGTTCTTTGATTATCATCTACCATCTTCCCGATAATGATCATCAAGTTTTTGTTGTTTGATTCTGCTTGGCCATTTCCTTACATAAAATAGTTAGAAGAGTGGGAGAGGATAATCCCATAATAAAAGTAGAACTAGGTAATCTCATGAGAAGAGAAATAGGTTGCATTGTCTATTACAATCTTGGTTGGGACCTCAAACCTAGTAATGATGTTTTCCTTGAGGAAATTACATACTACTTTTGAAGTAGCATTCTTAACTGGAATGGCTTCCACCCACTTGGTGAAGTAGTCTATGGCTGTGAGGACATAATCATGTCCAAAACTAAAGGATGGATTTAAAGTGCCAATGAAATTGAATCCCCATTACTGAAATGGCTCTTCAATTACTACTAGCTTAAGAGGTAATGCAGCCAATTTGGGTCTTCTAATGAACTATTGACATAATTCACATCTATGTACCCATTTGTATGCATCTTGAAATAGAGTAGGCAAAAAATACCTAGCTCATAAAATCTTATGGGTAGTCATAGGTGCAAAAAAAGTCCTCCACAAGCCAAATTGTGGAAGGACTCCAAAAGTTTTTTTGCTGCACTTTATCTACACAACGAAAGAATACCCCATCAAGGTTCCTCTTATATAGACCATTGTCCTATAGCACAAATTTGGTAGCTTTCAACTTAACAATCCTATTTTATTTATGAGGCAGGTGAGTAGGAGACTCACCATAGGTAAGAAAATGACCAATATTTAAATACCACTCATTTGTAGTGGTGACAAAGAGAACTATTGGTGTGTCTTCAACTTTTGTTTTTTCATGCCCTATTTTTTCTGGTCTATTATCAGCAATTAATTGGTAGAGGCTTCTTCGTTAGAAAAGCTTAGTAGGTTTGATAACAAGATCAAACTCCTAGATTTTAGCAATCCAATTTCCCCTTCTAGTACCAATCTCTTGTTGAGTTAAAATGGACTTTACTATTATATCAGGCACCAGAGCCATAGTGCATGAGTTTAGGATGTAAAAATGGAAGTGTTTTACCGCCTTGACTACTACATAAGTATGCTTCTCCATGTCTGAGTATTTTAATTCATGATCTTTGAGAGGATAGCTCATGAATGATATAGGATATTCCACACCTTCTTTGTTTTGCTAAACTAGAATTGCTGAAAGTGTGTGTTCAGAAGCATAACTATACATTATGAAGTCTTTAGTGTAATCTGGGCAAACCAAGACCGAGGCATGGGTGATAGATTTCTTGATATCTTGAAATACTAACTTGCCTTCTTCAGTCCAGCAAAAGGTAGCTTTTCCCTTCATCATGTCCACAATGTGGCGAGTCTTCTTTGTGAACTCAGGAATGAACCTTCATAGAAAATTCACCTTTTCGAAGAAAGAGTGAACTGCAGTCTTACTAGCGAGCAAAGTAAGCTCTTAGATGGATTTGACTCTTTCTAAGTCAATCTTTATGCTTTCTCAAGATATAGTGTGACTGAGAAGTTTACCTTCTGTAACCCCAAAAATTGACTTCTTAAGATTTAGAGAAATTCCATTCTATTGACATCACTCTAGCACTTGTTGCAAATGATGCACATGATCAAGATGATGCTTAGAAAAGATAGTCAAGTCATCAAGATATACCACAATAAACTTCCCCATTTCATCTCTGAAAGCAAAGTCCATTTCTCTCTAGAAGGTGGCACCAGTATTGATCAAACCAAAGGGAATTTTGTGATATGCAAAGGTTCCCCAAGGTGTAGTGAAGGTAGTCTTATGTTGGTTTGCTACACCGACTTCTACTTGATTGTACCTTGAGAAACCATCTAACATTGATAACATCTCTGAACCAATCACTGTCTAAAATACTTGATCCATGATGGGTAGAGGTTAGTTATCCTTTAGAGAGGATTGATTTAAGTTTCTAAAATCCACACAGAGACAAATTTTCCCATTCTTTTTCCTCACAGGGACTATGTTTGCAATCCATGTGGAATGATGGATTGGAAAAATTATCCTAGTTTTTAACATTTTCTAAATCTTAGATAGAATAGTACCTGATATCTTGGGTTGTACTACCTAGATTTATGATTGTGAGGTAATGAACCACTCTTGAGAGGAATTTCATGATGAATTTTTTTAGGCCTAAGTGACTTTAGATCATCATAAGAGTATGCTAAAACATATATGTAATGGCGAAGTAGAGTAGTGAATTTGAGCTTCTCATCAAGAGTGCAACACTTCCCAATGTTCACCATCTTGGGATTTTCCTTAGTACTCAAATTTATTTGATCAAACTCTTAGGAGGAGCTTGAATCCATTTGTTACTACTTGATGAACCTATCATGCTTATCAAATAATTGCTCAAGGGAAACTAATCCTTTTAGGATTTTATTTCCTTTGAGCTACATGAATTCTTTGCTCGTATTTGAACTTATTTTTAGAGTTGATTCCCATGGTGTAGACTCACTGCCTTCAAAATATAGCTCCTCAAAGCTATCTATTTGTTCTAGAAAGGAAATGATTTGATAATTGCCATTGAATACCTACCAATGGTTGGAATTGTCAGGCATACTTGGTCAAAAGACTAGTTTAATAGTGTACCTATTCCCTTTGAAGTTGGAGTGAGGAACCATGAGGGTCATAGAAATATCTAATGAATCTGTTTGATCATTAAACTCTCTAGGCACTATAGAAATACTGAAAGCATCAAAAGTTTCAATTTAATCCCAAACTAGATTATGATAATGGCACAATCTTCCATTCTTGGTTTGATACAGGTTCCTCACCTGGCAAACCACCAATTCAGCATTTCCTTTGGCATGAAGGAGCTTAACACCTTTGTCTTGAGATACCTTCAATCTGAGTAATAGATATTCATACTCAGTAGTGTTGTTGGTGTTGCTGAATTACAACTTATAAGAATAGGGGAAAATATCTCCCTAAAGAGATATAAAAAAATCTTGGCTCTAAAACTGATAGAAGAATAACTACCATCAAATTCTAGAATCTATACATCATCAAAAACTGATCTTTCCTCAAATTTTTCTTCATTTAGAAGGGAGGATTCTTTTGCACCTTGCTCTGTCATTGAACTCTCTGATCTTCTATCTAAACTTTGTGAATTTTCACTTATAGGACTTTCCTATGATGAAAGAGAAACCTCCTCTATGGTCAAAAAATAGTTATCCATTCCTAAAGATTCAAATAAAATTTGAGCTTTAGGCACTGATGTTTGGGTGACAATGTACTTTGACTCCTTTTTAGGGAGCGACCTTTACATGACACCTTTGACATGGATCCTCACCTCAGATAGGTCCATGCTCAATTCTCCACCAATGTATTTGAAAAAATTTCACCCAAGAAGGATGCAGTATGAGGTTAGGACGTCTAACACCAGGACTATCATTTTGATTCTCTTATCTGGAAAAGCTACAAATACAAATTGAGCATCTTTGATTTGTCCAAATAAAGGCACTTATTTTTTTCTATGGAGAAACATCTCTTAAAGGTCTTGGTCAGTGTGAAACCAAGAGAGTCTACCACCTTGGTAGGCATGACATTATTAGAGGTGCCAGAATCTATTATACAGTTGCTCAGCTTGTGTCCATTTATCAATAGGGAAACATAGAAAGGTTCTATTTTCCTAGGGGCAATAAGAGGAGTAATGACAAGGTTATTTGGGGAGGACATGTTCTTTTGGGGATCATGAGTTACATTTATAACATCTTGTCCTATAGGGATGGCTTTATTCTTCATACATTCAACCAACCTATCCAACTGCTCAGGGTTGGCTTGTAAATATTTAAACTCAGTCATTTAAATTTTGGTCTTCTTAGTATGGTTAATTATATCAAATGACTAAAACGGACTAAAGATAGGGGAAGGAAGTTCAACCTTCTAGTTTTTACTAGGTTTAGGACTGGCCTATGAATTTGAAGTAGAAGATGAAGGAATAATTGAGGTACTTACTTTTTTATTGCTCACCAAGTCCTTTGATTGGAAAGGCAAAGAATTTTCTCTTTTAGTAATTGAAATTTTTGGTCAAGATTCTTCCCCTATTTTTATCTTATCAGCTTGTTGATCTGACTGGTTTTAGGACTTGGTAAATACTACGTATGATCCATCAAATACTTCACCTTTACTTATGGGTTCATCTTAGTAATTTAGGAAACCAATGTTGGAGTCATCAGATAATTCTTCTTCTCCTTCTATGAATATATTAGTGTCATCTTCTTGGTTTAACTCAGGTTGGAAAGAGAAATCAGATTTAGTTTCAAGATATCCAACTACTGAGTTGGTTGGTGCTACTTTAATGGCAAGCTACCCCTATGGGGGAGGAAGATGATTTGGTTGCCCTTAATTTTTGGCAACATTACCTTGGTATGACTAATTGGAAAAAGTCCTCCTTGGTATATATCGATATGAAGGAGGAGTAGAAATCCCTTGTGCCATTTGCTTTTTGAGAGCTAGCAACTCATTTTCCAGCTTCTGCACCATAGGATCAGTGGTGCCTATAGAAGAAAATTTAGGAGATGAAGAAGGTTTACTCCTATTTAGATCTCTTCTTATCTTTCCTACTAAGATAAGGTCATCTTCAACCTTAGTCACCAAATCTTGAGCTATAGTAAGGTCTATGTGGCCAGTCTGCCTCAACAAGAAACTCACTTTAGGAAGTTGAGAGTTTATGAAGAAGCATTTAAGATTTTCTGGTGTTGGCTGAGCAATTATGGGAATCCTATTCCTCAACTTGTCAAACTTAGCTATGAAGTCCCTCATAGGTTCGTGGGGCTCCTTCTTCATCTATGTGAGCTAAGCCAATAGGGCATGTGCATATTTTGTAGTCTTGAACCTTACTTCAAATTTGGTTTTGAGGGTGTTCTAATCAGTCACAGTTTAAGCCTACAGATGTTAAAACTAGTCTACAATAATGACTTGCAATGTTTCCATAGATAGCCTAACTACTATGTCCTCATACTCCATAACCCAGTTGCTAAATCCCTTGTTGACCACGTAAGGCAACAGCCATTCCAAACCTTCTTCTTCCCACTCCAAGTCCAAGGGATCGGCAAATGCTGTGGTACTTAGATCATCATCTTCTACCACAACCAACCAATCTGAACCTTCCACATCACAAAACATCACAAAAAAATTCCAACAACGGTATGTACAACGTTAATACACTCTAATAGGAGAATCATACGCTTCTATATTGGATAAACTAGTAAAGTAGGGGGTCCTCAATCTCTCTCAAATATGACCTGTCCAATTTAACCCCTCACAAGCCATCCCTGCATGGTATAGGGAAAATGACTTTTGTAACTATCACCATGTCAACGGTTATGACATAGACAATTGTAAAACCTTCAAAAACATTGTTCAAGACATGTTAGACAAAGGGGACCTTGTTTTGGATAACCCTAATGTGCTAGCCAACCAAAACATGGATATCTTTAGGCAACCATTTCCTAACCATCCCCCAAGTCAGAATAATGTTTAGACCATGACCGATGACCTCCAAGAGCGCAACATATGCACGATCGACATGGTTTCTCCTTTTATTCCCAACCAACCTCTCCCACAATTTGAAGAGATTAGTCAACCTATTTCTCCACCATGGGTAGAATATCCTTCTTTGCCTATTTGTCCTCCATAGATGGAGGATAGTCCTCCATCTACCCCCATTTCACACATAGGAGAGTCTACTTTGACCTCTCCCATATTGGAGGATGCTTTGACGATACCAATGCCATTAGCCCCACCCTCATCCTTCCTGTTACCAATGGAGGATCATACTTTTCTTTCTCCTTGACCACACGTAGAAGCCATGATCATCCCTACGTTCTATCCTCTCAAAGAGCCACATTCTCCAATCCTTTCTCCATCGAGAGAAGAACTTGTCACTTCACCCACTTTGGCCGAAGAAGATCCGGTAATGGTTCTCTCTCACCTTTGGCCCGAGATCACTGCGTCCAACACATTTTCGCTCTCACAACCACCCCAATCATCCAAAATAGTGACTGTAAGACCTCACGTGACATAGTCTAAACCCTTCTCTCAATTGTTAGAAAACTTAGGATTTCTCCATTTTAGGAACTTAAAACATGAGGCACTATGGGAGCGACTTAAGGCTCCTTATCTTACATATCCTACTTTGCTTTATACTACCAATCATTCTATGACAATTCACCCCAAAGTCTTTGACGAGGAGCAGGCTTCCACTTCTAAGTAATTAGAAGCTCAACCTTCCATGTCTGAAGCCAAACCCTCACAATCCTCCACCATGCCAAAAAAAATTAAATCTCTCAGTGTTTGCCCTATATTAAACCTCACTCACCCACAAGTGAAGGTAGATTTGAACCTCATCCCACACAATAGTAGTCCTCACACTAAACTAAAGAAGGTTGTTAAACCATGTTAGAGAATTCCTCCCCCACCTTCACCATTGCCTTCTATCTTAGGTCCACATCCTTCTACTTTAATAGGAGTGCTCCTCATACCAACACCTCATAAAAACAAACCACCTCCATTACTCCCTCTACCTATCAAAAACATACTTCCACCAAAAAAATTTGACATCTCTCACCAAGAAAGTACCATCTATGTGTGTGGCTACACCACCAACTAAAAAGATGGTATGAAAAAATTCTCCTACAACTTCTAAACATAAGTTGTTAACCCCTACTAGAATAATGAGCGCAGACCCATTGGTGGGTTCCTATGCTTCGTTGTTATGTCGATTGTTGTAATCATCTAACATCGTTCTCCTACCCATTAAGCCATACCAACATCTAAGATCAAAACCATCTTGGTTTGTTGACAATCAAATCTATTGGTATCATCACACACTTGCTCATGATACTGAGACTTGTTGTGCTCTTAAGGTTGTCATTCACCAACACCTAAAAAAAGACACCCTTTTTGTTGAGGATTCTCTTGACCATTCTTTTGACAAACTACCAACACCATCCCATGCCTCCCAAACCTCCACACTTGAATCAGGATCCCAACGTGAGACTATGGTCCCTCTACCACCTTCTCCCCTTTATTTGAAATCAACACCATTAATGTGGCCACTAGGTCCCAAGCCCTAAAGGATAAAGGAAAAGAGTAGGTCTCTACCCCTTCGACATATCCATTCACCAAGACCTTTCCACCACCAACACCCAAGATTTCTATCTTGGGTACATTTAACCAACATCTTCAGGGGAAATTCCTCCTAACCTCTCTAGTCCACATGACATTTGGTATAAATGACTTGTTGACTACTTGACTTATTCTATCATTCCTCCTGACCTCTCTAGCAATGGACAATAGGCTTTTATCAAGAGAACTACTCGATACACCATGCTAGGGGGCCTTCTCTACAAACGAGGTTTTGACAGCCTCCTTCTCTGATGCCTAACCACCATTGAGACATCTCATGCCATCAAATAAGTCCATGATGGGATTTGTGGGGGACATTTCAGTGGTAACTCGGTTGCCAAGTGCATCCTCCGCCTGGGCTATTATTGGCCCACTCTTAACCAAGACTATAGTGACTATGTTTGGCATTGTATCAAATGCCAAAAACATGCTAACTTACTTCACATCCCCAGCCACGCTTTACAAGTTGCTAAGGATTTCTGGCCCTTTTGTCAATGGGGCTTAGATCTAATTGGTGAAATTAACCCTCATTCATCTCTCTGACATCAGTCTATTATCATAGTGACTAAATATTTCACTAAATGGGTGGAAGTTGTTCCCCTCATCTCCACTAAAGCCAAAAAAATCATTGACTTCATTAACTACCACATCATCTGTCGTTTCGGTGTACCTCACAAGATCATCACTGATAATGGCAAATCTTTCAAAAACAAAACTGTCCAAAAACTTTGAGACTCTTTTGGTATCAAACTCAGCTTCTCCTCGCCTTACTACCCACAAGCAAATGGATAGGTAGAGGCTTCTAACAAAATCTTAACCAAAATTTTAATGAAGGTGGTTAACGACACTAGAAGGGATTGGCACACTCACATTCCCTTTGCTTTATGGGCCTACCACACTAGCATCTGAACCCCTACAGGTGCTACACCTTTCTCCTTAGTGTATGGAACCAAGGCCGTCTTGCCTCTTGAAGTACAAATACCTTCTCTATGCATCTCCTTTCATGACATACTTTCTAACGATGACTTTCATTAAGATTGATTAGCACAACTCGAGTTACTCGGTGAACGTCATGTTATTGCTCTTAATCATCTTCATATCTACCAAGATCACATCAAGCATGCCTACAACAAAAATATAAAATAGTGAGATTTCAAAATCGAAGATCTCATCCTTAAATAAAACCAACACGTGACCAATATGGAAAGAAGCAAACGAGGCAAGTTTGCTCCTAATTGGCTTAGACCTTATATCATAACACACAATTATGGATCAGGCACTTATCATCTATCTTCCCTCGAAGGCCAGCCAGAACTTGAGCCCACTAATGCCTTACATCTGTGACCATTCTATTGTTAATCAAGTAATCATTCACTAGATGTTTAACTTGAGCTTGTCTCTTGAGCAAACTTTCATCATCCTCATTCTTATTCCTTTCAACCTTTTTTCCTCACAAATATTAGTTAACCCTTTTTTAAGCTTTAAAATACTTTGTCCTAATAAAAGGGAAACCCCTAAACCTCTATAGTCTAGTCCATGACTACAAGTTCAGTCACAAACCAAACATAAATTGAGATGGCTAACAAAAGGTCATAAACTATAAATGTAGACTGCTCCCTCAAAGGATAGCTGCATTATTGCTATAATTAGTAGACTGCTCCTTTAAAGGATAGCTATTCAAAGACATCAACATACAAAGCAAAACATATACCACTCCCTCGAAGGATGGTTATGCCCAAATTTTGCTACATACACAGCACCCTCTCAAAAGCTGCCCACATCGATCAGCTTCACATGACCACAAAACAAAACAACATCCCCAAGTAGACTTCCTGCATTGATCAGTCTACCAAAAAAAAACAAAATTGACTGATAAACTATTAAGTCATGGACTTGCCTATGGTCATTTTTAGGGTCACCTATAAAAGGGGCAAAATTATCCCTGCTAAAAAAAGGTTACTCTATCCTCACATATCACATAATCATACCTATTACCCCAACATACTCAAGGGACTTTGAGCTCATTTAATGTCAAGTGATTAGCATACTTCTCTAACAAAAACCAATGGTCAACAAAGTAATGCATGAATGGGGCTTTTTTCAAAAACCTTATCTATACTATCATTATGGTCCTTGTCAATGAAAGAGAAACGTGCCTTTCACTTCTTACACACCTTCATCACATACAACCAAATCATTTTCTAACCAAACCAAATCAAACCCAACCAAACCAAACCAAACCACACCAAACCAAACTAAACCAAACCAAAACATTTTCTAACCATTAACATAACATCATGATTTATTTAATACAAATACCACTTTGTGTTATATAAATTATCATATCCCATTCACACTAGTTTTTATGGAAAACAATACCCATGGAAACTATCAACCAAACACAATTTATGTCAAGCATATACCATCACCAATATGGAAACTTGCTGAGGCATAAATAAACTCATTTCATTTTTAGCATACACCATCACCAATATGGAAAATTGTTAGGGATGAAAAACTACATAACCTATGTTACAACATACACCATCACACAATATGGAAAAGGTTATAACATCATCATCCAATTTATGTCAAGCATATACCATCACCAATATGGAAAACTTACTGAAGCATAAATAAACTCATTTCAGTTTTAACATACACCATCACACAATATGAAAAAGGCTATAACATCATCATATACTCATCATTTCAAGCATGTACCATTAAACATATGGGAAATGCTAACAACACTAACTTGACCAAAACAACTACCAGCCTCTTTGAATCTTCTTACCTTTTGGGAGAACTACATTGGCCTGAGGCCCTTAAAATAGGGGCTATGTAGGCAGCACTCAACTGACATAGGGCCTTCTGAGGTTAGCTCAGCCATTCGTTCATTCGTCTACCTGATGGACCAACCATATAACTTTTAACCATGACCTAACCTAGTCAAAACCAATCCATAACCTACCCTTTTCTTCCCTTTTGGGAGAACTATATTGGCCTGAGGCCCTTAAAATAGGAGCTATGTAGGCAACACTTAGTTGACATGGGGTCTTCTAAGGTTAGCTCAGCCATTTGTTCATCCATCTACCTATGGACCAACTATCTATACCAACCCAAAATCATGACCAAACAACCAGCCCTGCCACTGTAGAAGCCACCTTAGACTTCTCATGGGGCACATTGGAGATCACATACATCTCCCTAACCACAACACAAAATAATTGAGATCACTTATATCTCAACCCTACTTGACCAATGACCTTGGAGATCGTGACTATCTCCTCAGACCATGAACTTTGCCTTGGTTGTTTTAATTACATATATGTTACCTCATGAATGTTTAGCAAATTATATGCACCCCACATTATACCCCTCACATGTATTGTCAGATCATGACCAAGTTGATCCCCAATATTTGTGACATTTTCATGTTTTCCAAGAGCACTTCCTCACCTGGATACATAGAACATAATGACCATTAGAGCTACAGCTTTGATTGATCTAACCCAATCAGCTACGACCAAAAAGCTGGGGACTAGTTACTTCAATTTTGGTCCTCCTCGACCAATTGGAGCTATAGCTTTGATCGTCTAACCCAATTAGCTACCACTAATAAGCTGGGGACCGGTTATTTTGATTTTAGTGATCCTCAACCTTACTTGTGACAATTTGACCTACCTATCACATGAAATGGTATACACACAATCTCAACTATTGTAGTGTTCACACTCCCACCTCACCTTACCCATCCAATGTCTATCAAATTAGCACTTGATTTTAGATTCCCTTCTCTTGACTCCTACTTTGAGGGGGGAATACCTCATCCCATACTTGGGGCAACCTACAACTATTTTTGTCTTGCAGTTCATCAAAACAAACCACAAGACAAAAAGGGACAAATGTAGACATCAACATTGTGTCAACCCTCTCTTGGTCCCCTTCTAAACACTTACACACCTTATTAATTTAAAATAAACTACTTATTTGAAATTAATTACCTCACCTAGACACCACACCTAGGACACCTCACCCTAAGACCTTTTCTTAACCCATGAGTCACCCTAAGACTAAGTCCTCCACATCCTAACTACCCATGACCTATTCTCACCCTCTCTAAACTCCCTAACTAACTTCCATGCCTCATAAACCCATGTTTTGACTGTTCTCCAATGGAAAATACACTTGGCAGATGGAGAAATGGGCAAAGAGCTAAAATTAGCCCTTTTACCCATTCTCTATCCATCGACATCAGTCAACTATCAGCTGATGCTAGTGGGATCGCTGATGTTGGTTACATAAGCCAGGTTCTAACCTTGAGGTGGCCCCTACCTCTTTGAGATTGGATGTGCACACTCTGAGACCAAGCATCATAACTCAACTATCATCCTCTAGGCTACCGAAGTTCTACACAAGTCATTCCAGAGATTAGATTGAAGCACTGTATGAGGACCTCAACATTAGCCACAATGGGAACAAGCAGCCTGACACCTCTGGTTCTTCAACTAATAGAGCTAAGTATTCTTCTTCTCATTTCAGTATTTTAGAACATGTTGGTAATTAGTTTCTATTTACTATTTCTAAAAACATTGTTAAGAGACCTGACTTCTTTCATGGAGAGGCTGAAAGGCCTTCCTCTCATTCTCAGCTCCTTTACACACCTACCCTCTACTTCAACCCTTCTGTAGACCTTAGTCACCTACCTACAACCCTGCATAAACCTCCTAATTCTAGGAAACCCCTCTGACCATTCTGGAAATACCCTGAGACCCATTTAAGGCCCACTACCCCTACCAACATCAGCAATAGAACCAATGTCAGCATCATTGACCAACTGACCTTGGCACGACTACCAACGTCAACAACTATGCAAACTAGAAAACTCATCCAAACAGCCCAAAGACCAGACAAAACCTTTGAACAGCCTGATGTAACACTCTGAGACACATAGACTAGAGGGAGCAAGTACACATTATTCTACCTTTTCATTTATTTAAGTCTTTTATCATTCCTTTTTATACAACACTCTTTTCTTTAAATAGTGGATTGTCATCCCTTATGGAGCTTTACGCTTCCGGGACCGAGCGCATAGCTTGGAAGTCCACCATATCTTATTCTAACATTTTTTGTGTTTAAGTCTTATTCTTTCTAAAGGTGTTTCCTCCATAGCTAAAGAGGAGCTCTCACAATGCTTGGATACGATGCGCAACTTAATCTGGGTAACGTCAAACCCCTAACCTTTAACTTTAGTTTCTTCTTCTTTTGAATGTAATTAGCAAAAACTTAGAGAAACATTTTGGCATGCCTGGTGGGACCCTAGAGTTTTCCTTGGGTTCATTCTTCTAAAAAGCAAATTTTCATATAGTTGCATTAGGAAAATATCCTTTTCTTGCATCCTCTCTTTTATGTTTTTGTTTTAAAAAGAAACCATTAGCACAAGTTAAAAATAACATCTCTCTTTTTCTTCTTGTCACTTCTTTCTTGCATCTTAGAGTAGTGAAAATTTTCATACTCTTAACCTCTTCTCCAATTATTTGCATTTGAAAAAACATATTTCAATTTGGGTTTAAAACTATTGCATTTCATTCCTGCTTGAATGCATATTAGCTCACTTAGTAATTAAAAAAGCATTATGAATAAATTGTAGTGCACAAATGTTACACAACCAGATCACAATCACAATCAAATTAAACATTTAAACATACTTGAGACAAGGCCCGTCTAGGATTTCATCACCTAGCGGATACCTTACCCTTCCTGGCGATCCTACTTTGACTTCACTACCAAGAAGAGGACCCACTCTATTCTCTGGTAGAGTATAAACTATAGGCAAAGTATATATTGGCTAAGTAACCCAACTCAGCTCTAGGTTTGTGAAGTGAAGGGAGCAAGCCCCAACACCAAGCCATGTATTGAACCTAACATAGATTTTTGAGCACTAAAACATAACCTGAAACCAACCATAGACTTCCTCTTTAGGACCTATTCTAAAAGCCCAATTCCCAAACATATTATTCTAAGGCATAAGCCACCACCACGACTCTAAAATTTATTCCTAGGAATTTAACATTTTAGAGGTTGCTTTCCAAATCATCTATTTTGCTATTTTTATCTGATTTTTTGAGCTAGTAAGGTCGCATCATTCTGAGGTCCAAAAACAACTCAAAATTTCTCCTTCTTCCAAAAACTATCAGTTTTTTGTGTTTCTAGATTTACACAGAAACTGACATCAGTTTTTACACTGATGTCAGCAACTAAGATTCACCGACATCAGTTATCTCACTGACCTTGACAACATTTCATAAATGACATCGGTTAGTAAACTGACGTCAGTCACTGTCAACCAAATTTTCTTTCCAAATAGCAAGCTTAAAACCTGACTTTTTGTTGTTAAACATAAATTTTGGTTTTTTGAAACTGAAACACATAGTTTTTAGAACCTGAACCCCTTTTGCTTTGGATGGTTTTGACATGCAGTCAAGCCAAATCCCTTGTTAACCATGCAAGGCAACAGCCACTCCCACCTTCACCTTCCATACCAGGTCATCTAATGGAGTATACTTTAGACACTTAGCATACTCCTATCCAACCTACCCCAAATCAACCTCCTATTATTCTTGAGGGGGATCAAGACTTTGAGAGATTCCTTGACCTCAATGTCAAGGCTCTCTAACACTATCTCGCTAGAAGCCAAACGTGAGATCCTTCAAATAATCCTATTTATGGGATGCCAACTTCCTTGGTTGAATTGGCAATAATATCAACATCATCCACTACCCAACCTATAGTTACTCAGGCTATTGCCTCAAATAGTAACCCAACCATAGCCAATGTTCAGTATTTGGCCTCCCCTTCTATCCTTTTTGGCCCTACCTCCTTCAGGGTTTTTGTACCCCCTCAACCACAAACAATTCAACCAATTTTGACACCTTTCCAAAACTTGATTGTCTCTATCCCACCCACTCTTGCACCCATAAATATAAGAGTGACTACCTATCCTTTAACTACTATTGCCACCGTTCAACCACCCTTGGTGGCATCTAGTCAAGTTGTGCCCTCCATCGTCATGGCACAAGCCCCCTTGACCTCAATATCAGTCCCTATGACAAACTACCAATATGTTGCACCTACACAAATGCAACCAAGTACATCATACACCCCTCCCAATGCCTTCTAGGTACCCTATAACCTAGGGGGTGCCCCTCATACCAATCCATCAACCGATCTAATTAAGATGCTGATGGATAAGATGTCCAACCTTGAGACATCTGTTTCAGGTTCAAAGAGTGTTCTTTCATATGAATAAATCTATAACAAACCTATTCACCCTTTGGTGCCTATTAGACCATACCCTAGCCAGTGGGAACTCCCAAAATTTACTCACTTTTAGAGTAAAGAGGACCCACAATAACATCTATGAGCATTTAGACATGCTTGCTACCTCATAGCGCACAATGATGTGTTATTACTTTGCACGTTCCCCATGTCACTTTCTGGCACTGCCCTTGATTGGTATAGTTCTAGTACCAGTCATTCTCTCTTTACCTTCACTCAACTAGCTCTGCTATTCCTCGACCACTTCTCAATCAACATCACTAAGAAGGTCTCCATCATAGACCTATATTCTATTAGACAATTCGACGATGAATCAATAGCAGACTTCGTCGCCCGCTAGAGAGGTTTGATTAACCAACTCTCTTTCTCACTACCTCAAACTGAGATCATTGAGCTCTTTTCAAGAGCATGTGCCAAGCACATCTCGTCTACTCTATGGGTTCAAACTTTTCACACATTTGATGAAGCTTTCGCTATGGCTCGAAAGCTTGAAATCTGTGCAGTCGAAGAGGATAAGGTCAAATTGCATAGCAAAAATACCAACGCAAAATCCAATGACCCTTCTTCTTCTCAACCTTCTTCTTCCTACTCCAAGTCCAAGGGATCGGCGAATGCTATGGTCTTTAGGTCATCATCTTCTACCACAACCAACCAATCTGAACCTTCCATCTCACAAAACATCACAAAACAATTCTAACAACGGTTTGTATAGCATCAATACACTCCAATAAGAGAATCATACGCTTCCATATTGGATAAACTAGTAAAGTAGGGGGTCCTCAATCTCCCTCAAATCTAACCTATCCAATTTAACCCCTCATAAGCCATCCCTGCATGGTATAGGGAAAATGACTTTTGTAACTATCACTGTGTCAACGGTCATGACACAGACAATTGTAAAACCTTCAAAAATGTTGTTCAAGACATGTTAGACAAAGGGGACCTTGTTTTGGATAACCCTAATGTGCCAACCAACCAAAACATGGATGTCTTTAGGCAACCATTTCCTAATCATCCCCCAAGTCAGAATAATGTTCAGACCATGACCGATGACCCCCAAGAGCGTAACATATGCATGGTGGACATGGTTTCTCCTTTTATTCCTAACCAACCTCTCCCATAGTTTGAAGAGGTTAGTGAACCTATTTTTCCACCACAGGTAGAAGACCCTTCTTCTCCTATTTGTCCTCCACAGATGGAGGATAGTCCTCCCTCCACCCCCTTTCAGATGTAGGAGAGTCTACTTTGACCTCTCCCATATTGGAGGATGCTTTGATGATACCAATGCCATTATCCCCAACCTCATCCTTCTTATTACCAATCGAGGATCATACTTTTCCCACTCCTCAAACACATGTGGAAGCCATGATCATTCCTTCGCTCTATCCTCTTGAAGAGCCACATTCTCTAATCCCTTCTCCATCGAGAGAAGAACTTGTCACTTCACTCACTTTGGCCGAAGAAGATCCGTTAATGGTTCTCTCTCGCCTTTGGCCCAAGATCACTGCATCTAACACGTTTCTGCTCTCACAACCACCCCAATCCTCCAAAATAGCAACTATAAGACCTTGCGTGATGTCGCCTTAACCCTTCTCTCGATTGGTAGAAAACTTAGGATTTATCCATTCTAGGAACCTAAAACATGAGGTGCTATGGGAGTGACTTAAGTCTCCTTATCTTACACATCCTACTTCATCCATTACTGCCAATCCTTCCATGACAAATCACCCCAAAGTCTCTAACAAAAATCAGGCTTCCACTTCTAAATTATCAGAAGCTCAGCCTTCCACATCTAAACCAAAAACCTCACAGGGATCCACCATGCCGAAATAGATTAAATCTCTCAGTGTTCACCTGGTATCAAACCTTACTCACCCACAAGTGAAGTTAGATTTGAACCTCACCCCGCACAATAGTAGTCCTCACACCATGCTAAAAGAGGATGCTAAACCACATCGATCTACTCCTCCCCCAACCAAAAAGGTGGTACAAAAAACTCCCCCACCTTCACTATTACCTTCTATCTTGGGTCCACATCCTTCTAGTTTAATAGGAGTGCTCCCTAATCCAACACCTCACAAAAACAAACTACCTCCATTACTCCCTTTACCTGTCAAAAACATACTTCCTCTAAAAAACTTGACACCTCTCATCAAGAAAGTGCCATCTACGCATGTGGCCACACCACCACCTAAAAAGGTGGTATGAAAAACTCCTCCTACAACTTCTAAATAGAAGTTTTCAACCCCTACTACAATAAAGAGTGCAGACCCAGTAGTGGGTTCCTATGCTTCAATGTTATGCTGATTATTGCAGTCTTCTAGCATCGTTCTCCTTCCCATTAAACCATACCAACCTCTCAGATCAAAACCATTTTGGTTCAATGCCACTAAAATCTGATGGTATCATCACACACCTAGACATTATATGGAGCATTACTGCACCCATTTACCAACACCTTGAAAAAGACACCCTTCTTGTTAAGGATTCTCTTGACCATTCTTTTGACAAACTACCAACACCATCCCATACCTCCCAAACCTCCTCACTTGAATCAGGATCCCAATGTGAGACTATGGTCCCTCTACCACCTTCTCCCCCTTTATTCAAAATCAACACCATTAATGTGGCCATCAGATCCCAAGCCTAAAGGATAAAGGAAAAGAGTAGGTCTCTAGCCCTTCAACATATCCACTCACCAAGACCTCTCCACCACCAATGCCTAAGATTTCTATCTTGGGTACATCTCAACCAACATCTTCAAGGGAAATTCCTCCTAACCTCTCTAGTCCACATGATGTTTGGTATAAATGACTTGTTGATGACTTGACTTATTCTATCATTTCTCCTGACCTCTCTAGCAATGAACGGCAGGCTTTTATTAAGAGAACTATTCGATACACCATGCTAAGGGGTCTTCTCTACAAACAAGGTCTTGACAGCCTCCTTCTTCGATGCCTAACCACCATTGAGACATCTCATGCCATCAAACAAGTCCATGATGGGATTTGTGGGGGACATTTTAGTGGTAAATCAGTTGCCAAGCGCATCCTCTGCCTGGGCTATTATTGGCCCACTCTTAACCAAGACTGAAATGACTATGTTCAATATTATAGCAAATGCCAAAAACATTCTAACCTACTTTACGTCCAACATCGACCAAAACATGCCTACAACAAAAATATGAAAGAGCGAGATTTCCAAATTGGAGATCTCGTCCTTAAAGAAAACCAACACATGACCAATATGGAAAGAAGCAAATGGGGAAAGTTTGCTCCTAATTAGATCAAACCTTATATCATAATGCACAAGTATAGATCAGGCACTTATTATGTGTCTTCTCTCGAAGGCCAGCCAAAGCTTGAGCCCCTTAATGCCTTACATCTATGACCATTCTATTGTTAATCAAGTAATCATTCACTTGATGGTTAACTTGAGCTCGTCCCTTGCACAACCTTTTGTCATCCTCATTCCTATTCCTTTCAGCCCTTTTTCCTCACAAATATCAGTTAACCCTTTTTTTTAAGTATTAAAATACTTTGTCCTAATAAAAGGGAAACCCCTAAACCTCTATAGTCTAGTCCATGACTACAAGTTCAGTCACAAACCAAACATAAATTGGGATGGCTAACAAAAGGTCATAAACTATAAATGTAGACTGCTCCCTCGAAGGATAACTACATTATTTCTATAATTAATAAACTTCTCCCTTGAAGGATAACTATTCAATGAAATCAAAACATACAAAGTTAACTATAGACCATTCGCTCGAAGGATGACCATGCCCAAATTTTTATACAAATAGAACCCTCTCAAAATCTTCTCGCATTGATTAGCTTCAAATGACCACAAAGTAAAACAGCATCCCCAAGTAGACTTCCCACATTGATTAGTCTACCAAAAAATAAAAACAACAACTGACTGACAAACTATTAAGTCATAGACTTGCCTATAGTCGTTCTCAAGTTCACCTATAAAATGGGCAAAGTTATCCCTGCTAAAAAGGGTTACGTTATCCTGACATATCACATAATCAAACCTATTACCCCAAAATACTCAAGGGATTTTGAGCTCACTTAATGTCAAGTGATTAGGGTACTTCTTTACCAAAAACCAATGGTCAATGACGTAATGCATGAACATGGATTTTGTTTACAACAACCCTATCTATGCTATCATTATAGTCCTTGTCAATGAAAGAGAAATGCACCTTTCACTTCTCACATTTTATCATATGCCCGTAACATATAACCCAAACTTTTTCCAACCACTGACATAACATCATGATTTATTTAATGCAAATAACAATTTGTGTTATATAAATTATCATAGCCCATTCACATTCGTTTCTATGGAAAACAAAACACATGGAAACTATCAACCAAACACGCAATTTATGTCAAGCATATACCATCACCAATATGAAAACTTGCTGAAGCATAAATAATCTCATTTCATTTTTAGCATACACCATCACCAATATGGAAAATTGCCCAGGATGAAAAACCACATAACCCATGTTACAACATACACCATCACACAATATGGAAAAGGCTGTAACATCATCATACACTCATCATTTCAAACATAATCAAAACAACTATCAACCAAACACATTTTATGTCAAGCATATACCATCACCAATATGAAAACTTGCTGAAGCATAAATAAACTCATTTCATTTTTAGCATACACCATCACCAATATGGAAAATTGCTAAGGATGAAAAACCATATAACCTATGTTACAACATACACCATCACACAATATGGAAAAGGCTTTAACATCATCATACACTCATCATTTCTAACATAACCAAACCAACCAACAGCCTCTTTGACTCTTCTTCCCTTTTGGGAGAACTACATTGGCTTGAGGCCCTTGCATGGGCTATGTAGGTAGCACTCAGTTGACATGGGGTCTTCTAAGGTTAGCTCGGCCATTCGTTCATCCATCTACCTATGGACCAACCATCCAAACATCCCAAAGACTAGACAAAACTTTGACCAGCCTACTGTAACACTCTGAAACACACAGACTACAGGGAACAAGTACACAATACTCTACCTTTCCATTTCTTTAAGTCTTTTATCATTTCTTTTATATAAATCTCTTTTCTTTAAATAGTGGACTGTCATTCCTTACAGAGCTTTATGCTTTCGGGACCGAGCGTGTAGCTTGGTAGTCCACCATATCTTTTTCTAACATCTTCTTTGTTTGAGTTTCTTTCTTCTTACAGGTGTTTCCTCCACAGCCAAAGAGGAGCTCTCACAATGCTTGGATACGGTGCACAACTTAATCCAGGTAACATCAAACCCCTGACTCTTAACCTTAGTTTCTTCTTTCTTCTGAATGTAATTAGCAAAAACTTAGAGAAACATTCTAATCACCAACATTGTGTCAAGATGCTTGTTCCTGTTGTGGCTGATGTTGAGGTCCTCGTACAGTGCTTCAATGTTGATGTCTGACATAATGGTGGGTTGACAAAATGTTTCTCTAAGTTTTTGCTAATTACATTCAGAAGAAGAAGAATCTAAAGTTAAAGGTTAGGGGTTTGACATTACCTGGATTAAGTTGTGCACTGTATCCAAGTGTTGTGAGTGTTTCTCTAAGTTTTTGCTAATTACTTTCAGAAGAAAGAAGAAACTAAGGTTAAGAGTCAGGGGTTTGATGTTATCCAGATTAAGTTGTGTACCATATCCAAGAGTTGTGAGAGCTCCTCTTTGGCTATGGAGGAAAAACCTACAAGAAGAAAGAAACTCAAACAAAGAAGATATGTTAGAAAAAGATATGGTGGACCACCAAGCTATGCGCTCGGTCCCAAAAGTGTAAATCTCCGTAAGGGATGACAGTCCACTATTTAAAGAAAAGAGATTTGTATAAAATAAATGATAAAAGACTTAAATAAATGGAAAGGTAGAATATTATGTACCTGTTCCCTATAGTCCATATGTTTTAGAGTGTTACAGTAGGCTGGTCAAAGGTTTTCTCTGGGCTTTGGGCTATTTGGATGAGTTTTTTAGTTTGCACAGTTGTTGACATCGGTAGTCTTTCTGAGGTCGGTTGGTCAATGATGCCGACGTTGGTTATGTTACCGATGTCGGTAGGGGTAGTGGGCCTTGGATGGGTCTCAGGTTATTTCCAGAATGGTCAGAGGGGTTTCCTAGAATTAGGAGGTTTATGTAGGGTTGCAGGTAGGTGACTAAGGTCTGAAAAAGGGTTGAGGTAGAGGGTAGGTGTGTAAAGGAGGTGAGAATGAGAGGAAGGACTTTCAGTCTCTCCACAGAAGAAGTCGGGTCTCTTAACAGTGTTTTTAGAAATAGTAAATAGAACCTAATTACCAATGTGTTCTAAAATACTGAAATGAGAAGAAGAATACTTAGCTCTATTAGTTAAAGAACCAGAGGTGTTAGGATGCTTGTTCCCATTATGGCTGATGTTGAGGTCCTCGTACAGTGCTTCAATCCAATCTCTGAAATGACTTGTGTAAAACTTTGGTAGCCTAGAGGATGATAGTTGAGTTTTGATGCTTGGTCTTAGAGTGTGCACGTCTAATCTCAAAGAGGTGGGGGCCAGCTCAAGGTTAGAACTTGGCTTATATAACCGACATCAGCGATCCCATCGGTGTCGGCTGATAGTTGACAGACGTCGATAGATAGAGAATGGGTAAAAGGGCTACTTTTAGCTCTTTGCCCATTTCTCCATCTGCCAAGTGCATTTGTCATTGGAGAATGGTCAAAACATGGGTTTATGAAGTGTAAAAGTTAGTTAGAGAGTTAAGAGAGGGTGAGAATAGGTCATGGGTAGTTAGGATGTGGAGGAATTAGTCTTAGGGTGACTCATAGGTTAAGAAAAGGTCTTAGGGTGAGGTGTCCAGATGAGGTGTCTTAGGTGAGGTGTCTAGATGAGGTCATTAGGTGAGGTTATTAATTTAAAATAAGTAGTTTATTTTAAATTAATAAGGTGTGTAAGTGTTTAGAAGGGACCTAAGGTGGGGTTGACACAATGTTGGTGTCTACATTTGCCCCTTTTTGTCTTGTGGTTTGTTCTGACGAACTGCAAGACAAAAATAGGTGTAAGTTATTCCAGGTATGGGATGAGGTATTCCCCCCTCAAAGTGGGATTCGAGAGAAGGGAATTCAAAATCAAGTGCCAATTTGATAGACATTGGATGGGTAAGGTGAGGTGGGAGTGTGAACACTGCAATAGTTGAGATTATGCGTATACTACTTCACATGATAGGTAGGTCAAATTGACACAGGTAAGGTCGAGGAGCACTAAAATCAAAATAACTAGTCCCCAACTTATTAGTGGTAGCTAATTGGGTTAAATTATTGAAGCTATAGCTCTAATTGGTTGAGGAGGACCAAAATCAAAGTAACCGGTCCCTAGCTTTGTGGTCATAGTTGATTGGGTTAGATTGATCAAAGCTGTAGCTCTAATGTTCGTCATGTTCCAAGTATTTGGGCTAGGAAGTGCTCCTAGAAAACATGAAAATGTCATAAATATTGGGGATCAACTTAGTCATGATCCCATAATACATGTGAGGGGTATAATGTGGGTTGCGTACAATTTGCTAACTATTTGTGAGGTAGCATATATGCAATCAAAACAACCAAGGCAAAGTTGTCTCGAAAGTGGTCATGGTCTGAGGAGATAATCATGATCTCTAAGGTCATTAGTCGAGTCGGGCTAAGATATAAGTGATCTCAAGTGTTGTTTGTTGTGGTTAGGGAGATGTATGTGATCTCTAATGTGCCCCATGAGAAGTCTAAGGTGGCTTCTACAGTGTCAGGGCTGGTTGTTTGGTCATGATTTTGGGCTAGTTTAGATAGTTGGTCCATAGGTATATGGATGAATGAATGGCCAAGCTAATCTTAGAAGACCCCATGTCAATTGAGTGCTACCTACATAGCCCATGCAAGGGCCTCAGGCCAATGTAGTTCTCCCCAAAAAGGGAAAATGGAGGCTAGGTTATGGATTGGTGTTTAACTAGGTTAGGTCATGGTTAAATGTTAGATGGTTGGTCCATTAGGTATATGGTTGAATGAATGGCCGAGCTAACCTCAGAAGACCCCATGTCAACTGAGTGCTGCCTACATAGCCTATGCAAGGGCCTTAGGCCAATGTAGTTCTCCCCAAAAGGGAAGAAGAGGGTAGGTTATGGATTGGGTTTGACTAGGTTAAGTCATGGTTAAAGGTTATATGGTTGGTCCATTAGGTAGACGAATGAATGAATGGCCGAGCTAACCTCAGAAGACCCCATGTCAACTGAGTGCTACCTATATAGCCCATGTTTTGAGGGCCTCAAGCCAATGTAGTTCTCCCAAAAGGGAAGAAGAGTCAAAGAGACTATTGGTTGGTTTGGTTATGTTAGAAATGATGAGTGTATGATGACGTTATAGCATTTTCCATATTGTGTGATGGCGTATGTTGTAACATAGGTTATGTGATTTTTCATCCTTAGCAATTTTCCATATTAGTGATGGTGTATGCTAAAAATGAAATGAGTTTATTTATGCTTCAGCAGGTTTCCATATTGGTGATGGTATATGCTTGACATAAAATGTGATTGGTTGATAGTTGTTTTGATTATGTTTGAAATGATGAGTGTATGATGATGTTATAGCCTTTTTCATATTGTGTGATGGTGTATGCTGTAACATGGGTTATGTGGTTTTTCATCCTTGAAAATTTTCCATATTGGTGATGGTGTATGCTAAAAATGAAATGAGATTATTTATGCTTCAGCAAGTTTCCATATTGGTGATGGTATATGCTTGACATAAATTGTGTGTTTGATTGATAGTTTCCATGTGTATTGTTTTCCATAGAAATGAATGTGAATGGGCTATGATAATTTATATAACACAAATTGGTATTTGAATTAAATAAATCATGATGTTATGTCAATGGTTGGAAAATGTTTGGGTTATATGTTACGGGCATGTGACAAAATGTGAGAAGTGAAAGGTGTGTTGCTCTTTCATTGACAAGGACTATAATGATAACATAGATAAGGTTGTTGTAAACAAAATCCCCATTCATGAATTACGTCATTGACCATTGGTTTTTGGTAAAGAAGTACCCTAATCACTTGAGATTAAGTGAGTTCAAAATCCCTCGAGTATTTTGGGGTAATAGGTTTGATTATGTGATATGTCAGGATAATGTAACCCTTTTTAGCAGGGATAACTTTGCCCATTTTATAGGTGACCCTGAGAACGACTATATGCAATTCCATGACTTAATAGTTTGTCAGTCAATTGTTTTTTTTTGGTAGACTGATCAATGCAAGAAGTCTACTTGGGGATGTTGTTTTACTTTGTGGTCATTTGAAGCTGATCGATGCGGTAAGATTCTGAGAGGGTACTATTTGTAGCAAAATTTAGGCATAGCCATCCTTCGAGTGAATGGTATATAGTTTACTTTGTATGTTTTGATTTCATTGAATAGCTATCCTTCAAGAGAGCAGTCTATTAATTACAACAATAATGTAGCTGTCCTTCGAGGGAGTAGTCTACATTTATAGTTTATGACCTTTTGTTAGCCATCTCAATTTATGTTTGGTTTGTGACTGAACTTGTAGTCATGGACTAGACTATAGAGGTTTAGGGGTTTCCCTTTTATTAGGAAAAAGTATTTTAATGCTTTAAAAAAAGGGTTAACTGATATTTGTGAGGAAAAAGGGCTGAAAGGAATAGGAATGAGGATGATGAAAGGTTGCGCAAGGGACGAGCTCAAGTTAAACATCAAGTGAATGATTACTTGATTAACAATAGAATGGTCATAGATGTAAGGCATTAAGGGGCTCAAGTTTTGGCTGGCCTTCAAGAGAAGATAGATGATAAGTGCCTGATCTATACTTGTGTGTTATGATATAAGGTCTGAGCCAATTAGGAGCAAACTTTTCTCATTTTCTTCTTTCCATATTGTTCACATGTTGGTTTTCTTTAAGGACGAGATCTCCAATTTGGAAATCTCGCTCTTTCATATTTTTGTTGTAGGCATGTTTTGGTCGATGTTGGACGTAAAGTAGGTTAGAATGTTTTTGGCATTTGCTATAATATTGAACATAGTCATTTCAGTCTTGGTTAAGAGTGGGCCAATAATAGCCCAGGCAGAGGATGCGCTTGGCAACTGATTTACCACTAAAATGTCCCCCACAAATCCCATCATGGACTTGTTTGATGGCATGAGATGTCTCAATGGTGGTTAGGCATCGAAGAAGGAGGCTGTCAAGACCTTGTTTGTAGAGAAGACCCCTTAGCATGGTGTATCGAATAGTTCTCTTAATAAAAGCCTGCCGTTCATTGCTAGAGAGGTCAGGAGAAATGATAGAATAAGTCAAGTCATCAACAAGTCATTTATACCAAACATCATGTGGACTAGAGAGGTTAGGAGGAATTTCCCTTGAAGATGTTGGTTGAGATGTACCCAAGATAGAAATCTTGGGCATTGGTGGTGGAGAGGTCTTGGTGAGTGGATATGTTGAAGGGCTAGAGACCTACTCTTTCAGAATGATGCTAGAATATTGCAACAATCAACATAACATCGAACCATATGAACCCATTAATGGGTCTGCACTCTTTATTGTAGTAGGGGTTGACAACTTTTGTTTAGAAGTTGTAGGAGGGGTTTTTCATACCACCTTTTTAGGTGGTGGTGTGGCCACATACGTAGATGGCACTTTCTTGATGAGAGGTGTCAAATTTTTTGGAGGAAGTATGTTTTTGATGAGTAAAGGGAGTAATGGAGGCAGTTTGTTTTTATGAGGTGTTGGAGTAGGGAGCACTCCTATTAAAGTAGAAAGATGTGGACCCAAGATAGAAGTTAATGGTGAAGTTGGGGGAGTTTTTTGTACCACCTTTTTGGTTGGGGGAGGAGTTGACCAACGTGGTTTAGCATCCTCCTTTAGCATGGTGCGAGGACTACTATTGTGTGGGGTGAGGTTCAAATCTAACTTCACTTATGGGTGAGTAAGGTTTGATACCGGGGAAACACTGAGAGATTTAATTTGTTTCGGCATGGTGGACCCCTATGAGGTTTTTGTTTCAGATGTGGAAGGCTGAGCTTCTGATGATTTAGAAGTGGAAGCCTAATTTTTGTTAGAGACTTTAGGGTGATTTGTTGTGGAAGGATTGGCAGTAATGGATGAAGTAGGATGTGTAAGATAAGGAGCCTTAAGTCACTCCCATAACACCTCATGTTTTAGTTTTCTAGAATGGAGAATCCTAAGTTTTCTACCAATTGAGAGAAGGGTTTAGAAAATGTCGCGTAAGGTCTTACAGTCACTATTCTTGAGGATTGGGGTGGTTGTGGGAGCGAAAACATGTTAGACACAATGATCTCAGGCCAAAGGTGAGAGAGAACCATTACTGGATCTTCTTCGACCAAAGTGGGTGAAGTGACAAGATCTTCTCTCAGTGGAGAAGGGATTGGAGAATGTGGCTCTTCGAGAGGATAGAACGTAGGGATGATCATGGCTTCCATGTGTGGTCCAGGAGTGGGAAAAGTATGATCCTCTATTCGTAACAGGAAGGATGAGGGTGGGGCTAGTGGCATTGGTATCGTCAAAGCATCCTCCAATATGGGAGAGGTCAAAGTAGACTCTCCTACATCTGAAAGGGGGGTGGATGGAGGACTATCCTCCATCTGTGGAGGAAAAATAGGAGAAGAAGGGTCTTCTACCCATGGTGGAGAAATAGGTTGACTAACCTCTTTAGACTATGAGAGAGGTTGGTTAGGAATAAAAGGAGAAACCATGTCGACTGTGCATATGTTGCACTCTTGGGGGTCATCGGTCATGGTCTGAACATTATTCTGACTTGGGGGATGGTTAGGAAATGGTTGCCTAAAGACATCCATGTTTTGGTTGGTCGGCACATTAGGGTTATCCAAAACAAGGTCCCCTTTGTCTAACATGTCTTGAATAACATTTTTGAAGGTTTTACAATTGTCTGTGTCATGACCGTTGACATGGTGATAGTTACAAAAGTCATTTTCCCTATACCATGTAGGGATGGCTTGTGAGGTGTTAAATTGGATAGGTTAGATTTGAGAGAGATTGAGGACCCACTGCTTTACTAGTTTATCCAATACGGAAGCATATGATTCTCCTATTGGAGTGTATTGATGCTGTACATTCCATTGTTGGAATTGTTTTGTGATGTGGAAGGTTTAAATTAGTTGGTTGTGGTAGAAGATGATGCCCTAAGGACCACAACATTCATTGATCCCTTGGACTTGGAGTGGGAAGAAGAAGGTTGGGAAGAAGAAGGGTCATTGGATTTTGCATTGGTATTTTTGCTATGCAATTTGACCTTATCCTCTTCGACTATGCAGAGTTCAAGCTTTCGAGCCATAGTGAAAGCTTCATCAAATGTGTGGAAAGTTTGAACCTGCAGAGTGGATGAGATGTGCTTGGCACATGCTCTTAAAAAGAGCTCAATGAGCTTAGTTTGAGGTAGTGAGAAAGAGAGTTGGTTAATCAAACCTCTCTAGCGGGCGACGAAGTCTACTATTGATTTATCATCAAATTGTCTAATAGAATATAGGTCTATGCTGGAGACCTTCTTAGTGATGTTGATTGAAAAGTGGTTGAGGAATAGTTGAGCTAGTTGAGTGAAGGTAAAGAGAGAATTGGTAATAGAACTATACCAATCAAGGGAAGTGCCAGAAAGTGACATGGGGAACGTGCAAAGTAATAACACATCATCATGCACTATGAGGTAGCAAGCGTGTCTAAATGCTCATAGATGTTGTTGTGGGTCCTCTTTACTCTGAAAGTGAGTAAATTTTGGGAGTTCCCACTAGCTAGGGTATGGTCTAATAGGCACCGAAGGGTGAATATGTTCGTTGAAGATTTATTTGTATGAAAGAACACTCCTTGAACCTGAAATAGATGTCTCAAGGTTGGACATCTTATCCATCAGCATCTTAATTAGATCAGTTGATGGATTGGCAGGAGGGGCACCCCCTAAGTTATAAGGTACCTAGAAGGCATTAGGAGGGGCATATGACGTACTTGGTTACATTTGTGTAAGTGAAACATATTGGTAGTTCATCATAGAGACTGATATTGAGGTCAAGGGGGCTTGTGCCATGAAGTTGGAGGGCACAACTTGACTAGATGCCGCCAAGGGTGGTTGAATGGTGGCAACACTAGTTAAAGGATAGGTAGTCACTCTTATATTTATGGGTGTAAGAGTGGGTGGGATAGAGACAATCAAGTTTTGGAAAGGTGTCGAACTTGGTTAAATTGTTTGTGGTTGAGGGGGTACAAAAATCTTGAAGGAGGTAGGGCCAGAAAGGATAGAAGGGGAGGCCAAATCTTGAACATTGGCCATGATTGGGTTACTAGTTGAGGTAATAGCCTGAGTAACCATAGGTTGGGTAGTAGATGTTGTTGATATTATTACCGTTTCAACCAAGGAAGTTGGCATCCCATAAATAGGATTACCTAAGGATCTCGCGTTTGGCTTCTAGCGAGATAGTGTTGGAGAGCCTTGACATTGAGGTCAAGGAATCTCTCAAAGTCTTGATCCCCATTGAGAATAATAGGAGGTTGATTTGGGGTAGTTTGGATAGGAGTATGCTAGGTGTCTAAAGTATACTCCATTAGATGACTTGGTATGGAAGGTGAAGGTGGGAGTGGCTGTTGCCTTGCGTGGTCAACAAGGGATTTGGCTTGACTACATGTCAAAACCATCCAAAGAAAAAAGGGTTTAAGTTGCAAAAACTATGTGTTTCAGTTTCAAAAAACTAGAATTTATGTTTAACAGCAAAAAAGTCAAGTTTTAAGCTTGCTGTTTGGAAGGAAAATTTGGTTGACAGTGAACGACGTCAATTTACTAACCAATGTCAGTTATGAAATGTTGCCGAGGTTGGTGAGATAGCTGATGTCGGTGAATCTTAGTTTCCAACATCGGTGTAAAAATTGATGTCAGTTTCTGTGTAATTCTAGAAACACAAAAAATTGATAGTTTTTGGAAGAAGGAGAAATTCTGAGTTATTTTTGGACCTCAGAATGATGCAACCTTACCAGCTCCAAAAATCAGATAAAAATAGCAAAATAGATGATTTCACAAGCAACCTCTAAAATGTTAAATTCCTAGGAATAAATTTTAGAGTCGTGGTGGCTTATGCCTTAGAAGAATATGTTTGGGAATTGGGCTTTTAGAACAGGTCTTAAAGAGGAAGTCTATTGATGGTTGCAAGTTATGTTTTGGTGCTCAAAAATTTGTGTTAGGTTCAGTACATGGCCTGGTGCTGGGGCTTGCTCCCTTCACTTCATGAACCTAGAGCCAAACTGGGCCACTTAGCCAATATATACTTTGCCTATAGGTTATACTCTGCCAGAGAACAGAGTGGGTCCTCCTCTTGGTAGTGAAGTCCAAGTAAGATCGCCAGGAAGGGTAAGGTATCCGCTAGGTGATGAAATCCTAGATGGGCCTTGTCTCAAGTATGTTTAAATGTTTAATTTGATTGTGATTGTGATTTGATTGTGTAACATTTATGCACTACGATTTATTCATAATGCTTTTTTAATTACTAAGTGAGCTAAATATGCATTCAAGCAAGAATGAAATGCAATAGTTTTAAACCCAAATTGAAATACGTATGTTCAAATGCAAACAATTGGAGAAGAGGTTAAGAGTATGAAATTTTTCACTACTCTAAGATGCAGGAAAGAAGTGACAAGAAGAAAAAGAGAGATGTTCTTTTTAACTTGTGCTAATGGTTTCTTTTTAAAACAAAAAGATAAAAGAGAGGATGCAAGAAAAGGATATTTTCCTAATGCAACTATATGAAAATTTTATTTTTATAAGAATGAAACCAAGGAAAACTCTAGGGTCCCACCGGGCATGCCAGAATGTTTCTCTAAGTTTTTGCTAATTACATTCAGAAGTAGAAGAAACTAAAGTTAAAGGTTAGGGGTTTGACGTTACCCGAATTAAGTTACGCACTGTATCCAAGCATTGTGAGAGATCCTCTTTATCTATGGAGGAAACACCTATAGAAAGAATGAGTCTTAAACATAGAAAATGTTAGAATAAGATATGGTGGACTGCCAAGCTACGCGCTCGGTCCCAGAAGTGTAAAGCTCTGTAAGGGATGATAGTCCACTATTTAAAGAAAAGAGTGTTATATAAAAAAGAATGATAAAAGACTTAAAGAAATGAAAAGGTAGAATAATGTGTACCTACTCCTTATAGTCCATGTGTCTAAGAGTGTTATAGCAGGCTAGTCAAAGGTTTTGTTTGGTCCTTAGGCTATTTGGATGATTTTTCTGGTTTGCACAGTTACCGACGTCGGTAGTCCTACCGAGGTCGATTGGTCAATGATGCTGATGTCGATTCTATTGCCGATGTCGATAGGGGCAGTGGGCCTTGGACAGGTCTTAGGGTATTTATGTGATGGACAGAAAAGTTTGGGAATTAGGTGGTTTGTGCAGGGTTGCGGGAAGGTGAATAGGGTTTGAAGAAGGGTAAAGGTAAGGGGTTAGTGTGTAAAAGGAGGTGAGAATAAGAGGAAGGCTTTTCAGCCCTTCCATGGAGGAAGTCGGGTCTCTCAATAGTACTTAGGAATATCAGATGGAAAGAGATTACCAATGTATTCTAAAATATTGAAATGAGAGAAGAATACTTAGCTCTGCTTGGTGAAGAACTAGAGGTGCCAGAGTGCTTATTCTTATTGTGGTTGATGTCGAGGACCTTGTATAATGTTTTCAATCTAATGTCTAGAGTGACTTGTGCAGAGTTTCTGTAGCCAAGAGAGCGATAGTCAAATTCTGATGCTTGGTCTCAGAGTGTGCGCATCGATATCAAAGAGTCAGGCCTCAACTCAAGGTTAGAGTCTAGCTTATGTAACCGATGGTGATTCTGCCAGTGTCAGCCGATAGTTGATCGATGTCAGCCGCTAGAGAATGGGTAAAAAGGCTATTTTTAGCCCTTTGCCCATTTCTCCATCTGCCAAGTGTAGTTGCCATTGGAGAATGGTCAAAAGATAGGTTTATTAGGCATGAGAATTAGTTAGGAGGTTAGGATGGAGTGAAAATAGGTCATGCTTTAGATGACCTAGTCTCAGGGTGACTCATAGGGTAAGAAATGGTCTTAGGGTGAGGTGTCTAAGCGAGGTGTCCAGGTGAGGTGTCCAAGGTGAGGTGTCTAGGTGAGGTCATTAATTTAAGATAAGTAATTTGTTTTAAATTAATAAAGTGTGTAAGTGGTTAGAAGGGGACCAAGGGGGGTCAACATAATATTGGTGTCTACACCTAACTACTATGTCCTCATACTCCATGCCTATCACACCATAGGCTATGTAAAAGGCTGCATTATATTCATCAGTATGAACTCTCCCATTACCATAGAATTTGGGGAAATTTCTCCTTGAACTGTGGGGTAGTTCATGTAAGGGTGGAGTTAGATTCAGAGGACCAAAGGTATTACCCCAGGGGCCTTGGGCTACCGTGATATTACTATTAAAGGGAGGGATAACAAATCTCTAAGGGGTATGTATGGACAAAGCTCTATTATCAAAGAAAAAAGAAGCTTTGCCTTGTATTTGTGACCTAATGTTGGTAGGAGGAAAAATCCTAGTTCATTGGAGGTGAGGTTGTGGAAGAAAAAGATCAAAATTACTCAGCTACACTAACTCAAATACAGGGTCAACAATACCTCGAGCTCTCTGGCTTCGCGTATGCCATGAATCTACCAAAGTGTAAAATGGAAATGGAAAAGAACTCAAACTACTTCAATTTGAAGCTTGAGGTTTCAAACTATGTGTTCTTTCCCCAGCAGAGTCACCAAAAATTATTGGCATAGAGCTACCAGAGTAGATAGAAGTAATGAAATGTTTGATTCCCAGAAGCTCTAGTTTCATAGATCAAAGTATACAATGGAAATGGATAAGTATATAATAGAAATGGATAAGGAACTAGAGATGCTTTAGTCTAAAGCTTGAGGCTTCAAACTGCATAGAACTTCCCCATCAGAGTTGCCAAAAGTTGTTGGGTGAATATTTTTTCACCAGCTGACTGACAGCAAAATGGGTATATCAACCATAGCACAAAGAGATTTATACAGAAAAGTGTGTAGATTTACCACATCAAAATGGGATAAATCTCTCCTCTCATCAAGGGAAGGCTCCCTACAATATATATATATATATATATATATAAGCTAAAAATAAACATAGGGTGAAATCATACCATCCATCTCTCTTTTTTTAGAGATGATGCTCATAGAATAGAGGACAATTCTGGTGTAATTATTGAAGGCACTTCTCTTCTTTCAAAAGTGATATTTGGCCAACAGTAGGATTCTTCCTGGGTAGTAATTGTAACCACAAGAAACCCATGAAAGTATAGTCTTTCATTGCTTCTCCCACTGATTAGGACACAGTAACAAAGTAGAATGAAGTTTAGCACAAATTCTCCACTTCAACTACAACAAAGTGAAAGATTATGAAGGATAAGGGGAGCTCAAATTCTCTCCAATATTCTTTACACAAAACATAGATTAAAGATAATTATGGCAGCACAGAGTCTCCCACAGTCAGCTTCAGGAAACCTTCTAGATTATTTTCACTAGTTCTGCTTATTTGATTAAATGGATAAGATTGTATTTAGGAAATAGACATAAGAATAATTTCCTAGATAACACAAGCTATTTCAACACAAATTCTAAAAGGTCACTTGCTTTCTCATTTAAATAACAAAATATGATTAACAGTCAAAGCTCAAAGTCTTAAGAATGCCTTTCAATTTGGGCAAAGTTTCACTTTTGGTAATAGAGAGATCTCCCTTCCACCAAATGAGAGATTACAATATATAGTGCTCAAAGAAATACTTGGCACTTTATTCCACAAAATGGCCCATGTTACATTCAATGCATTGAATATCTGTGAAAGGGCCATACTGGAATAAGTCATTAGCCTTGACTTTGGCATTCTAAATCATCTCAAATGTCTCCTCCTAAGCATGGGTTGTTTGGTCTTCTTTATGATGCTTACACAGCTATCCAATCACCTTTACTTAATGTAAAAAAAAAGCCACACCTTTGAATGTTCACACTCTCTGATGTCCACCTGGTAGACTATTCCACTTACTAGAAATAACTCTCCTATAGATATTTCTATATTTCCTGTAGTCATTCTCTCTTTCCTTGCCACATTTTGTCCTTCTTTGGTGATTTGAGATCTCAGGGATATCTTCTCACTTTCAACTAGCTCTTTCAGCTCCTTCTTTGGTTGGTCAATGAGTTTGTTCTCAAGTCTGTGCCATATTTGAAAATAAATGGATGTTTCATCACCTTGAATTTGACATTCGCAAGGATGTCATTGGTCACTTGGTCACTTGAACCACTTTGAGCCTTGAACCTTAAACTCTTTTGGTTCAAAGGTTCAATGGTTCAATGGTTCATCGATTCAATATTATGTAAAGGGCTGTGTTTGCTCTCTTTTTCTTCTTCGATTCAACCATTCCTTTGAACCATTTGGTTGAACCATCTTGTTGAAATTCTTTCTAGAATATTATACTTCCTTCATTTACTTAAAGCTTTTGTTCAGATTTTGAACTCTTTGAACCTTTGAACCTTTAAACCTTGAACCATTTCAGTTCAAAGTTCAATAATTCATTCTCTTTCTTTGAATCCTTTCATTTTCTAAGTCTGTAAAACTTATTGAACTTGTTAAACCTTTGAACTCTTGAACTCTTTTTGGTTCAAGGTTCAATAGTTCAATCTTCACTCTTTGAAGCCTTCTTTTCTTTAAGTCCACCGAAGTCATTGAACCTTTGAAGCGGTTGAACCTGCTGAAGTCTTCAAACTCATTGAACTCTTTGAAGCACTTAAGTCTTTAAGTCTGCTGAAGTTGTTGAACCTTTTTAACTCATTTAACCTTTGAAACTTTTGAAGGTAGGGTTCAATGGTTCATTGGTTCAATGGTTCATTCCATTTGTTTGAATCCCATCGTTAAGTCTTTTGATTTAACCTCGATGTTGAACCAGCCTTGTAACTTTTAAGAAATGCCTAAGTGTTTGGAACTTTCTCCTTGTGAAAGCTCACTTGTTGAACCTATGATTTCCTTAGCTAAAAAGGCTTGATTAACTAAAAAACTTGACTACTCAAAACATTTTTTGAAAAAGGAAGAGATCATTTTGGCCTGTAGGACCAAAATAGTTGATATGTTGTCCACAAAAACAAGTGACAGATTTTGGGAACAATAAGTACCTTTCAACATGATTTTTTAGGTCTCATTTAGGCTTAAGGTCTACCTATCCTCTCTCAACATGTAGGTGTCTTTAGGGATCATGATTGTGTATTTCAAGATTTGGGACCTTAACTTCATTATAATTAACCATTTAAATATTTTTTGAACCTAGTTTTAGTCTTAATCAGGATCAAATTTATTTTTATACTATAGGTTACTTTATTCCTCTCATGATATAAACCTTACCCTACACCTTTGAGTCATGGTTGTAGGTAGTTCTAGGGTGTTTGACTATCTACAGATGCTTAAGTTTATGAACTCTTCTTCAAATCACTATCCTCTCTATACTCTTTGAGCTAGTTATAGTCTTCAACTAGATTTCAAACCCTTTAATCTTGTATGCTCTACCTTTTCATTTGAACCAACTTGTTGATCCCCTGAAAGGGCTTGTAGGTTACCTCTAGAGTCACTTAAATGTGAACAGGATTTGATCCATCTCCTTTATGTTCCTAACTCTTAAATAATCCTTGAACTTGGTTTCCATTTCAAATAGGCTCAGAGTTCCCTTAATAACCTCTATCAACACTCTTTACCATTTATTATCATTACTCCTTAATTACACAGTACTATAGGTGGGTTATTGGTGGTATTAGAAGGTTTGTATAGAATATGAAAGAGGTTAGAAGATTAAAGACCTTGAGAAGGTCAATGACATGGATTAATAACTTCTTCATCCATTGAAAACAACTCAGGATGTAGTTCAAACTTGTTTCATGCCTCTAGTGTCCTTTATACACCAATCTCCATGTAGTATACTTGACTGAACCCTAATGTTAGTTGTAGGTGAAGATTAGTTACTTGTATATATGAGTTTCAAGATCATGAACTGGCCTCTTTCTCTTTCTATAAATCTTAAAGGATATCCAAATCAAGAATTTTCACTCTTACTATCCACAGGGTCTATTAACTCCTATCATGTTCCTAAAACACTTTTCATTTGCTCATTGTATAGTCTTGTATGAGGTCTATAACATGTGAAATTAGTTTCAAGAATTATCTTAACTATAGGTTATTATTAGGCTTGAATATAGGTAAGCTTTTAATATATCTTCTTAATTTCTATATCTTTGACCTTCTATTCACTTTAGAAACTTCTATGGATTGATTGAAACTAACAAACTCAATCTCACAATGTAATCCTTCTATCCAATTATCCTTCTCATTTAAATAAGCCTCAAGAAATCATTTAGCCTCATTGGATTTTGGTGTATTTCAAGAAGTGGAGACCTTGGTTTACTTATTTCAACTCTAATATTGGCTGGTGTATTTCAATGCACACCTATGGTTAGCCTAATAGAGTCATCTCTGCCTCTCAAACATTGAGTTTGCTTCTTTCAACTCCAAGATTGGTTGTAGGTGTGCATGTGTTTTTACTTGAACATTTCCATAACTAAATAGGCTTATCCAATATCACATAGGTACTTTTGAGTACATTAAACTTACTCTTTAGACTTATTTGGTCATTTTCATACTACCTTTACATAGTCAACTATACGTAATCACTTCTTAAAGGTTTTGGATTATGTGTTAGTGTTCAGAGCCTTGTTTAAGTCATAATAAACATGACAAACACCATATATAGGTTACCTAACCATTCTATGAAACTTTCATAGTTAAGATTATTTGCATATTGAGTGAAGAAACCTCTCCTTCTTAGTAACCTTATAAACCTTCAATATATTATGTATGTCTCTTTACCTTGTTCTGTATGACCTATATAATCACTTGAATCTCTTAGATATGTATAATAAGGTGAGTCCTTCCTCATGGAAACATACTCATGAAATATATATTTTTTGTCATTCCTTTCATGACATTTCCAAACTTAATGCATTTTTTGAACTTTAGGACACCCTCATATGTGATTTTCTAGTTCAACACTTCTTCAATCATAATCAGGTATGTAAGATGCAATTGTGCATTCTTAGTTATATGTGTGAGAAGTTAAAGGTGTGTATTTATTCATTTTCATGCTTATGGATTCCATTGAGTGATGTCAATCATGATAGTCCTTCAATGGACTTATCACATCTCAAATCATTTCACTACACTTCAACATGTCTCTACTTCACCTTAGCATATTTGCTAATTTGGCTTCGTTATAGATGGCCATCTCAAGATGAGCCTTGAATTGAGTTGTTACTTATTGAATTTACCACTTAATGAATTGCCATTGTAGATAGTAAATTTTATCACAAGTTAAATAGATACAATTTGTCTTCTCAAAAGCTATTAGGATCTTTTCATACTTTCAAACATCCATGTTTACCTTATACCCTACCTCTAGGTGCTTGAGATACTTCATGAACTTACTCAAGATGAAAATTTGGATCATGTTCCCCATTATTAAACAATCCAATTTCTCAAAAGTGTCTATATTTTTTATCAATGATTTTACCTATTTTTATTCAAGCCAAAATGAAGTTTAAACCTAAAAAGATCCTTCAAATACCATACAAGTCTCTCAAGAAGTAAGTCACTTGGAGATTATGAAGAAAGAGAGACATTTCAAAAAAAAACACATGAATTAAATGGATTTTAAGGATATTACATGATTTATATATTTTTATAAAACTATGAGATTGATCACCATGAATATAAAACCAAACTTGCAGTAGAATTCACTGGAATAACCTTTTCATCAACATATTATTCCTCTAAATTAAGGTACCTCATAGGGATTAGTTAGATGATTAAACCAATATTAAATTGATATAAATTAACTATAAAAATATACATAAAAATCATTCCTCTTCATATATTTTTGAAGTAGAGAAATAGGTGCAAAAATAGACCCCTCTCGGATGAATAGGTCATAGTGACCTACTATCACTATTAATGATTATTCATTAATAATAGGAAATAGTTATATAAAAAAATTACACTAATTTCAATATTAATAATACATATAACAATTTATAAAATTTTAAATCTTAAATCTCTCTCTTATGTCTATACTGAGCACTTGAAAATTGCCCTTCTAGAGCTACCAAGGAGGTCGATATGAGAGATGAATCAATTTTCTTCATTTTAAGACCTATCTTAAAAATAATTTTTTTTTGCCTTTTCATGGATAAATAAGGTCTTTAAGATAAATATTTCTCAAATTTTCCTTGATAATTATATGTATGGCCTCAACATAGGTATTTTTGGCACTAAAATTCTTAGAAACACTTGAGAAGCATGTTGAAAATGATTCAAAACATATAAATTAGATATTTTCATAACTAAATAAGTACATCATGTACTAAAAATCAAATTTTAAAGTTTTAGAGGTGACAATTTAACCTATGAGGTCAAAATTGTCAACATTTAGGATTGAGGTTATAATTGTTCAAATTAGTTGGTGTTTGGTTTTGGTTTAAAATTTTGTTAGGATTTGGGTTAGAATTAAATGAATAGTTTAAATTATCTTTAAATTGAGTTGGAATATGATTTGAATTTATATTATAACTTAGATTATATGGAATCAATCCAAGAGTATTAAAAGAAGAAAACTAATTTGGTAAACAACTATTTAAATTCAAATTATTGAGTATGTGTGAAACAATACTCAAACTAGGATTGGATGGATGGTTTGAAAATATAGAATGAGTATTTAAAATTTAATTTTTATTTTTATTTGGAATTATGGGTGGGCCTTAGAGACTTTTATTGGGTTTTTATGGTGAGTTTGAATGAAGATTCAAACTTAGATTAGTTTGACCATAACCTTGTGAATTTGGATGTACATTCAAATTTGGTGTAATCAAATTTTGACTGGTTAAACTTGAATTAGATGGGAGGCCTATGTTAAAATTTGGGTTTAATTATTTCATGATTGGTAAAATTGAATTAAGATTCAAGTTTTTATTGGTTAGGTGAGTGATTGGTGAGTTTTAAGGTATATTCAAACTCATATTAGTTGGATAAACATGTGAAGGTAAATTAGGATTCAAATTCACTTTGGGGTTACCAAAATGATTGGTTGGTTGATGAAATTGAAAGTGCATAATATCTTGTGTTCCTTGGGCTACATGAATTTCCATGGAGAATCGATAACTTGTTTGAGATGAATCCTCACATAAGATAGTTTTCCCTTTGCCTTGAGAGACTTGGGGATGGGGTTGTGAGGATGTTATGAGGGATTTAATACCATCTAAAGAACCTTGTGAGGTAGATTGATTAGGATTAGAGGATGAATGTTATTTACTTGTAATCAAGTATTTCAAGTTTTTTACATCAAAGTTAGATGGGAATTTTACTCTAAAGCCCAAAGATTGAAGCAAGACTTCATTATTATTTTACATTATATACGCATCAAAGGAGGTTGGAGGTTGGACACATTTAGGGATACCCTAATATTGGTAATCCACTCCTTTTTGTTCATTTATATCATGTATTTATGCATGATGCTCTTGTTTATTAAATTGAAAAGGATCATTATTGAATGGGTCATCCCTTGCATTTGAATTGTTTAGCATTTCCATTTACCTAGTGATAGGTGACATGGATAGGATAAAATAAAATGACTCAAAGAAGTGGAAGATTTAAACTAACAACACTAACTAAAGTGACTGAAAAATTTTAATTCTTAAACTTATTACTTTGAGTTTTTAGGAAAAGTTTGATTCTAGGATGTCTTGATAGCTTAAAAAACTCAAAAGAAATGTTTAAAAACAAGGATATTGTAGCACATGGAAAACATAAGGTAACAACAAATAAATTATTAGTTTAAATAGTCAAGCAATTACACATAAAAGGTGAAAAACTAGGATAAGGGTTGTGAATAATGTTTGGGCCTTTCAATATGACTTACTCATCCATGCTCTTAGTCATGATCTAATATTTAAAGGCACTAACCATGGAAGATCCTAGTATTCCCATGGGCCACTGAGTCCCATATCAAGGGTGTGTGGAAGGTATCTTCTTAGTGTTAACTATTAACCAATACACCAAAGTCAAATGATAAAATAAATTTTTCTAAGCTTAATATTTAAACAAGATTATTTAAGGGGAGTATTATGATATACCTTTTGGTACATTGAGGCCCAATTTTATGGAAGAAATAGATAGAGTGAATGCACACTATTGGGTCTTGTCCCAAATTGTTCAACATAACTATATGGGTTTCAATGTGTTAACAATCAACAATATCGTATTTCAAAGAAACTATTAAAACCCTAGGTATTAGAGCATAAAATCCCCTCATGTCATACTGTGCTTAAAACACACAATCACTTAGGCAATTGAAATAATTATATCTTGATTTATATACCCCACTGGTACATGGGATTTGGGTTACTATGTGGTGGTGAAATCCATGGTCAATAGAGCACCTAGAAAAAGAAAAAAAAATTAGTATTTATTTTTTATTTACTAGTATCATCACAAATGTGATGCCAAAGAAAGAGCATATGTAAACACAACTTGGGTAACACAAAAAATTCTAAAATTGTTTTTTATTCCTGAGTATCATCATCAATGTGATGCCATGGAAGAGCATACACAATTTCATAATTATAAAATAGAATTTTGAAAATAAATAATTAACTCCAAACTAAATGTGATGTAATTACTAAAAATTTGAAAAAAATGAATTAAAAGCATTAGTAGAAAAAATAAAAGAAATTAGTTTTTGTTTTAGCCCTATTGTTCTTTGACAAGAATTCTTTAAATAGTTAGTTAGAGTGTTTGTTTGGGCTTGGAGTGAAGGCAACCTACAATGGAGTAAATAAAAACCACAAAAATAACATAAAAATTACTCTCTGTGATAAATGCACAATTACATAGTAAAGTAGAAAAGTGAAATTATAAATGGTTAGCTACAAGAAATAAATAAAAAGTAAGAAAACATAGAATAAACAAATTCATAGTTATAAAACAATTTTTATGATATAAATGATGATTTCACAAATATCAAAAATGATAATTTTTCAGTCTATAGAAATGATTTCACAATCCAATAATGATGATTTGACTGCTAAGAATGATAATTTCATTGTTCAAGATGATTTTTCTACTATAATCTGATTTTACTCTTAGACCTATAGAGAATAAAAACATAAACATAGAAAAATAGGGGAATGATTTTATAATTTTGAGATAATTTCACTGTTAAGGTTAATGATTTCATAGCTGATTATGATGAATTCATAGTTTGGTACAATGATTTATCTAAAAAGTTTGTTGAATTCACTATTTTCTTGTAACAGAGTTATAATAAATTGAAAACATGGACAAGAAAAAAGTGAAAAAAAAATGATGGTAGAAAGAAAAATAGGAAAAAGACACTAAAAATATGATAAAAAATGATTTCACTATTATGGGGTAAAATTTCAAAATTAATGCCTTCAATTCTATATTTATGCAGTGATCACACACAATCTAGCAAAAAATATCAAAAATTGACCTATAGCTTCAACCAACACTCAAAAAATCAAGATTAAATGCATATGCAAATACAAACAACAAAAATCAAATGAAAAATGATTTCTAAATGCAATTATGATGAGTTTGAAATAAAAAATATGAGATAACAGTCCCACCAGGCATGCCAAAATGTATTGAAAAAAAATCTAGAAATGTAAACAAAACTAAGAAATCTTAATCTAAACTATCTCAAACTAAGCTATAGATACAAAAAAAAAAAAAAAACACGCACAAACTTATATCTTGGTTAGAAAAGCTTCTTCTATTATGATGTAGATTCAATCAGTTCTCTTTGAAATGTGGTTGCTCATTCTTCCAATGCAAGGTAAAATGAGCAACATTTTGGTGCAAAATGTTATTTGATAGTTTTGATTTGCTTTGGATTCACTTGTGATTTTGATAAAACTTCACTAACATAAGTTAGGATGATGAAAATGATGGTTTTCATGCTTATTTATAGATTTATAAAGGATTTATAAAGGAAGAATCCAATGGTGGAGGATTATTTAGATATTTTAAATGATCCAAATAATCTATGGCGGTTAATGAGTCCTCATCCATGAGGATGATGACCATTTAAAATGGTTGAGAGAAGTATGAAAATGGTTAATTGAGTCACCAAGAATGAGTCATACTTTTTGACAGCTTAAGGGATGACTCAAAGGAGGTTGATAAAGTTATGGGTTTGGTTGGGATGAGTCAATATGTGAGGGAGATTAAGGTGGAATATGTTAGATGAGGTGTAAAATCTGGATTTAATATTTAAATAAAGATTTAAAAGTGTGCACAGTTAATTTGATTTATTCAATTGTTTGAATTTGGAGGGAGATGTCATAATTATATCAAGAAGAATAATTAATATATTTTAGGTGCATTTCAATACTAAATGTAATTTAGGTGTCTACAAGAAATATACATGAATTTTCATTATTACATTTATAAAAGTGTTTTAATGAAAAAACATGACCCTTTTTAGAAAAATTTGCCATTATTACCATATTATGCATTGGTTTACCATTTTATAAGTTCTCTCTAAATGGTTTACATGGTTTTAAATTTAGTGTTGTCTCTATTTTTTTTATTATCTTTTCCTTTAGAATTTTTATATCCCTTTTCCATGGCAGTTCCACTTTATTTTGCCTTTGTCTTTTCACTTTTTAAAATCCATTGTCTTATTATCTCCTTTCTTTCTAATCTCAAAATTTCCATCTTCTTATCTAATTGTTTATTTTTTATTTCTATCCTTTGTTTTTATTCTTTGCATTACTTCTTCACTGCATGTCTTAATCTTCTCCTTTAATTCTACCCAATATTATTCCTTTGCATTCTTTTATTTATTTTTCTTCTCCTCTCTTCTTTCTTTCTTCTCTTCTCTTATTTCTCTCTCTACTTTATACTTTATTTATTTTATTTCTTCCTTTCCTCTCTTATTTCTCTATTTTCTCTTATCAACTTGATGTATCCTTCTTATCACTAATCCTTGATCAATTACTTTTTAAAGTTATTTCATTCTACTTTCTTCCATTTATCCCCCCTATTTGTAACTACCAATGTCATAATAAAAGTATTATTATTTCACTTATATAACATATTTACTAATCTAATCATAACTAAATAAAACACCAACAATGTGTAAACTCAAATAATGATGTATATTTCACTTTGTATTAATTCATAAGTATTGAATACACATGTATATAAGTTAATATATTCTCAATTCAGAATATATTCTTACAGTTCATTGTTAAGACTAAATACAATACAAAATATTAGTAGACACATCTTATATCTATGACTATCCATTATTTTTCCTTTCTATGATATGCCTTAAAGTAAAATCGATATAATGAGTGACATCTATGGTTGTCATATTTCATGGTATGATCATGGGCATCCTTCTAGTTTACATTTTGTACTCAATATTCTAATGAATGATCCTATTAACATGTAGAATGGGGAATAATATGAGCACTTATTACTTAATGATCATAATATTTTTATCTTCTATCAAATGGGCACATGCCCATTCTACACAGCATAAGAACATTATCAATTAAGAATCTAATAGTCTTAGCTTGTGTAGAATGTGCACATGTCCATTCTACAAAAGATAGGAATATTGTTTTTCTAATTGATAGTATTCTTAATAAACTAGACCTATATTGAAAGGGCATGATATGATCACTTATTTATCAATTCTCATAATATTATTATCTTTTGTAGATTGGTTATATACCCATTCTAAAAAAGATAATAAAATTATCAATTAATAATCCAAGAGTCATAACTTATGTATAATGGCCATATTCCTAATCTACATAAGATATAAATATTGGATTCTTAATTGATAATATTATTAATATACAAGACATGTGTAGAATGGGCATAATATGAACACTTACTGCTCTATGCTTATAATATTTTTATCATGTGTAGAATGAGCACATGACCATTCTACACAAGTTAAGGCTATTATATTATTAATTTATAATGTTTATGAATTTTTTAAAATGGGCATGTCCATATTTTTAATATACTAGACATGTGTATAATGGGGCATAATATGAGAACTTTTTGCTTAATGCTCATAATATTGTTATATTGTGTATAATGGGCACATGCCCATTTTTAAAATATAAGAAAATTATCAATTAAAAATCCAATAGTCTTATCTTGTGTATAATGGACATGTGCCCATTCTACACATGATTGAAATAGTGGGTACTTAATTGATAATATTTTTATTACACTAGACCTATGTAGAATGGGGCATAATATGAGTACTTATTTTTTGAATTTAATAATATTTGTATGATTTGTATAATGGTCACATGCCCATTATACAAAATTTAAAACTATTTCATTATTAATTGATAGATTTTAGGGCTTTTTTAGAATGGGCATGTGGTTATTCTTAATATACTAGACCTGTGTATAATGGGGTATAATATGAGCACTTATTTCTCAATGCTCATAATATTTTTGTTATTTTGGACATCGTGTATTTTTTATTATAAGAAAATGGGAAAAATTTACCCTAATACTTGAAGAAATTCAAAATTTGATCCCTCTAAATTCATGTTTTTATATTTGAAATCAGGATCACCCTTTAGAAATGTTATTTAATTGAGTCTGAATCCATGTATTTTTATGAAAATTTGTTATTTATCCATCTCTATTTTTTATATATTTTAATTTTATGGTTTTATTTTCATATATAAATTTATCCTCTTTATTCCTTTAATTTATTCTATCCTTGGTTTTTATTCGAGTGATAATTTTTCTTTTGGACAAGTCATAATGTATCACCTATCTAGTTGTACACCTAGAGAAAAATGATGTAGATATCTCTTAGAGTGGAAGTAAATAGTATGGTGTAGGAAATTCCAACCAATCAAAATAATTAACATGTCACACTATCCTCCCATAACATTATAATGTGCTATAATATTGTATGACACTGAAACCTATCAATTTATCTGAAAAATGTCACATGGAATCAATATGTTGATTAGGGTGTAATAAACGTATGGCCTAAGAGATCTCAAATAATCAATAAATGTCACATATATCATCCATACACCAAAAAAATTGTATTCCTAGGACCACATCCCCAATGAAATTTCACCTTGGGGTCCTATTTCATGTCTACCTCGACACCTAGATGACACCTGATAGACTCTGTAAGTTCCCCAAATGCCCAAAAATAAACATTTAGGTGCATTCCTATAAAATTATAAGAAATCAAACAAGTTATTAGGGTATTAGCCTTGAAGGCTTTGGGAAATTTAGATATTTCCAGTTAGGCAAGTCACATCACAAAAAATGGATTTAAATTCAAATTTAAGTTTTAACACTAATTTAAAGTAGAAAAGGTAGATAATTTAAAAAAACCTATCAACTTAAGTAAGTAAACCTAACATGAATCTAGATAAAAATTATTATGAGATTGAATCAAGACTATAGGGTCCCATTGATATTGAGTACATGACCATTATCTACTAAATTGAACAAAGCAAAATCTGGTCCGTTACCTACAAATCTCATTGTTCTCAAGGAGAATTCATAGTTTTCTCCTATATTGACATAAAGAATGATAACCTCATCCTTGAACTCTAATACACTTTAATAATTCATGGATACCATGTTCATCTAAGGAATTTTTAGATTCAATTGTTATAAAAAGGTCTTTAAGGTAATTAAAGAAACGTGAAAATCATCTAGTAATGATGAAGACACTATGGAGGAAATTGAATTCTTGGATGATTTATTAGACATTTATCGCTTAAGACTCCATAAAAATTTGGAAAAAATATAATTTTTTCTCTTTGGTGATCTCTTCTATAGTATGTCCATGTTCATTACATGCAATAATGACTTGATTCAAATAGATAATGTTCATAATCAGATAGATGATATCTCAACAAATGATTTTAATGGATATTACCATCTCCTTGAGCCTAAATTACTTATGACAAAGATGCCACGTATGAGTCAATGAATAATCATGATTTCATGGAAAATATGAAGGATTAGGCCAAAAACATAGATTGATGGGTCAAAAAATAAGACATTGATGCATTTAAAATCAAGAATTTCAAAGATAGAATCACGGTTGGCATGTTACTCCTCAACTAGTTGCTTGGATCAAATTATATAGTGCATGTGAACAAATTTTTTGTTCCCCTTCTCAACATTATTATAGAGGGGGAAATAAATTGATATTTAGGTGGAGTGATCACATTCTACATAGGAAAATAAGTGGCCTAAGTTTGAGTCAAAGGAAATATCTAGATGATGTCCTATCTTTTGGATGCAACTTGTAAAACTATGAAATTTAATCATGCATCATTCACACTTTGGAAACCTTCCAACCATCTAGTGTACATAGTCTACTCTAAACTATAAAATCATCACCATATAAATTACATTAAAAATATTTGTAATCACTTCTACCCTACTTTGTATTTTAATATAAATGAAGAACACATGCATAAATTATTTGAATAGATGAGGGATTCTATAAAAATAATTGGGGATTATTGGTATTACCCAAAAGACATAGTGATAAGAGTAGATGGAATATGAGGCCCTCTTTTAAATTTGAAATATTATGTGCCTAACAAAGTGGTAGATTAATAAATTGCCTAGCAGTGTGTCAATGGTGTTACTTGTCACTAAATTGATATGAGGTAGAAGACCTACCTATTTTTGCCTTTTGTCATCCATCATCATGTGTATATGATTTTTTTTAGTAGTGTCATCCTTGGCTATACTAAGAACATCCTTCAACCTACCATTTGACGATGACAAGTAGTGGGACCATTATGGGAATGTTTATAGACACATGAAGGATCTAAGATAAAATATTAACATCACCTATCACCATGAGGCCCATGAATATGACCTATGTCACTTGATCCTAACCAATGATGAGGAGGTGATTATAAATTTAAACATTTCTAAGGAACTCTAGGAGTATTAGGCTAGAAGGCAAGCATTCAAAGAGATACCCAGTGTGTCCCAACCCTTAGATGATACTTGAAGAATGAGAAACATGTTCAATAATATTATCTTGTAGGGGATACCCTCAATGGTTCCCATATATTATTCATCTACCACTAATTCAATAGGAACATCAACATTGGTAAGTTCACATGTTAGGAAAAATTGCATTTTTTAAGTGGATCTGAATCTCATAATATCTCCTTAGAATCCCACCTTTTTATGGAATTTGAACTAATTACCCATACATATATAAGGTCTATACCATAGGGTTTTAGTTTACTTTTTGTTTAAAATTAGAGCCAAGATTATATGATATCTAGTATATTTTATAGTCCTCCTAAAATATTAGTGATTATAGGTGTTTCAAGTAGTCACAAATTTTTGTTTCCCATGCAATTTATACTCCTCTAGTTTCAAGCCTTGTTATAACTCCTCTAGCAGTTCTGGTGCCTCCATTTATTTAAAACTCTCTTGCTATCTTAATTCATCCTATATTTTTAAATCCTATAGTTACCCTTAGCATGAACACATCCCTTATTACTTCAAATTTAAAGCCTAAAGTTTCAAATTCTCTATCCTAAATTGTTCTCTCTATGGACATTCTTCCCCCTTCTACTATAACAAGGTTTTACACCATACATGGTTCAAGGGGTCACTATTATCAAAGTTATCCATGTTTGATTGCCACTACTTAAGTAAATTTTACTAAGCCTATGCATACCATAAAATTGAAACCAATTGCTATGAATCTCTTTAGAACTAACAAATCCACAATGCCACCTTTCTAAACATAACCTTATTTTCCTCATTTTTCATTTTAGGACCTACATGTCTCCTCTTGGCCCTCAACATAACATGGTCCGAGTTACCCCATGGGATCCATTCTCATATGTTCATACCTTATTAATTCACTCTTAACAGACCCATATCCTTTTTTAGGATGATAATTGAGCTCCTTAGTGTCATTGGATGATCTATTTAGTTGACACAAGAACAACTCAAAACCCATATGTCACCATACATTACTCTCTTCACCATCCCAAACTTTTATCCCACTCCTCCACCTCCATCTTATAATTAAATCTAAGCCCCACTCACATTTAGTTCCCATTTATATCTACATCTACATCATCATCATCTATTATTTCTACTTTAGGAGCCTTTGAGCTTGTTCTAGGAGGAAATTGGGTTGAAATAATTTAGGTAGATGGGCTAAAAGGACCCAAAATGGCATACCAAGGGCACCCTAATGTCCAATTCAATTTTGAGAAGGATACATGTATAATAAAGAGAATCATGACCCAAAAGTTCACCCAAGAAGGAGACCTTGTAGTTTGGCAAATAAAGGAAGATATTTACTCTTTGACTCGTAAGAGGCAAAAAAAAAGGGAGGAACACATAGTTTAAGATCATGTCTTGATGGTAAGGGATTCTCATGACATGAATGATAAAATCATGGAGAAGCTAACAAAGCAAGTAAAGATCCTAGAGTCTCAAGTAAAGAGCACCTTTCCACTTAACTTGGTGGATAGAGTTGAAGAGGCACTATATGAATTATTTCTCACGTAGGGATAGAAGACCAAATATATAAAATAAATAAATGTTATTTATCAAAAAACACATAGATAAATATAGAAAATAATAATAATTAATAATAAATGTAAAAATATGGTAGTGGTGATCAACAAGGTCATGTTACCTTGGCTCAAAATCATGCCACTAATGGATCTTAATTTATATCAAACATTTGTTGGGTATATGAGGACCTACATAGATGAGTGGATTAGGGATATGATAACAATTATAGTCCCATTAGATAAAATTAGAGACATGATGTTGGCCTATTTTAAAGAGGTAAGCATCATTATGTTTTTTAATTATGATGACACAATCATCAATAGAGATGAGTTTGGAGTACACCTCTATGGGTTTAGGTCTACTTTCAAAAATAAAATCACCAAGTCCAACAAAGATAGAGTTAGTGATATATTGGATTTAGCCACATGGGTCATGGGTAATAATAATAAAGTCAACATAGTCAAGAACACCATTGAGGTTCCTTAAAAGACCCATGATGAGATGGTGGCTTGAGGAGAAGTAATTTTTAGAGAGCCACCTATAAACCTTCCCAAGATAAAGTAGCAAGCTAACGTAATTGCTCATAAATTAACAACACATGAGGCCCAAAATAAAGTGGGTGGTGGTCTCCCTATAGGCTCTAGCTAGTCTTTAATGATTTTATGTATTTCAATGATCCCAAAGTGGGAATATTATGTCCATAATTTGGACCCCCATTTTTTATTTTCATTTTTAATCATTTTATTATTTTAACTAATTGTTGGGCCTTGAGGGATATGAGTAGGATTCAATGCAACTAGATGGTGGGTATCACTCTTTCTATTTATAACCCTTTGTAAAATGTTTTTGGGGTGGGAATTTATTAATAAAAATTCAAGGAATTATAAAATCTTGTATGGTTTTACGATTGCTATGTCTTTTTTTGGAATCCTTCCCATTTTCATGGTGAAGTAGTGACTATTAACTCTAAAGGACTATGATATGAGTCTTTATTCCATATATGTGCTTAGTTAGAATGAGATATTAGAAATTTTAAATAATCTTAGTGATTTATGTCATTTTTTAAATAGTTATATATGTGTGTGTTAACAACCTTATAATTGTGCATTTAATAGAGATAATATTCTAAAGATTATGCACATTATTTTCCTTTAGAATCTCTACCCCATTTGCATTAGTTTGAACTCATGTAAAACTCAAAAAATTGAGGTAAAACCATAATAGAATTAGAATAGTTCCAAAAGTATTTGCATTTCCATTTGAGAATAGGAAATCATCCTTTTTATGTCTTTCTTTACTCCCTCTTAAGTATTGACTTGAGTGGTTGAGATGAAGCATAATTCTAACTTTTTTGTAGTATCTTAAAAGCATTGATTTTTATGTTGTAGAAGTTCATCCTATGAAGCTTATTATACATAGGATATATAGGAGAGCACAATACCTAAAATTCATTACCCAAACTACATTAACAATAATCCTAAAATGAGAGGGTAAGAGGCCCTTAAATGTTGACCTTTGGTTGTGCCTAATCTCATAGGTACACACATCGATAATCAATAATTATCTTGTGTATAATGGGAACATTCCCATTTTAAGAATATAATAACATTTTAAATTAATAATCGAATAATCTTATCTTGTGAAGAATGTACATGTGCCCATTATACACATGATAAAAATATTAAATTATTAATTGATATTATTATTAATATACAAGATGTGTATAATGGGGCATAATATGAACACTTATTGTTTGATGATCATAATATTGTTATTATGTGTATAATGGGCACATGCCCATTATATGTAAGTTAAGACTATTACATTCTTAATTGAAAAAAATTAAGAAATTTTTAGAATTGGCATGTGCCCATTATTAATAAACTAGACCTATGTATAATAGAGCATAACACCAAACTTATTGCTCAATACTCATAATATTTTTATCATATAGAATGAGCAAATGTTCATTTTAAAAAGATAAGAACACTATCAATTAAGAATCAAATAGTATTATGTTGTGTAGAATTAGCATGTGCCCATTTTGCACATTATAGAAATATTGTATTTTTAAATGATAATATTCTTAATACACTATACATGTGATGAATGGGGAATAATAAGAGAACTTATTTCTTGATGTTCATAACAGTGTTATCATGTGTATAATGGAAAGATGCACAGTTTACACAAGTTAATACTATGTCATTCTTAATTGATAATATCTAAGACTTTTTTAGAATGTGAATGTGGCCATTCTTAATATATTAGACTTGTGTATAGTGGGACATAATATGAGCACTTATTTATCAATGGTCATAATATTTTTATCATGTGTAGAATGGTAACACATCCATTTAAAAAATATGAGTATGGAATATACAGTGGACGTTGGTACAATCAAATAGAGGTATCAATCTCAACCCTATATATAAATATGGAAATTGAGTACCTTGACTATAAATAGGGAAACTGAATACTCACCCTAGATCTCCCATATATAGATAGGACAATAAATCGAGGGAGGGTGTCCATAGCCAATTTATATAGATAGGGTAGGGCCCCATCTCTAGAATATTTTTTTCTTCTCTGGTGGGAATGATCCAGTCCAACTTCTTACCAACCAATAATGAACCTAAACAATATCAATTAAGAATCCAATAGTGTTAGCTTGTGTAAAATGGGCATGTGCCCATTATACACATGATAGAGATATTGTATTCTTAATCAATAATATTATTAATATACTAGACCTATATAGGATGGGGCATAATATGATCACTTCTTTCTAAATTCTCATAATATTGTTGTCTTATTTAAATTGAGCACTTTCCTATTTTACACAATATAACTACATTATCAATTAAAAATATAGTAGTCTTAGCTTGTGTATAATAAGCACACACAAATTTTACACAAGATAAAAATATTTGATTCTTAATTGATAATGTTTTTAATATACTATAACTTTTTATATTGAGCATAATTTTAGCACCTATTGCTCCATGCTCATAATATTATTATATGGTATAGAATGGACATGCCCATTATACACAATATAAGAATATTTTATTATTGATTGATTATGTTTTTAATATACCAAATCTATATAAAATGGGCATATTATGAGTATTTATTGCTCAGTACTCATAATATTATTATCTTGTGTAGAATGGGCCATGGGTGTTTCATGTTGGGCCTTAGACAATGCTCATAATATTCTTATATAGTGTAGAATAGGCACATGCCCATTATAAACAAGATAATAATATCATAAAATAATGTAACAATACTTTTAACTTATGTCTACATAAGATAGGAATATTAGATTCTTGATTGATAATATTCTTAATCTACTAGACATGTGTAAAATGGGCATAATATGAGAACTTATTTCTCAATGGTCATAATATTGTTATCACATGTAGAATGTTCATAGATCAATTCTAAAAAAGATAATAATATTATAAATTAAGAATACAATTGTGAAGAATGGGCACATGCCTATAGTAAATATGTTAAGACCATTGGATTCTTAATTGATAATATTCTTAATATACTAGACTTGTGTATAATAAACCATTAATGTGTTCATTTTACTTAGGTTTATAAGAATTTTATCAATTTAGAAAGTAATATTATTATCTTGTGTAAGATATTAGCCTATTATCATTAATAAATTGATGTTAAAAGAGGTAAAGGAGACATTATGTTGAATAATAAAAATTATATAACATATAAATTAAAGTAATAAAAAATATCAGCTACAAATTATATGTTATGAGTGAAAATTTAAATAGAAATAATTACTGTTATTAATAATAGAATCAATTTATTATAATTAATTTTTCATAAAAAATAATTTTTCATATATGCAAGAATTGGAAGTCAAAATAAAGTTAAAATTCAAAAACACTAATCATTTAAGAGCTGACCAAAACATAAATCCAAAATATCATGAAGAAGATATTAAATAATATTTCATTACAATGATTTTTTTTTAAAAATATTGATGTTTTAAAGCAATGATAAGTCATTTTTTAATTTGATGGGGTAAATTTTTTTGAAACCAGAGCTATGAACCAGGTAAGTGAAGGTTTTGATAACTAGATCCACATCTAGGTACAACAATTAGGGTTGAAAAATATCCCTCAAATAAATAAGTACAACAAAGAGGGTTTGGAGGATCCCCCAACCTTTAACATACACAACAAGTGAAATAAATTTTCCTATGATCTTGGTGAAACAAGGGGGTTCTAAGGATCCTATAACCTAGTGAAGCACAACAAGAAAAAAATAGAGGGTTTGGAGGCTACCACAACCTTTTGAAACATGAGGGTTTTAAGGTTCCCACAATGGGGGGTTTTAAGGGTCCCACAACCTGAAATACAAAAGATGTTATGAAATGGTGAATCTCAAAGGGATGTCACCCTTCATCATGTCTTCTTTAAGGATACTAAAAAATATAAAATGAACTAGATAAGGAGGTTTTTTTCCACCAAGGTCTTCCACATAGCCTCCACATAGCTGAGTCACAATAAATGGGCTTATCTTTCCACTATGATTCACTAGCTTTACAAATCATGACAATGGGGTTTTAAGGCTGTCACAACCATTAGATGGGTGTGTTAATGGATCACACAACCTTAATATAGTTAAGTACATTATATAACAATGAAATAACTAAATATCGTTTAGTAGGAATTCCTAGAGGCTAACTCTACAGGACAAGAAACTACTAGGAAAAACATATCTTCTATTGCTTGGGTCTTTCACGTAACTTATGTGAAGATGAAATTAATCAAGTAGGTAGTTCCTCTTACTTGAACCATCAAGGTGGATTCCTTTATCATCCACTCTAGAAAGGAAGGATTTGGCTGGAAATCCTATATCCATCCTAAACTAAACTAACTTAAACTGAGAAGGGTCCTCTCCAAATTTTCCTCTACATTCCCTGCATAATCTCATAATTTGAAGGAACCAAAATAAGATTCCTCTATCATCCACTCTTAAAAAAATAAGGATACATTAAATTATGGTCCTCCTAAACCCAAAAATCAGCCTTCCATATAATTTAACACTTTAAAATAAATTGACATACTTACAGTGTTAGGATGAGATAAATGAATTTTTCCATTATCCAACTGATCAAAAGAGGTTAAAGCATGGATGCTTATGATAGCTATGCCACTCAATGAACTAGGGGAATTGGTTCCTCTAACACCCATAGTACCCTAAAAAATAATCTTTGGGTGGGATCCACCATCATCCACCCCATAAAAGGACCACAGAAGGGTAATTACCATATATGGCCAAACTACAAGGGGAAGGACTATGGCCTCCCCTATTTTATTTGTTTCCAAGCCCATATAAGTCTCCAAACCTATTTAAATTAAAAATATTGACATCAAATCCACACAACTAGAAATAAACTAGGTTATAAAATTGGGGTAGGTCCTTACCCAGTCCAAAAAACCATAGACTATGCATGTATGTAACAATCTTCCTCCAGCCCACATGGTTCTTGTTATGAATAGTGTAAACCTTCCAAGGCATATTGGCTAGCCATATGCTTGTGGCATTGTTTCCAATGTTATTTCTAGGCCATCAACCACCTTTAACTAGATCCCAATCTTTCACCATCTAAGGGAAGGATGAAGAAAATCCAAAGCCCATCCTCGAGCCCCAGTCACCACATTTGACATAGGTATGACTCCATTCAGAATCTTAATGATATACCTCTAGTAGAGGTCTAGTGCCTTTGATCACATCCTCCCCTAAATTTATTTAGGTGTCCCCTGAGTCATCATTGTATGCCCATTTCCACACTACTATTCTATTGCCAAACCCATACAACACTAGTCATCATCCTCCTTGATGTAGAGGCTTCTATACTCTTTGCCATCAACTGATAAAACACAAGAATCACATTAAAAAATACACCTACCTCTACTATAATACCTCCTCGATCAAAAATTGAATTTGTTTCACCTTGTCCTATAATCTTTAGTTTTCAAAATAAATTTTTTGACTCTACCTTCATACACTATGGTCTATACTTATGTTATTCATCTCTTCAACAATCTCACCACCTTTCATTCAACTACACTCATGCCAGTCTTCATTGGTATTGAAGTTCCCTTAAGTCAAATGACTCAATTTTTGAATAGGTTTCATATATAAAAGATTTTTTGGGACCTCTTATCACATTTATAAACCCTTCTATACTCTCCTTATGCCAACTATCTTTCCTTCTCACCAACAGGATCCTTCTACTAGCCTTTTTTAGGATTTTCTTGATTGTACAAATCACTATGGATTGATAATAACAAATTGAGACCTTCTCAAGATACCCTCTATCTCCTTCTAGTAAATCATAAAGTTTTAGGTCTTAGTTCAATTATTTGATCATTTTTCCAAGCTCTTTTAGGCCACTGTTTAGGTCTTAAAGTTCTATTTATACCCTATCTTCACTTAGACCTCCAAGAAACATACGCAAAGGTAAAAAAAAGACCTATAGCCTGAAAAATATCTTCACACATGTTAAATTCAATCCCCTCACAAAAATTCATGAATTATTGGTGGTTGGAATTCCAAGAAATAATATTTTATCACCAAAACCCTAACTCAGGGTTATGTGCAGGTTCTATAATGAAAAAAGGGTTATTTTCAAATTTTGAGATTTTGAACAACTTTGAAATGACTATAAAGGTACATCTAGGTCTATACCACACTGACACACCTATTAAAAGGATTGGTTTCTTCATAAAGGGCATATGTTCATGTTTTCTAGTCCAATTTCTCTTTTAATATGTTTCTTAACCTAGTCTGTGTAGGGTGAAATGGAGTGTATAGAAAAATAGGTTTGAAAATAATTTGCTCATACATACAGAACCCTTATTCCTATAAACAAACCTTACTAACCATTTCACAAGCTACAAACAACCTTTCTAAGTCTCCTTACTATCGATGGACACGTATAATTCACACCTTGATAGAATTATAGGGGTAACATACGTAGGTATATACATACATACATACACACACACACACACACACACACACACACACACACACACACACACACACACACACACACACACACACACACACACACACATATATTTATTTATCCACTCAAGGAAGATTAACACTTATATGATAAACACTTGTAAATCAGTATCCACGTACTCAAAACACTGATATCCTCATAAAATTGTTGGTTTCAAATCATTCTCATTCAAAACACACTTCCACGTTTCAATACACAGAGTTAACAAGGTTCTCCTTAGTTTCTTTCTCAACAAATATTTATCAAATATCAATGATCTATATTCAAATATCCTTCAAGACTGAATAAATTTACTTTGATAATTGTAATCACACACTTCAAGAGTAGTTTCCAATCAAACTTGATTATGCACAGAATACATTCCTTCTCAAGTAACATAGTGAATAAGGGACATGGGATTGCAACATTGTTCCTCTACCAAAAAACTTTAAATTACTTAAACAAAAGCTTGATAACATTAGGAAAACAATTAAAAATTTTACCCCTCATATGAAAAATCTTGGAAGCAAACCTTTATACCATATTTCTTCCACAATCATTTAAAAATGTAGTCTTTTCCAAGCTTATATACAGTAACACATGGTCTACATTATTTTGATTTCAAAATAAAAAATCTACTCATTCATCTTATTGGGGTTACCCCTCATATGAAAAATCTTGGAAGCAAACCTTTATACCATATTTCTTCCACAATCATTTAGAAATGTAGTCTTTTCCAAGCTTATATACAGTAACACATGGTCTACATTATTTTGATTTCAAAATACAAAATCTACTCATTCATCTTATTGGGGTTATATCTTTATTTTTCATGTAAACCCAACCCCATATAGCTTCTACCTTGAATTAATCTTACACAAAATAACCACCCCCTCAAAAAGACTCCAAAAACCTATAACTACTTCTAACTTCTTTTGTATGTTGAGAAGGATGTATAAAACTTCCTGACTTCTATCATAATTGATAAAATGACTCACTAGGTGAGTCATGTATTTGATAAAATATATTGGACCACTTTCCTAAGCCTAACCACCCTAATTATAGTGTTGGACTTTTTAAAACAAGATTTAAGTCTCTATACAAGTTCAAATATTCAAATGAATGACTTTGGTAGGAAAGTCCAATTCAATACTAATTCAAATTTGTTAAAGTTTTAACACCACAAAATGACTCTTAGAGACCTAACATGATCTAAACAACCTACTAAAGACTCTAAAACATGACATTTGACCAATATGTACAAGTGGTAGGTGATGCTTCTGCATCATATTACCAAGGAATAAAAATACTTTCCCATGAAAGTTATAAACATTTTGACTTTGATGTTTTTTATAACATCTTTATTCTAAGATCATGTCCACCTAGATCCTAATGCATCTTTGAAACATATAGGATTTTTTGATACTTGGCTCCTCCTTTGTTTCTCTTTGTCTTGCTCTTCCTCTTGATTTACATTCTTAGTCTAATCATGGGTTGATGTTATTCATTTCTTTGCCTCCAATGACCTACACATGGAATAAACATGTCAATCAAAACCACCTCTTGCTTTCTCCCTTGGAGTTATCCTTGTTCCTCTTCAACTTCTGCTTATTTTTTTTCTACTATCTCTTCTTCTCCTTGCCTAAATATTGTCTCCAATGTCAACTCATCTACCTTGATGCTCTCTTGGTCTCCTATGAGACTCAAATCCTCTAACTCTTCTATGATATGCTTCCATACCTATTACTCTTATTTTTTATCTCATCCTCATCACCTTCATCTTTCATTGGTTCAAAACAAATCACCTCAACATGTTGCAGCTTATTATTTAAAGCACTTCAACTTGTACTTCATATTCATTCTCTATTGATGCCATATCATGTGTGTCAAACTCTTTATATGGAACTATTGTACCTTATTTTCCTTCCATCAGCATGCTCATTAGTCTCAAAGTATCCTCATATAATGCATCCTTAACAAAGTTCAAATTAGAATACTCATCAAACACAATATGAAAACTATTACCTTATGATTTTTGGTTCTCTTTTATGCTTATTTGACTAAATTATGCCTCCTTCATGCTCACCATGAGGCATCATACTGCTTCACATTCATCCTCCTCTTCCTCATCCTCTAATGGATCTCCTTCTTTAGGGTAACACAAGATGGTGTCACCATATTCATCTATCCAATCAACTTGTTCATTCATTTATATTTCATCATTAGCATGCTTCTCATGCTTCCAATGATCTTCAACTATATACAAACACTCAAAGAAATCATTAGTCATAACCATTAGAGGATTTTTTTCCCATTCACTTCTTCTAGGCTACCTTGTTAACTTCTTCATCCTTTGTTTTCTTCTCTTCTCCATCAACTATTTGAGAGGCCATCTAACTTTCTTCTTTATGCACACATTGAATCTTGGTCTCAAATCTTCCAAGATATTCTCTAGCCTTGCCATTACCTCCATCTCAGCTATCTCCTTCTCTCTCTCTAGCCATCTTTACTTTTCTTCCATATTCTTCTTGTCTATCTTCTCCTTGTGTCACTCTTCACATATCAAGCCCTTTATCACCTTTACTATCTCTTCTCTTCTTAACAAGCCTTCTATATTTTCATCTTGACCATTCACTTAGTCTATCTCACTTGAATCTCTCTCTCTTGGAGTCAATATCTTCTTTTCCTCACCTAGGAATCTTCTTATCTTGTACTTTCTCTAGGATTCTCTCTTCAAACCCACTTATGAGCTTCTCTCTTGGAGCTTTCACTAGCTCTCTTTCTCTCTAAGCCTTTTTGGCTAAGGTATTTTCCACCTCTCACTTTCTTTCACTTATACTTCTACCTCTCCTTTCACATATACCTACAAACTCTTCACCTTATTCTTGTATTCTTTGTTAGTATCTCAAAATAACATGCAAAAAATATTCAACATCCACTCAACCACAGTTGTATGTGAAAGTAACCAAACATATCAAACTTCAAAGCATACCTAGCCAAAAAATCAACTTGGCTCTAATACCACATGATGTAGAGGCTTTAATACTCTTTGACATCAACTGATAAAACATAAGAATCACTTTCAAAAATACACTTACCTCTACTATAATGCCTCCTGGATCTGAACTTAAATTTATTTCACTTTTTGCTCAAATTTTTAGTTTTAAAAATAACTCTTTTGACTCTGCCTTCATACACTTTGGTCTCTACGTATGTTATTAATCTCTTCAACAATCTCACCACCTTTCAGTTAACTAAACTCATGCCAGTCTTCATTGGTTTTAAAGTTACCTTAGGTCAAATGACTAAATTTTTGAATATGTTTCATCTATATAATATTTTTTTGGACCTCTTATTACATTTACAAACCTTTCTATACTCTCCTTACACCATCTTTCCTTCTCACCAACATGGTCCTTCTACTAGCCTTTTTAGGATTTTTTGATTGTACAGATCAATATAGATTGATGATAAAAAACGAAGACCTTCTAAAGATACCCTCTATCTCTTTATATAAAATCATAAATTTTTAGGTCTTAATTCAATCATTTTATTACTTTTCCAAGCCCTTTTATACCACTATTTAGGTCTTAAAGGTTTGTTTATACCCTATCTTCACTCAAACCTCTAAGAAACATACACAAAAGTATGAACAATACCTATAAACTAAAAATATCTTCAAACATGTTGAATTAAATCCTCTCAAAAAATTTCATGAATTATTGGTAGTTAGAACTCTAGCAAATAGTCTTTTATCACCAAAACCCTAACTCAAAGTTATGTACAGGTTCTGTAACTTGAGAAGGGTTATTTGAAAATTTTGAGATTTTGAAAAAATTTAAAATGAATTTAAAGGTAAATATATGTCTTTAACATATTTAAACACCTATTTAAAGGATTGGTTTCTTTATAAATGGAATCTATTCAAGTTTTCTAGTCTAATTTCTCTTTGACTATGTTTCTTAACCTAGTCTATGGAGGGTGGAATGGACTGTATAGTAAAATAGGTTTGAAAACAACTTGATAATACTTAAAGAACCCTTATTCTTGGAAAAAAACCTTACCAACTATTTCAAAATCTATAAACAACCTTTTGAATTATCCTTACTATCAATGCACACACATAATTCACACCTTGATAAAATTGTGGGGGTATGTTATGCAGGCACACACACACATGTATTATTTATCCACTCAAGGAATAGTAACACTTATATGATAAACACTTGTAAATTAGTATCCATGTACTCAAAAAATTTAGATCCTCATAAATTTATTGGCTTCAAATCCTTCTCATTCAAAACGCACTTTCAAATTTCAATACATAGAGTTAACAGGGTTCTACGCAGTTTCTTTCTTAACAAATATTTGTCAAAGAGTAATTATCTAAATTCAAGTATCCTTCAAGACTAAAAAAATTAAATTTTATAATTATAAACACACACTTCAAGAGTCCTTTCCAATCAAACTTGTTTATGTACAAACTATAATCCTTCTCAAGTAACACAGTGATCAAGGGATAAGGATTACAACATTGTTTTTCTACCAAAAAGATTTGAATTACTTAAATAAAAGATTTATAACATTAGGAAAACAATTAAAAAACTCACCCTAGATAAGATATGTCTTGGAAGCACATATTTATACCATCTTTCTTCCACAATCATTCAAAAATATAGTCTTTTTCAAGCTTATATATAGTAACACAAGGTCTGCATTATTTTGATTTCAAAATACAAAATCTACTCATTCATTTTCTTGGGTTATATCTTCATTTTTCATCCAAACTAAACCACATACAAATTATACCTTAAATGACTCTTACAAAAAACAACCATCCCCTCAAAAAGACTCCAAAAACCTATAACTACTTTTAACTTCTTTTGTACATTGAGAAGGATGTACAAACTTCCTAACTTCTATCATAACTACCAAAATGACTCACTAGGTGAGTCATGTATTTGATAAAACATCTTAGACCCCTTTCCTAATCTTAACCATCCCAATTATAATGTTGGAATTCTTAAAACAAGATTGAAGTCTCTATGAAAGTTCAAAAATTCAAATGAATGACTTTTGGAGAGAAATTCTAATTCAACACTAATTCAAATTTGGTAAAATTATAACACCTCAAAATGAATCCTAGAGACCTAACATGATCTCAAAAACCTAATACAGACTCCAAAACATGACATTTGACCAATATGTACAAGTGATAGGTGATGCACTTGCATCAGTCCTCATTGTCTCCACCCCCTCCCTCTTCACTCGTGGCTTCCTGCCCAATCCTAGATTCTGCTCATCATATTTTATAGGAAGAAGTCATAAGTATAAAAGAAATGAGTTTTTTGATAATTATTTTGCCATGATAATATATTTTCAACCAAATAAAATTCAAATTGGTGGAAAATAAATTTGAAACTTAGGAAAAGATCTACAAGGAGATTACATGAGGGATCAATTTTTTATAAATATTTTTTCATGAAGATACATTTGCAGATAGATAAATGTAAAACTAGTGGAAAATAAAGTTAAAAGTTAGAAAAGGATCTACAACAAGATTACACCAGGAATCAATTTCTCATTTTTTTTTAATTCCAATTAAATACATTTGCAAACAGATAAGAGTCAATTAGGTAGAAAATAAATCTATGAATTAGGAAATGATAAACAATGAGATTACACTAGTATTTATAATTTCCATTTTTATGTGAATTTTACACTCATTTTTAATTTGGGAAAGGAAATAAATGTTTTAGTGATATTAAAATTGACATTTGAACTAAAAATTTGAATGAACTTTACATATCATTTTTGTGTATATTGAATTTTTAAGGAATAAGAAACAATATATAAGTAAAAAATTTAAAAATTGGTTATAGATGTTTTATTTCTTTCTCTCTATGCCAACTAAATTTGATATTTTATTTATTTTTCTTCATGCCAGCTAAATAAAACATTTTTATGTTAAATTTATTCCTATCTATGTAGTAATACTATGTTATTTTTATTTCATTTAATACAATATCGATATATCAACTCAATGTTGATATCCCTTAGACCCATCTATCTCATTATATATGTCATGTTATTGTTAGTACACTCTCATTCAATGTGGTAGTGTTGTTGACCTTTGAATAGCTTTGCCTCTCTTTTAGTCTGTCATGTGTTTTTCTTGATTTTTCTAGAATAAAATAAGGAAGAAAACTCAAATGATTCAATATTAATTTTTTATAATGTATCTAGATATGAATAAATGGCTAACAAAATTTGAGTGTGTTATTTTCAAAAATTTAAAAATACTCACCACATTAATTGTTGTGGCAATTTTCAATTTTTAAAAAATCTTGACCATAAACATATGAAATTAGAAATATATCATGATTTGTTGATATGTTATATTTTCTCTAAGTTTTTCAATTTGACATCATTTTTCAATATGGCTTAATTTGATAGTTATCTATTTGTAGTTTTGTGAGTTATGCTATAATTTGAACATGTTGTATAGTACATAAAACCTTTTGGTAATCTAGTGGAGAGTTATCCTAATAAAAGATATGTCATTGTCAAAAATTAAGAAAATTAAAAAATTAAAATCATAATAAGAATATAAATGAAATTAATATTGGAAGTTATTTTTATTCTTTTATAATTACATTAAATTACTTTCAATTACTTTTATTATGATAAAATTAATTTATTAAATTATTAGTTTTTAACCATTGAATTCTAATTAAATTGCCACTTTTATTAGTGTTACAATTATATAGTAATACTCTTCATGTGTGTAAATTATTATTGGTAGTTACAATTAGTTTAAGAAAAAGAAAAAAGAATAGTACATGTGAAATATTTTAAGGTATATTAAGCAAAATTAAATCATTAAAAAGGCATGTATCAAATATCATCCTATTTTACAATTTATAAAGAAAGTGTGCTTGTTTTTATTTGAATAATGCCATAATTTAAAAAGTTTATATCAGTGAACTATCTTCAACTTTGACTATGGGATCAACTTTAAGATTTTACAAGCACTATTTTTATTTTGATATATATATTTTTAAATAATTATACAATTTAATTATTATTATTATTTAATAAAATAAAGTTGGAAAATAAATTCAATTCATACATGAATCAATTGAATTTTAGATATTATTTTGAATTGTCATTTAATTACAAATAATTTAAGTAAACCTTTAAATTAATTAGAAAATTAAATATGAATAAAATTAATTTTTTTAACCATTATATGCATTAAAAAAATGACACTATTATTTGTGTTGTAATTAAATAATAATATTAATCCTATATTATGCAATAAAGGCTTAAGTAAACCATTATATACCATATAAGAATATTGATCCTATACTATGTGGAAGAGGTTTAATTGATTGTGTAGAATGGACATAGTTGATAGTGTAGAGTGGAAATAAGAATGGGCATGTGTATCCTAAACAAATCATAAGACAAAATTATAATAAGGATAAGAATGGAGACCGCATATTCTAACAAGACACAGATATTGTTCTTATCTTGTGTTACAAAATTGGCTTAATTGATAATATTATTGATTTTGTGTAGAATGGTGACGTGATCATTCTAAACAAGATACAAATATTGATCCTATATTGTGTTGATATAACCTGTACCTCAAGATGACATGAATTATAATTGATATTTCAAACAACTTTTGTAGTTATCTGATGCCACAATATCATCATAAACTTGTGTGGTGTACTTGTATGTTCAATACTCCACTAAATAATCCCCTAACAATTATGTTACAAATTGGGCATACTTTATAATATTATTAATATATTGTGTGTAATAGACACATGCCTATTATACACAAAATAATAATATTGGATCTATCTTGTGTTGATATAACCCCTAATTCAATATGATGAGAAGTAAAATAAATATTGCAAACAACTTTATAACTATCTAATGCCACAATATCATTGTAAGCTTTCATAATGTACTTGTATATTTAATACTCAATTAAATAATTCATCAAAACTTGTGTCAAAGGTTTGTATGGCATGGATACCTACTTGTCAGACCATGTACCCAAAGACCTAGATCCATACTCATAGATCCCTATAGTATATCAAAATATTAAAGGACCCAATATTTACATGTGGCACTAATGGGTGCTTAAAGGTGTCAGGAAAGGTTTAGAATAGGAAGCCATGTCCACTCATACCCTAGCATGTGTCCCTTACACACCCTTGGAGGTCAATAAATCTGAAAGACTATGGATTTCAGAATGAACATAAACACTCTTATGGTCCACCTTGTAACATAAGTGACACTTAGAATATCCTAATCACCCTCTAATCTGACTAAAAAATCAAAGGATGGGCACATTCCTAACATGCTCTAGGAATTCATAGAGCCATATTTTGAAACATGGCCATCATGTAACACAAGGTATGATCAATATTATTATTTTATGTAGAATATCCACATTTTCATCTAATATAATATATCAATAATATTATCAATTATTCCTAATGTATCACAAAAATACACCACAAAATCTTATGATGATATCACGACATCATAAAACTACAAACATAATTCACATTATTATTTTACTTCACATAATCTTGAAGTAGGGGTTATATCAACACAAGATAGGATTGATATTCTTATCTTGTGTATAATAGGAACATGCCCATCCCACATAAAATATTAATAATATTACTCGTATCTTGTGTTTAGTATCCCTTCCTTCAAAATGTTATGAAGTAAAATCAATGTTGTGAATAGTGTTTATAGTTGTTTAATGTTGTGGTATCATCATAAGCTTTCATAATATACTTGTATGTTCAATGTTCCCATGAAAAATTACTCAAAAGTTTTTGTTACTAAATGGGAATACTTGAAAATATTCCTAATATCTTATGTGAAATGGGCATGCAACCCATTCTACATAGGATAAGAATATTGGTCCTATCTTATGTTGATATAACCCCTACTTCAAGATGATGAAAAATAAAATTAATGCCATGAAAAATGTTTGTAGTTTTCTAATGCCATGATATCATCATAATATTCTATAATGTGCTTGTATGTTCAATAACCCATTCATTAATCCCTCAAAACTTGTGTCAAATATTTGTATGGCATAGATACCCACTTTTCAAATAGTTCACCTTAATACTTGGAGTTGTACTCATAAATCCCTAAACATGTTAGAATATTATATAGACTAGGATAAATTTTAGTAGTGAATATTTGTTAATTCATGAATATTCAATTTTTAGGAATTTAGTTTTAGTGATTTTAGAAGGCTTGTACATAGAACCTGGTCACCTAAAAAATCTGAATGTAAGTTATTTTTCTAGGTCAGCTTGCCCAACATTTAAAATAATTAATTACTTAAGAATATATATCACCATTAACTTGAAGAAAAAATAGGCTTATCTGAATTTTATATATACACTAATTATGATTTTATTGGTAAGCATCCAATTTTCATTTTCATTATTGATCAAATATCCCACTCAAACTAGGCATGTAATTGATTGATTGCATTATACTGGCAACCATATGGCACATGCATCCATTAGATTACATCTTGAATGAATCTATTTGACCTTATTGTATTATACACATTCATACCACACAACCATCATACACACAAATGTAATACATGCAATTGATCAATTTCACAATGTAGTCAATAAGTCTTGAATATATCTGGTTACATGTTGTAACTATCTAGTTGTATGGAAAATAAATAATGACTACTTCACCTCTCCTCCCATTGGATTCAACAACACTCTTATACATAATTGGATACTAATCACCATGAATTATATATATATATATATATATATATATATATATATATATGAAATCTAAGGAGGTTTCTTATAAGGGATCTTAAAATTTACCCTAATACAAACTTGATATTTCCATGTGGCATTGATAGATACCTGGATGTGTTAAGAAATATATGGAATATGAGGTCATGTTCACTGACATCCTTTTATGTTTACATTCCATACTATTTGAAGTTAATACACCTGAAAGACTGACTATTCACAATGAACACAAGTACTCTTGTCCACTTCATAAAGCAAGTGACACTTCTTGGGCACCCCCTGAGGTGCCACTAAATCAAAATATGATAATGTTATCAAACTCTATAGAAATTCATAGGGACATATTCGAGAGTGGGACATCATGTAACATAATATACCCATTCTACATAAGATAATAATATTGAATTATTTGTAAGAGGCCAATATTTTTATCTTGATGTCATGTAAAATGGACATCTACCCAATCTAAATGACATCAAATATATTTATCTTGTGTAGAATGGATAATTGCCCAATCTACATGACATAAAATATATTTATCTTGTGTAAAATGAGATTGATTGATAATATTATTAATATATTATGTATAAAGGGAACATGCCCATTATTCATAAGATATTAAGAGCATTGCTAATTAATAATCCTATTTTACACAAGTTTATAAGAATGGGTTTGTGCTCATTCTATACAATATAAGAATATTAACTTATTTTTAAGAAACTAATATTTTTATCTTGATGATATGTAGAATATAAAACTACCCAATCTACATGACATCAAATATATTTTTCATGTGTAGAATGGTATTAATTTATAATATTATTAATATATTGTGTAGACGGAGCACATACTCATTCTTCATAAGATAGTAAGAATATTATCAATTAAACCCTTTTTACACAAGATAAGACTGGACATGTGACCATTCTACACAAGATAAGAATATTAGATTATTTTAAAAAGATCAATATTATTATCTTGATGACATGTATAAAAGACAATTGTCAATCTACATAGCATCAAATATGTTTATATTGTGTAGAATGGGATTAATTATTAATATTCTTAATATATTTATTATAAAGGGTACATGCCTATGCTTCAAAATATATTAATAACACTATCAATTAAGCCCATTTTTTACAAGATAAGGATGACAATGTTCCCATTCTACATGAGATAATAATATTGGCTTCTTTATCTTGATGTTATGAAGAATTGGTAGTTACTCAATCTACATGACATCATATATATTTATCTTGTGTATAATGGGCATATGACCATTCTTAATAATATATTAATAAATTTATAAATTAATCACATTTTATACAAGATAAGAATGGTCATATGACCATTCTAGACAATATAATAATATTGGCTTCTTTATAGAAGCCAATATTTTTATCTTATTATCATGTAGAATGGTCAATTGTCAAATCTACATGTCATCAAATATCTTTATCTTGTGTATAATTTAATTAATTGATAATATTATAAATATCTTGTTTAAAATGGACACATTACTATTCTTCATAAGATATTAATAAAGTTATTAATTAAGCCTAGTTTACACAATATAAGATTGGACATGTGTTTGTTCTTATCTTGATGGCATATAGAATGGGAAGCTATAAAATATACATGATATCAAATAATTTTATCTTGTGTATAATTTGATTAATTTATAATATTATTAATGATATATTATGTGTAATGGGCATATGCTCATACTTCACAAGATGTTGAGTGTTGGCATTAACCCTTCATCAAACTATGAGTTCATAGTTTGTTACTTCAGATACCACTAATGTTTACAAGGAGATCCATGTAAGTTATAATAGTTTTTATTATTAATAATTATTCTAAGATCACATAGATAAAATTTTAATAAGTAACAAAATAATACATAAATTGAAACAATGTTACCTCACAAGAGTAAGCAAGCAAACCATAAGATTGAGTCAAGAGTTTTGTAAAGGGAATTTGAACTGTTTAAAAAAAAATAACATGAATATTAAGAAGCCTTACCAAAAATAATCCTAACAATACAAGGTTAAAAAAATAAGAATAATAAATAAGAGGAGAGAGCTTTAAGTGATAAGTTAAGTTTAGAAGAAAGGATGAGAAGGATCTTTAATTAGAGTAAAAGGAAGGAAGAAAGAGTTACTAATACTCCCATGATGACCTTACAAGGCCTTCTTAGTGTGTGTCAAATATTCTATTCCTTAAAATGTGAAAAGAAGTGTGTAACATGTGGGAGAAGGAGTTATTTGTAAAAGTAACTCCAAGAATCATACAAAAAGATAAAAGAGGTGAGATACACCTTATAAATCTTGGATAAAGTAAATTTTTAATAATAATAAATGCATATCTAAAAGATAATTAGAATAATCTTAAAGTAATAAAGTGCCTAAAGTAAACTCAAATAAGGTTAATCTAACACTCCCCCTTAAGCTTAATTTAGGGTTATAAAAGTGTAAAAAACCTTTTAAAAATAATAAAGGGAGATAACATTACATTAATCTATCTGCTAATGGAAACTTCCTTCAAGATGAATTACAATGGTTTGAGAAATAAATTAAGAGATAATGTGTCACCAAAAATTCACAAGGATGAAGTTGTGATTAACAATAATCTCCAACAAATGTCTTTGAATAACATAATTAATTTGAAAAGGAACAAATACCAATAATAAGGAGAAATGATCCACTAAAATCTATAAAATAAATAAGCTAAAACTAATATTTTATGTTAAGTAATCAATATGCCATAAATTATCTACATATAAATAATGTATTAAAATTAGATCTTATAAAGATAAATAGATTAAAAAATAATTTCCATCACAAAGTGTGAAATTTTGAAGAAAAATAGTTAAAATGAGCTCTAATTAAAGTGTAGTTCCTTTACAACATAAAAATTAAGGTATGCACAAAAGGTTTTAGTTTATTAAAAGGGAGTCAAATAAGATGTCACTTGCAACATACATTCTAAGTAAAGAAATTAAATAATGATCACATGAAAATACATCACATTCTCTATAAAATACATTATTTTTAGGTATCCAAAAAAATTAGCTTTAGAAGTAGGGGTTTTAGTAGTTTTTCAACAATGAAAAATGTCATGATTTGATTTACCACAAGATTTACATGGATGTAATTTCCAATATTTAGAGATAGGATGTCCATGTTTTCCACAATGCTCACAAGTTTTATCATTTTTAACAAAAGAATAAGCATGCTAAGCATTATTATAAAAAAGTAGAGTAATAATTAGGTGAACTATTGTGCAAATCCCTTCAATTTGTATGATAATAAAACTTTAAATTTCCTTAATAAGAATTAGAACCGAGCCCTAACAAACTATGTTCGAATTAATAAAAATAGGTTCAATAATGCCATTTTCATTTTTGCCAATACCACCACTTGAATATCCCATAGAGTGCATGATACAAAAACTAGGGTTTGAGAAAGTGTGATGTAAAGGAGTGAAATATTTACTATAAAACATTTTTCATCAACATTTGAGGTATTATTAAGGTTGAAATACATAGTTTTTATATTGAATGCATTAATATAAGTTTTCATAGTCTCTGAATACAAATTAAAAAAAATAAAAAAATAGTAATAATCATATTTTGACATTGAAGTTGATGTTTAATAAAATTAATTTATTCATTTTTGAAATTATTTTTTAATGTAAAATTATTAAATTCTTAAAAACTACCAAATTAAATGCCATGGAATTAGGATCACACACATTACAATTTGCAAAGTATATGAATGGCTTGAAAAAATAAAATGATATAACAACCAAGCGTGCTAAATAAAATTATCCAATATCATATTGATTTAAATTTAATGATAATAAAAAAATCTTAACTTAAAACTTTCAAAGGAAAGAGACTAGTATTAAACGTTATTCAACGTTAATGAATAAACATTTTTTTTAATGAAAAAACTTATCAAAGCAAAAAAAATTCATGAAACTTTAAAATGCCACAAGCATTAGTTTTTTAAAATAAAATATTCTTTTCTTTTTTTATATATGCCACTTGTATTTTGATTTAAACATTTGAAAAACATTAAAACATAATCAATTGAAGTGTTAAACAATTAACAAATTATTAACAAACATGAATTTTTTTTATACATTGAAAGTTAAAGCCCCAATTTTTTAAAAAAATTGTGAATAAAAAGGGAAAAAATGAACTGATGGGGTGATTCACCATAAGTCCTAGCATATTTAAAAAGGAGAGAGCTCATTTTTTTAATAAAAAATATGGATAAGCTTAAAAAAAAAACACGTCAAAGAATATGCCTCTCTTTTGTTTTGATTTGAGATAACATAAAAGAAAAAATTAGGGTGTATTTATTTTACTAATAATTTAAAAAATATTGAGATTTAAACAAAATACAATATAAATTATATTGAACAAATAATTTCTAAGAAAACATTTCCAAATATAGTGTTACATAAATACACTATATTATTATATAATACGAATGCATGAATGCTATATTAAAGATTAAATGAATAAAGTTTTAAATATTTTTGAATTGTTGCACTGAAAATAGAACAAAAGTTGTAGAAACATTACATGTAAGTTGATAATAGCTATATTGAAGCAATCCAAAATTAAAAGCAAAGCTACAACTATTAAGATAATGTAACACACAGCGTGATAATAAAAATCAGAAATGACGAAGTAAACAAAGAGTCAATCAAACTAAAATATTTTAGTTCTAACCACTGTTAGACTAGAAGCAAAAAAATATAAATATAAACAATGCATCAAAAATGAAGAAATAAATATTAAGAATTGAAATAGAATGACTATTCTAAAAAAAGGCACTACACTGAGAATAGAGTGAAGTGCTGAGAATAAAGCGTGACTAATTAAAATGCTATGTAGATATTAATTTAAAAGGATGTAAATCTAACAGAAATAGAGCTAAACACCAAATATAGAAGGAACACCATAAAGCAAAATCAAATAACAATAATAGAAATACTAAAAAATGATAGGAAGGTGTTAGAAACAAAATTTTCAAATCTTTCCACACAACGAAAAAGGATCATAATTTTAAACAAAATTAATAATCCTATAAGGACACCACTTTTTAGAATGTGAAATTCCAGAAAGCAAAATTAAAAAACCAGTTATTTAAATACATTAAGAATAAAAAAGTTGATTTATTACTAATATATTCTTGAAAGGAAGGCTTTGATGTTTTCAAACCATATTATTAAGTAGTAAAAATGGCTGAAAAAGTTATTAAATATCCAAAAACTAGCAAAAAAATATTATTAGAGTATAAAAAATGTTTCTTTTCCTCTTACAAATCTGCAAGAGACTTCCAAAATCAACATTAGTAACATCTAGCTCTAATGCCATCTTAGGAATTATTCTAAGATAATATAGATAAACATTGAATAAGTAACAAAAGAATGCATAAATTGAATCAATTTTACATTACAAGAGTAAGTAATCAAACCACAATATTGAGCCAAGATTTTTCAAGTGGGAAACTAAACTAATCAGAAAAAAAAACTATACAAATATTAATAAGCCCTACCAATACTAATCATCACAATAAAAGATTAGAAGAAAGAATAAGAATAAATAAGAGGAGAGAGCTTCAAATGACAAGTGTAAAAGAGAGGATGATATTTCTCTTTAAATAGAGAAAGAGAAAGGAAGAGGGAGTTACTAAGACTCCAATGATGACCTTGCAAGGCCTCCTTAGTGTGTGTCAGATGTCTTAGTCCTCAAAAGGTGAAGGGGTGTGTGAGATGTGGGGGGAGGAGTTATTTATGAAAATAACTCCAAAAATCTTACAAAAGGACAAAAGAGGTGAGAGACACATCATAAATCTAATATAAAGTGAACTTATTATAATAATAAATACACATATAACAAGCAAAAAAAATGCCTAAAATGTTATTAAATATCCAAAAACTAGCAAAAAAATATTAATAGAGTATTAAAAAAAATTCTTTTCCTCTTACAAACCTTCAAGAGACTTCAAAAATCAACATTAATAACATCTAGCTATGATACCATATTAGGAATAATTTCACGATAACAGATAAACATTGAATAAGTAATAAAAAAATGCATAAATTGAAGAAATTTCACCTTATAAGAGTAAGCACGCAAACCACAAGATTGTGCCAAGATTTTTCAATTGGAAAACCAAACTAGTTAGAATAAAAACCATATGAATATTAGAAAACCTTACAGACAATAATCCTCACAATACAAGATAAGAAGCAAGAAGATGAATAAATAAGAGGAGAGAGATTCAAGTGACATGTTAAGTCAAGAAGAAAGGATGAGAGGGATTTTTAAATAGAGAAAAAGGAAGGAAGATGGAGTTATTAAGACTCCAATGGTGACCTTGCAAGGCCTCCTTAGTGTGTGCTAGATGTCTTAGTCCCCAAAAGGTGAAGGGAAGTGTGTAACATGTGGGGGGAGGAGTGATTTATGGAAATAACTCCAAAAATTTTACAAAATGACAAAAGAGGTGAGAGACACCACATAAATCTAAAATAAAGTGAATTTATTATAATAAGAAATACATAAATAAAAGAGATTTAAGATAAACCTAAAGGCTAAAGTGAATAAAGTGCCTAAAATAAACCCAAAAAGGTTAATCTCCAATAATTATTATATTAACCTTGCATAAGTAAATATAACACCTTAATATATAAAATATGAGTCCATAAGTTTGTTCACCATATTGGGATGATTTTCCTTACAATACATT